>CM060964.1:377130845-377730845 GCA_030765045.1 Tenodera sinensis | reverse complement strand
TGATATAAAACACTTTTTTCATTGTTCACTGACTGCTCGCACATTTTGCACGGGAGTACTTTACCATTGGTACGAAACACGTCGGGTCCAAAACTATTAATGCAACTTTGTAATTTACTGCATAAAGGAATACTAAATTTTGGCATCTTGCTGTTAGCTACAAGAACATTGCAGTGGAAACTGAAAGAAAAACAAAGTTACACCCATACTCATTATTGCCTTTTAAAATAAACACAAGCGCTAATTCAAACACTCTTTGTTATCTATACATTTATTTGCACAGCAGCACTCATTGTTGCAAAGAAAATAATGAACTGAATGAAGGACACCTATGTTGTCTGCAATTTAAAGACAATAATATACATTCAGCGAAGTAACTTTCATTGTCACGGACTAACAGTAATTGAAATAAAATGTAACTGAAGGAAACATTTAATAATTAATAATAGATAAATAATGAAATAAAGGCAACAAAAGCATTTGTTTTGTAAAATAGGCATTTATATTTAAAAGGGCAACATAAAACACTGGCATTAAAATCACAAAGTTATAATTTCATTATTTATCTGGATAAACTTAGAGATGTTTAAAAAATTCTACAAGGTGACAATTCTGTTGCAGTTGAAATGGATCCTACAATTATGCTGTTTTAGATTTGCTCCAATAACCTCTCTCGATGTTGAGATGTCATGTGATTTGATGTGATTTGTTTAACAATACTGTCAATTGCCGGGATCACATCAGGGTCACCGGTGTGCCGGAATTGTGTCCCACAGGAGGTTTTTTACATGCCAGTATATCTACTGACATGGAGCTGTCATTTTTAAGCACACTTAAAAACCATCGGTCTGGGCCAGATTTGAACCCACTACCTTAGGATGAGTAAGCCAGTGTCTAACCAACTGAGCTACCCAGAACAACTTGAGATGTCACTTTGTCATATGAAAAATGTGTTATCTGACAGGAGACTCAACACGACCCCAGAGAACTTAAAAAAGCATTTGGTTGTCATATACAATGAATAACGCAAGGCCTTTTTAAAAATATTTCATTTTTGTGTCAATTATAACACTAGCATTTTGTTTAAGACTTCGAAGTTCTTTAAAATATGATGATCGAGTTATTGAATATGCAATCTATTAAATAAATGGGGTTTTGTAATTCCCTTTCATTGCCTGTTTTAGTATTTATAATGCCTTTTTCCTGCCTATTTTAGCTATTTATAGTGCCTTTTCACCTGAGTATTTTTATGATTTATAATGCCTAAACTTCTGGTCTCTGGTAATAATGTTTAAAACAGTTAGTTTTGGAAAGGATCCTCTCCATCACTCAGCTGTTATTGGACTGATTCAACATCAGGTAACTGTCTCCCTCTTTTATCATTTCCTGGCCTGCTGCTCTTCCTATCAGCTAGTCGTAAGACATTGTCTATGATTCGTATATCAGAATTCGTTAACTGATCTCTATCCATAATAATATAAATGTTTTACCACACTTTTAACTCCCAATAGTATTTTGCTGATTTTAAAAGCTTGCTTGTATGATCAAAAGTGGTGAGCAATGGCTGATTTATCTGTTTCTTTGTGTTTGACATTTCTGATGTGTTCTTTCTGGTTTCCAAATTTGTTTTTGTTTTACCGATATAAGTCTTCACAGTTGACACGGTAGATTCCTGATAATTTAATACTTGGAGTGGTATTTTTAGAAGGTGATTGAGTAAATTTCTCACTATACTTGTTTTTAGAACCACTTTTTATATTATAATCCCTAAAAATGTTGTTGAATCTGTTGAACATTTTAGGATGCTGTGCAAATTTATAGTGCCTTTCTTAGGTATTGCTAACATTTAATATGCTGAATGCTGACATCCTTGATAGCCATGTTGCTGAATACAGGCTTAGGGACCGCACAATGCAGGGTGCCAACATATGAGAAATGAAAGTAACGAGCAATAGTATAACATAATTTTCATGACGGAACTGTGTAGATGGCAATGCGTAAAGATGAGAATGGATATAACTTCCAGCAATGCATGTACATAGGTGACATAGACATCGCAGATATGAAGAAGGCAAGAAACTATTCTCTTTCATAATGATGAATTTCGGTAACTAGAAAACAAGGAACTCTATTTTACTTACACATTACATTTTACTTACACTTATACATTCCTCAATTCAACCCACAAGTTCTCCCAAATGTAACACGGAGCACCACAATTACAGAATAATGAGGATCCTTTCATATTATGATCAAACAAAGTAATTTATGAAACACATAACCTGAAACAACTATGAAATCGTAAGCTTATGCGGAGGTGGATAACCTTCAGTTTGAATATATATTGGTAAATATATGTTTATGAAAGGGAAACAAAGTTGCATTTTGGAAGTATAAACCATATAACCTGAAATATTTGTGAAATCAAAATCTAAGGCAATTGTGAGTTTTATAAGAGTTAGATGTGGTAGATGATTGAAAAATGGAATGATTTAAATGTTGGTTTTTACTGGAAATAACCATTACAAATTACTGGTGATTTGAACATCATCTGAAATGTGGATTTCCATTAATAACAGCTAAAGGGAAATGACAAAAATGGAAATCTTCACTTCGTAACACTTTTTGCTATTGTTATGTCGCCTTTATTTACATTATTCTACTATTTAGGTCATGCTTCTATTCCATTACCTGTGTTCCTTTCTGATCTGTAGTTGCCAGCCTCTTTGTGCATTCATGTCAAGTTGGCATGGTTTGGTGACATTGCACATCAAGAAGCTCATATTCAGCAACATTACCACTATTAATAATTTGGAGATAAATCTAAAGAAAATTAAAATGTGACTTTTTTCCAAGGCCACGTGTATGTAACCCTTCCCCTCTCCCACCACTGCCACCACCTTTGCTTGTCCTCATTACAGTTCCATGCTTCTTGTATTGAAAGTGAACCAAAAGAAAAGAAAAGAAGGCTGTCAACTTGCTTACCTAAGAAAAAGCATAGCAATAAAGGATACTGTGAGGCCAAGGTGTTTCATTGAAGAACATAGGTCCATAGATACACTGTACAATAGGTAGGAGTATCCCTTCCAGAACGTCATTTACAGTCCCAAACATAACTGATTCATGGAAGTTGTGAGGTGTGATAATAGCAACATTAGGATCCTTGAGGAAGTAGGCTATCTCTGCCGTTGGAACCGTAGGAAACCCTAAACTCGCATCCAGTACACACTTGTCAAAGTAGATGCAGAGTATCTGCTCTCTTGAGTCCTCAAAATAATCTGTTATCACCTCAATAACTGTCTCTGACCAATCAGTATCTCTCACATCGTATATTGTAGTGAAAGTTTTCACTTTCTCTATCTGAAATGAAATAGCAAATAAAGCTACTGACTAATTTAATCCAAAAGGTGAGTTGATTAACAACACTACACAACACTTACTTTAGAATGTCCCAGAACATGTTTCGGCGGCTGACTTTCCCCAATTATCAGTGCTGCTAATCAACTCACCTTTTGGACTAAATTAACAACACTGTTTTCAAACTTCCAAGAAAGAAGAAGGCTACATGGCCAAGGAAATGGTAGGTATACTACAAGCTACAAGCCCAAGGAAGTGATAGGTATGCTTACCAGTCCCTGCAAATCCTTTTCTCTGTATACTACACGCTGTACAATTTCAGCCTCCTCTGCAGCTTCAACTGGAGAGAAAAAAAATTGCTTAGTAATGAATCAGAGATACAGAACACACAATTTTAAAAAGCAAATTCACAAATTTAAACTAAAGAGGTAAGTCACTTAATAGCCGGTGCTAGATGATACAAAACCAAAGCCCCAGAACGCCAACAGAACCAATCATGTGGCAGTTCCCACAGCCCCATAAGTGATTGGCATACGGACAACCAATAGAAGATGAGAGGTGGTCCCTCTCACCTATATATAAGCCGGGTGCTCCATGAATTGCCCTCTAGTTGTCAAGCAGCTATGACATTCTCTGAAGATGCCCAACACAGTCTTGGGCAAAACGTCAGAACATTCATCGACTGGACCACAGCCTACAAGCCCGAAATCTACCATCTATTGGATGAACAATAAATTAAGTTGATTAATAATAATAAATTCTTATAAAATTGATGAAAATGAAGTGTTAAAAACAATGGAGCATGAGAGGTGGAATCAGAACTGAAAAATTCAATGCCACAGCTGGGATTGAATTTTTCAGTTCCGATTCTACCTCTCAAACATTGCCCACACATGGCTTGTGTGTTTAAAAACACCAACAGTAAGTTTGCTGGCATAAATAAATAATAATTAGCATCTGAATGTTATTTAACCCTGGGACGTTGAGTACTTGTGATAGTGAGTTGCCCTTGGGGTAATTGTCTCTGATGTGAGATGTCCTCTGTGGCTTACCGGTAGAAATATGAATCAGTTGGAGAATTCAGTATCATTCTGGCAGGTTGCTGCAGTAGCTTGGGGGTTAGTGTAGCCACCTAGTGAGTGGAGGGTGTGTGGTTCAAAACCCAGCTGTGGCATTGAATTTTTCAGTTCCAGTTCTACCTCTCAAACATTGCCCACACATGGCTTGTGTGTTTAAAAACACCAACAGTAGGTTTGTTGGCATAAATAATACAGTGAAGCATATTAATAAATTGACAAATATGAGTGCCGATATTTATAAACACATTTTGCTCCAACTTGTAATAATACTAATCACAGTACTAGCTTCGGAGAGGGTCCTCTCCATCACTCAGTTGTTGGTCAACTGATTCAACATCAGGTAACTGCCTCCCACTTCTCTCGTTGCCTGGTCTACTGTTCTTCCTATTGTCTATGATTGGTATGTCGAAATTCATCAGCCACTCTCGATCCTTAATGATGTAAATATTTTCCCATACTGTTAACTCCGAATAATTTTTTGCTGGTTTTAAAAGTTGGATGTTTAGGTTGATATTATGATTGCAAGACCAAAAGTGGTGAGCTATGACTGATTTATCTGTTTCTTTGTATTTGATGTTTCTGATGTGTTCCTTCATTCTGGTTTCCAAATTTCTTTTGTTTTATGGCAGTCTTCACAGTCGACACAGTAGATTACTGATAAAAAATGCCTCTATAAAATAAAACTCTGAGTATGAAATTATCAGGAATCTACTGTGTCAACTATGAAGACTGCCATAAGATATATATATCGGCAAAACAAAAAGAAATTTGGAAACCAGAATGAAGGAACACGTCAGAAATATCAAATGCAAAGAAATAGATAAATTAGACATAGCCACTTTTGGTCTTGCAATAACTTTTAAAACCAGCAAAAAACAATTGGGAGTTAACAGTGTGGGAAAATATTTACATCATTAAGGATCGAGATCAGCTGATGAACTTCAACATAAATGATGTCTTACAACTAGCCAATAGGAAGAACTGCAGCCAGGCAATGAGAGAAGGGGCAGGCAGTTACCTGATGTTGAGCCATCAATCAACAGATGAATGATGGAGAGGACTCTCCCCGAAACTAGTACTGTCATTAATATTTTTACAAGTAAGTTGGAGCAGAATGTGTTTATAAATATTGACATATTTTTCAATTCACAAATTGTTACTTAATGTTTTTATACAGTTGATGAATTTTTACATTTCAAAGAATGAATTATGACAATAGGTATATACATTGACTGTCAAATGTTTCTGGACAGGCATGGTCTGTATATGTAATCTCCCTCTTATTAAAGAAAAGGCGGGCAATAATTTGAAAATGCTAAACTCTGAATTCTATGCACTTCATAGGTACTCTAATAATGCAAGTGCAATTTGTAGATGATTTGACGTAGAAGTAATACCTGTTACTTGCTATGAGATGCAAAGATTTGCTGTTCAATGTTTTTATCAGACTGGGAATGTTTACATATGTTTACATGCTTTGCACTTGTTATTCTCAGTGCAGGGAGGACCCAGTCAGTGCCTTTCTCATGCACTAAGCAGACACAAACTTCAGGAGTGAAATGGAATGCCAAGGAAAGAACAGAACATTTGAGCAAAGACAATTAGTGATATTCCACCATGAAAAAGGAAAAATGTGTCAACAAATCACAGACAGAGAGGGCAGTAATAAGGAAAGTCAACATAAATGCCTGTGTTTCTACAACTCTTATTGCTGCTGAGGCAGAAACTGAGTTTGGAAATAAGATCAGCCCAAGTACAATACAGAGGGTATTATGAGGGCCGTCTCAAAAGTAACTTGCACTATTTTTTTAAATCCGCGCGGTAGGCAGAAAAAGTCTGAAAGTCCCAGGGTATATAGGTATGGGTGTAGTAGCAGCACCGTAAAATTCCTAGGTACCTAAGTTTATTGCTTGGACATTAAAACGGCAGTAACAATGGAGACTCCACTCGTTCCTACCGCCGATTGCGAAGTTCGCGCTGTAATCTGTTTTCTGACGGGAAAAAATAAATGTGCGACTGAAATTCATTGCGAGTTGTGCAGTATTTATGGAAAGGACGTTTTGTCAAGACAAATGGTTTCTCGTTGGCCCCAACCGTTCATTGAAGGGAGAATAACATTACACAGTGAGCAATGAAGCGGCCAACCCTCCACTTCCCTCGCTCCGGATATTGTTGACGGGGTTCGAGCAGTCATGAACACTGATCAGCGCCTTACACTTGATGCAGGTTTGTTTCAACTTCCTCCATATATTAAAATAAGCCATACATCGCTTCACAGGATGATTTCTAAGGATCGGTGTCTATCGAAAGTGTGTGCAAGTTGTGGAAACGAATGGATGAGGCAACTCCAAAAGAAGGCAAAAGTTGTTGCATCGGCTGGCAAAGTCATCACACCGATATTCTGGGATTCGAAAGGAGTACTGTTAATCGATTACCTGCTCCATGGGACCACGATGACAGCCGCTTGCTATTGTGAGGTGCTGAGAAAACTCAAAAGAGCCATACAATACAAAAGGAAGGGAAAGTTGAGCAAAACAGTTTTTCTGGTCCACGATAACACTCGCCCGCACGCTGCCTGTGAAACTCAAGGCATTTTGAACAGTTTTGATGGGATATTTTCGGTCATCCATCTAGTGCACCTGACCTTGCACCGAGGGATTACCATCTTTTTCCGGAGCTGCAGCAACATCTTGGGGGAAGGCACTTCGTAAATGACAAGGAACTGAAACAAGAAGTGGAAAGATGGCTATCCAGTTTGGCGGGAGAGTGGTTTGACATTGGATTAAAAAACTGTTACCACGGTATCAAAAATGTATTTAGGTTCAAGGAAATTATGTGGAAAGATAGGTACTGAATGTAGCTTTCAAAATATACACTTTTTAAAATATTTAAACGTTTTGTTATTTTTTAAAAAAATAGTGCAAGTTACTTTTGAGACGCCCCTCGTACATAGAGACGACTGTCACAGGCGAACTGCAAGAAGAAAACCCTACTTCAGCAAAGTAAATGGGATCAAGAGACAATGATTTGCTAAGGAGCATACTAGCAGAGATATGGACTGGTGGAAGAAGGTAATTTTCTGCGACAAATCAAAATTCAATGTTTCTGGTGCAGAACGGCATATGGAAACAGCACAATAGAGTTTGAAGAAAGGTACATGCAGGCAACAACAAAACATGGTAGGGAACATGTAATGGTATGGGTTGCATGTTGCTTCAAGGAGTAGGTGAGCTTTTTTTTATAGACAGAAACATGGACCACCGTCAGCACCTTCAGATTTTAAAAAATAACCGGAAGAAAAGTGCAGAAAGTATGGGCATAAGAGACTGCTTTAATTTTGATCAGGACCACCCCAACACACAACCCGTAATGTACAGCAATGGTTGTTGTACAATTGTGCTGAAGTTGTGAATCCTCTGCCACAGAGTCCGGACAGTAATCCTATAGAGAATCTGTGGGATACTCTGGAACGTAACATACAGAAACATCCAGTAAACACCACAGCTGATATGAAGAGACAACTATGAAAGGAATGACAAAAATTGTCCCAGTGTGCTACAACCAAGCTTGTGGAGAGCATGCCAAGATGGCTAACTGAAATACTTTGAAGAATGGGAAGAATCAGGAAGTATTAATATTCCTACAAGATCTCCAATTTTTCTATTTTTGTAGCAGTTATATTTGTTATCCGGAATATTTATCTTTAGGACTCATACTCATGTGTGTGGCTTTCATGTAACTGTTTTCTTAACGGGCACCAGTTTTACAATGTGGCAGTTACATCACCCGACTTAAACCCCCATTTTGCAAGGGGGACCACACCTATCGTTGGTCAACGGGTCCATCGGACCTAGCCTAGCCCGCAAGTCATCTCTACAGAATAGGTATCTCAGCTTCACCAATATGTGTCCTGTGTAACGATCCAGAACAAAGACCACTTGAAGACCTGTGAAGCATTAAGATCAGAAGAAACTACAGTTCAAAAGTATTGGAAAGCACGAATGCTAATGGCTTCATTGCCAGATGCAAGGCACTAGAAAACAACATATTTTTTACCCGAGTATTAATGAACAGGCAATTTGTATTATTGTAACTAAATTCAGTTGTAATTGTTATTTGTTTGTGTCAACAAACTTACTGCTGCTGTTAATAAACACACAAGCCGTGTATGGGCAATGTTTTAAGAGGTGGAATCAAGAATGAAAAATTCAATGCCATAGCCGAGATTTGAACCACGGATCTATTGCTTATCAAGAAGCTACTCTAATCACTAAGTTACCATGACCAACTTGCCAGTACGACATTAAATTTCCCAACAGATTCAACTTTCCCACTTAAACCACAAGGGAATCTCACATCAGAGATAAATACCCCAAGGGCAACTTACAATTATTGTAAGTTCTTTATGTCCCAGGTTTAAGTAACCTTTAGGTGGTAATTGTTACTTATTCATGCCAACAAAGTTGCTGCTGATCTTTTTAGACACAGAGCCATGTGTGGGGTGTATATCTCTGATATGAGACTCCCTTGTGGTCTAACCAGGAAAGTACTACTCAATCTCCAAGGCCAAGAAAGGAAAACCACAATCGCAACAAACATCAGACAAGCCGACCGCCACTGCCTGCATCCCATATACTGGCAATCTATCCAGCAGAATCAGTAGAATTCTCACCAAACACAATACCAGAACCATCCACAAACCACTTCTGAAGATCACACACCTGGTGAGACCAGTAAAGGATGAACTGGACCTTAATGTACTAGGAGTATACCACATCCCCTGTGAATGCGGGATGCAGTACATAGGGCAAACCATTTCCACCAGAGTCAAGGAGCATGAACGTTCCATATGCTTAATGCAGCCAGATAAGTCAGGGCTGGTGGAACACTGCTTTGAAGGAGACCACAGAGCTAACTTCAAAGAAAAGACCATTGTGGCAAAATGTAGCAGTTTCTGGGAACAGAGGGTTAAGGAGGCTCTGTCTATCTCCTCCGAGAAGAGCACACTGAACAGGGACACCAGCTTGCAGTTTAGTCCCTCCTGGAAACCAGCCTTAAACTTGGAGATCGACTGACTCAGAAAACACAGATTCCAACGAGCGTTGAACCACCTTGAGATTAGACTTGGTGTTTTCTGCTCGGTGCATACTAGCAGACAATGCATACACTGGTCCTTTCACTCTTGTTAGTCATTCATCATCCTGATGATGGGAGAGATGCACACTTCCAAACCATCGATGGCTCTTCATCACAACACCTGGCTTGAAGCCCAAGAACACTTGAATATGTTCGTCACCAGGAAAGCTTCAGATCATACTTTTCCAGGAGTAAGTTTGTTGGCATAAATGAATAACAAATACTATCTAAAGGTTACTTAAACCCGGGGCATAAAGCACTTACTATTGTAAGTCATCCTTGGGGTATTTATCTCTGATGTGAGATTACCTTGTGGTCTACCGGGAAATTATGAATAGGTTGGGGAATTTAATGCCATAGTAGCAAGTTGGCCATGGTAGCTTAGTGGTCAGATCAGCTGCTCAATAAGCGGTAGATCTGTGGTTCAAATCCTGGCTATGGCATTGAATTTTTCAGTCCTTATTCCACCTCTTAAATTCATGTTTTATATTTTCTGTATTAGGAAATTAAATATATATTTATGTTTGATAACTACAAGAGTAACTTTGCATTCTGGAGTAACCAAAATAAGGTTATACAGCAGCTATAGCTGTCTGAAAAATTTTGACCGTCACTGTATACATTTTATGTTCTTGTAAAATGGTAATAACTTATTTATAAAAGCAGTTTTATCATTGTTATTTCTTCATCATCATCATTGTATATATTTGTAGAAATACCAATATATGTGATTATGAGATTACATTTCTTGGTAAAGGGTACAAATATAATTAATTGAATTGGCTTTAAGGGGAGGTTGTAAGCTGGTTTGGTTAAAAAATATCAATTTTGTGTTTTTTGCTGATTTTGCAAGTTTAACCCCTATTTGATCATAATCTATTCTTTTCTCCTAAAAATTTGCCAGAAGTGTCTTAAATAAATTTAACTGTCCAAGGATGCATATGATTAAAAAAAGTTATATATTTGTTACAGCATACTTGCCTCTGGAGCGGAGGACACGGGTTCGATCGCCAGTACCAGCATAGGGATTTTCCCCCACTGAGAGGTCTACCACGGGGTGCACTCAGCCTCGTCAGGTCTCGGGGGACCAATTGAGAAGGTACTTTATGAAGAAGTAGCAGCCCCAGGTCTAGAAGGCCGCATAACTGGCTGGGAGGGCTCGGGGTGCTGACCACACCACACCCTCCAGTACTGTACCCCACCAGTGATGCCTGTAGTGGGCAGAGGTGGGTGATGCAGCAGCTGGGTGGCCAGCCTTTGCCCTTCATGGGCTGTTGCGCTTGGGTTTAATTCAGTTTATATATTCATTAAATTTTTTTTAAAAAAATATGGAAATACTATATGTGATATAAAAAATCAGTACGTTTAAAAAAACATTGATGTACAAGCTTTCACACTTCTAGAGTGAATAGTTTCTCTGAAAAGTGGAGTTAAACTTCTTAAACTCAATGTTGCAAGCTTCCCCTAATTCTGAGTGAGGTTTTTCTCAAACTTATTTTCCTGCATACATTTGTCCCATTTTCTCAGGAACCACTTATTCTAGAGTAACAAAGCTTTTATCACTCATTTCTGGCTTATTTGTGATACTACTGACTTTTTCTTATAACACTATCATTAAAATCATAGAGGCTAGAAATTTTCCTTATTAAAAATGGGTGAAAAAAAATTATTCATTATAATTATTTTAAAAAATATGAATCAATATATTTATGAATATAAAAAAGTCTGTATAATTAAAAAGTATTGATTTATATGTGAGCCAAATTTCACACTTCTAGAGGAAATTGAAAAGGCTGCAGTATGTCTGGAGCAGTGATGGAAATGATAATAATTATTACACTGAATATTGTGATTATTATTTAACTATATCTGATAGTAATTATGTTGTATGTATTTGTTGTTTAATAGCATTGTATTATGAGTAAAAGCTGTGGATCAATTGTAGCAAATTATTCCATATCATATAACTATTATCAAAGGATGAATAAATAAAAAAATAGATAAATCAGTATGTACAAATGTTACTCACCAGCTTGTGCCTGTCCTTCTCCTCTGCTGGATGAAGATGATGAACTACTATCATCACCCATTTTAAATTTTTCTGAATTACCTACATTAACAGCATCTTGTAGAAGCTACTTTATTGATTCTGTGTCATAGCAACCAAGTAGCTGCATAACAATCAATATGGAGGTTGTTTACTTCCTGCACATTGTATCCATGTGAAACAATGCCTCTGGCTGCAATTAAAATTTCAAAGAAAGCCAGAAGAATAATTTTGATAATTCTGTTAATTGCACATGTCATACAGGCATTACTTGCACTTTTAATTATGGCACTTGGGATAAATGTCAAACTGAAACTTGGAGGTGGTAAATTGCATCCTATGGATGAAAAGCAGTTACATAAACTATTGTATACAATGATTGCTATGGGTGTAACCTTAACAGTTCTATACCTCTGTGGCTACAAAGTTTCCAATGATTGTGCCCATCCAGCCACACGGTAAGTAGGTACCTTGTTGTATTAGGTATATCAGAAACATTCTACATTTACTACAATATATCTTTAATGACCTGGTTTATTTTTGTCATAACTAGGAACAAGATTTCAATGCAATTGTCCATTTCTTCTCTGCTATCAGAGAATTAATTACTGCATTTCCTACAATTTAAACAATGTTTTATGTAGTATATAGTAAATATTTTGCTTGTTTTATTAAGAGGCATAATATTCCAGCAATTTACCAAGATGCATATTTTATAAACATATTTGACAAGCTTCCATACCACATGGATGCAGGGTTGCCAATCTTTAAAAGTAAAATTGGTAAAACTGTAGGAGACCGTCCTCACGTGGTTCACTGACTTCTATTATGTCACTGACCTACAACGGAAGAAGATGGCGCTGCAAGGCAGAAATATCTGTTGCCAACTTAACATTGTACTACTCACTAAAACTACCAACCACGCATTATAAAATGCCAAAACAATGTACTATTATTTCTTCATATTGTTGTTACTACTGCATAATCTGTAATAAAATTACTGCATTATACAACCTCAATATTATTACTTCATTATTATTGTTGCACTATTGAGTAATACTGCGTAATCTGTAATAAAATTATTGTATTATACAACCTCAACATTATTATTACTACAATTACTATCATCATCATTATTATTATTATTATTATTATTATTATTATTATTATTATTATTATTATTATTATTATTATTATTATTATTATTATTATTATTATTATTATTATTATTATTATTATTATTATTATTATTATTATTATTATTATTATTATTATTATTATTTTTATTATTATTATTATTATTATTATTATTATTATTATTATTATTATTATTATTATTATTATTATTATTATTATTATTATTATTATTATTATTATTATTATTATTATTATTATTATTATTATTATTGTTGTTGTTGTTGTTGTTGTTATTATCATTATCATCATTATTAATGTTATTATTGTTGTTAATACTGTGTAATCTGTAATGAAATTACCGTATTATAGAGTCTCAAATAAGGATTGTTGTTCCTTTGATCAGTGTAGAATACCGATTCAAACCTCAACCGCACCGCACAAGAACTTAAGTCACATCACTTATGACACTCTTCAGTCACAAAACAACTGCCTATCACCCACGTGAGGACGTACTCCTACAGGATAACCGTAAAATTATCGTACCAGCCACTAAAAATTATAGATTTGGATTCAAAATTATCGAGCTCTATAAACCAATGCTACAACAATAAAAATATCAGCATAACACTTGTGAAAAAGTAACGGTATTGGTGTTTATGGTGTCCACTTACAAGATCGATGATCTCAACCAGTATTACAAATGTAGCACTTGATTCTCACACTATTCATCTGAAAGTTCATCTTCCTCAACTGTTGCAGCATTACACAAATTTGTTGTTGAGATAAACTTCATCATCTCGATGGCTTGCAGATTTTTGAACCCTCCACATTCTTTCATAAGCTGAGACGATAGAATAAGTCAATTTACCGTATCTAGCACCAATCTGTTTCTAATTTTGATTTTTATTAAACCCAGTTAAAAAAAGGAAAAAAAATCTTTCACAAGAAGTGTTTCTATGGAGGGGTACAAAATTAGTATTTCCACCAAGGTGACACATGTTTCTACAGCACTCCAGAAACTGTCAGGTTCAGACATGCCCTTTATTTCACATGGAATATCACTTATTCCAAGTTTTCTCCATTGATGTGAACAGCGCCTTCTTCATTGACATTACCAGATCTGGGCACATGGCAACAAGAGGATAAAGGGTAGAAGGTTTAGTAGGATATGAAATGGTTGCCTTAGAGGCGAGAGGGGTGGAGACAGGTCACGAGGGCAAAAGTGTTGTCGCTATTTGTAATTAATTTCATTTCACTGGTGTGACAAACCAGAGAAAAAGATATTTTGCCAGTATCAAACTATGATACATTCAAATTATCATACGCCCCCATAATCATCATACGGGTTGGCAGCCATGAGTACAAACATGCAAATTATCATATGCCCCATAATCATCATATGGGTTGGCAACCCTGTTGCCATAGAGGACAGAGTGGTGAGGAATATATCCCAATTCTGAAAATACCTCAGGGGTCCCCATCTAGGGGATATGTGAATGGCAACAACAAGGTACCCAAGCTGAGCAGAACATTGCTTCCACTTACTGGTGTAGCTCCTCAGTGTAGCTTTTCTATCTGACCTTACCTTGGTCATCTCTTGTTCTCTTCTGACCCCAATGCTATTAGGGTACCTGAGAGCTAGGGAGTCTATGTTTCCAAGCTTTCCACTTCTCTAATTTGTCTATAACCTCTTGACCCCTAACATGCTGGCCTGTCTTGGCATGTAATGTGTCTTCTGATTGGTAATCAGAGGATGTGGTCAGTGAATTTATTTTGATAACTCTCCCAGTCAGGTCAGTGAGACTCATAAACCAACACAGGTGTGGTCCTCCAGACATTCTGGGGGTTGTGAGAGAGCGATGTGACCGCCAAAACATAAAAATATGGTGCTCTCTAAAAAGTGGTTACTTTTACTGCTATATAGCTCTCCAAACCATGGATTATTTAATTCATCAAAATTGTTGTTAAGTACTGAAGAGTTAGGATATACCTAAGCTTGTAATGTAACTTAATTGCTCATTTGTACTTTTATATGATTACATGAAAACAAGGTCTTCACCACATACATGCACCTACAATGACCTAAAGTTGCAACTGCAGAATGGTTGTGAACCTACAGGAATATTTTAGCAATTGAATTTCTACAATTATTAACCCTTTAACTGCTGAGATATTTTCCACTTGATGACCCCTCCTTGCTGAGATATTTTTAAAATTTAAAATGCTTGGTTATTATTATTTATTTGTGCTAACAATCTTACTGCTGGTGTTTTTAAACACACAAGCCATGTGTGGGATAAGCGGAAGATCCGTGGTTCAAATCCTGGCTATGGTATTGAATTTTTCAGTCCTGATTCCATCTTTTAAAATGCTTCTTATTCATATAATAACATGCAAAAAGAATATAAATATGATGAAATGCTCACCTAGAAGGCCGTAGACTGATGTAGATAATCCATTTTCTCAAAAAAAACGTTAATTGCAAAAGCTTAATTTAGGCCACATACAGAAGTTAGGGTTGTCCACAGGGGCCATTAATTTAGACATGGGTAGTTGTAATAGGTAACATTATCAGTCACTAACAACTTTAAGCACTACTACATAGAAGTGTCACAGTGAAAATGAAAGTAATTATAATAGGGTTATCCAAAGTTCATTTTACTATATTTATTTTGAATCTGAATATTTGCCAATCACTAATAACTCCAAGCACTGATACTGCTAAAAATGGAAATATGATAGTGAAAACGAGCATTTATAATCAGGATTATCCAAATTTCACAGTACTAAATTTCTTTTGAATGTGAACATTTGCCCCTCAGCCATTGAAACATAGGACTGGCAACTGTCCTCTCTTTGTGGACCAAGAGGAAATGGACCAAGACCACCTTCAAATATGCCCAGCCACTTCTAGTGCACTTTCCATCCATCAGTGAAAAATATTGGAGAGCAAGAGGATTAATGACTTCATTGTCAGAAATGCAGCATTAGCTAACAACAACAGTAATCCATGGTTTCCACTACAGATTAAATAAAATTACTATAAACCTTTATTTTATGCCAATATGTCTTAATTTTTATATAGCATATTATAGAAGTTTTCAGTCAATAAAATAATGCAACCATACTAGAAGGTTTATTACACCATAAAGCTGTTGTCACGAATGATAACTAAAAATCTCTTGTGTGCACTCACATGACTTTCTCTACTCAGTCTTATACAACACATGCTTAAATTTGTTATTTAAGGGTAGAATCAGGACTGAAAAATTCAATGCTGTTTGTAGAAGTTCTCATATTAGTTGTTACATACAAATAGGTAATTTGCTACATCATCCCTTTCCTTAACAGGAACAAATACAAATGTGAGTGGTGATTCAAGAGACAGTTTATTTGTGTGTCCAACAGATGACAACATATGGAACAGAGACTATCAGTAAACTCAGCTGCATGTTGGAAATATCAACTTGTGTAAACCACGCTGCTACATGACGTGGGACTTACAAATATTCTGCTCTCCTAATCTTATTGGCAGGAAATTCAATTAATGAAACACAAGCACTCGTATAAAACTAATAAACTAAATAAATAATGTAATATGACAGAAGTTTCTTCTTGTTGGTACTATGCAATTCAATGAAGTAAACAACAGAAATAAAAAAAATATTGTTCAAATAAAAGTCGCTATGAAAACTACTCTTTCTTAGCCATCCGACAGTCGCTGTGATTTTTGTAGTTGTCTGTTTTCCACCAGCTGTTCAATACGTTGGACTATTGTTTGCAAGCTACCAAATCGCAAACATGCTTTCAAGTGTTCATCACTTAATTGGCTTCTATGACATGACTTTGTACACTTCATTAAGGAAAACAGTGATTCGCAAACATAGGTTATCCCAAACATGCACAAAATTCTTCCTGCTAGATTTGAAGTTTGGGAAATCTTTAGGATTTTACAGAGGTGTAGAAATGGTTAATACTTGTTCTATTTTGATATTGAACTTTTAACTCAATAACATTTTTCAAACTTATTACTTCCAACTGCAGTTCAACAGGACTATCGAGGATATCCACTGAAAATGGTGTTGCAAATAACTTAAATTGTTTCTCAGGTTCTGGAATCTAGGTTCGAATTCTTCGCACAATAGTCGCAGCCATCATAAGTAGCACACCGCAGTACTAATATAAAGCATTACACCACCACTGCACAGATATACTGGACTGTGTGACTGTGAGGCCTGCAGTGAGTGTAATGTTCAGCCCCTTGCAACCTCAAGCGACTTTGACTCAACTTGGGATGCCTGCTTTAAGCAATAATCAGATCTTTTGAAAGCTGATTGCTGTGAGATGGTGCTTGACATTCCATTCTCAATGTATGTCCAAAACAAAAAACAAATGACCATATGCAGGTTATGTGAAATACATTTTTTGCAGAGTTATTATTTCCGAGATATTCCTTGTTACTGGTTTGAATTTTCCAATATTTACCTACTCTTTTCACAAATTGCAAGTACCATATTTCATTGCAGAATTGTCACCATTGCACAATGGTCACACTTTAATTAAATTAAATTATTTTGTTGTTTAACGATGCTTTCAATTGCCAGGATCACATCAGCATTGCCGGTGTGCCGGAATTTTGTCCCGCAGGAGTTCTTTTACATGCCAATAAATCTACTAACATGGAGCTGTTGTTTTTAAGCACACTTAAAAACGTCAGTCTGGGCCCGATTTGAACCCGCTACCATAGAATCAGTAAGCCAGCATCTAACCAACTGAGGCACCCAGACCGATATCACACTTCAATTTATAGACAGGAACTTCTTAGCATTTCACCACAAAATTGTTGCATTAATTAATATTTCAGGTGTTTACTATTGAGAAATATTAAAAGTTAACGTGCCAACACTGTGACCTTGAGTGGCATTAGTCCTGTTAGACTCATAGGAGGGGGTATGGAGTAGGTATGCAGTGTATTCCCATGTTTGGCACTGAAGTGCCATTCCTGTTCCTAAAGCCATCAATGTTTCATTGAAGACACATCAATGCTGTTGAAATGGTGCTGCTCATCAATTAATCTGATTGGTTCAACCACCTAAACTGAGGGGATCAACAAATGTGACTAGCAGAAAGCAAATAGATTGGTGAGGGATGTGAACTGTATTACACATAGCATGCGCCAAGTCAATAACCATTTTATTCTTGAGTTGTATATGGGAGTTCAGTTCGCCTGCCTCTGTAACGTGATGGTTAGCATGTCTGCCTCACGTTCAAGAGGCCACGAGTTCAATGGTTTTTTTCCGAGGTTTTCCCTTACCCTGAGAAGACGAATGTCGGGTAACTTAAAGCCCCATGAACCTGTGGACAGCATAACTCAAAAACGAAAAGGCAGTTAAAAACCATAGTTGGTATTTAAGCTTAGTATCTTTTAAGGATGCAATAAAAAGTTTTTGAACAAAATTCCTCCAGCCTAAGCTACCCTTTACATGGAAAACTTTTCAAACATTTTGATTTTCATGAAAATGGCTCTAACAATTTTATTAAAATGCCACATGTTTAAGATATTTTTATGACAAATGAAATGTATATCTTGAATTTCCTGGCTATAGCCCATGTAGTTCTGTTTGCTCTTCATCACTTTTACATAACTGGTGAACCATGAGAGATAGGTCAAATCTTACTGTACAGAAAATGTAGATCTCGCTGTAACTCAATTTATGTCCAAATACATTTTTTTTTTAGAGTGAACCATTTCAGAGATATTCCTTGTTATTTGTGTGAGTTTTGGAAAACTTCCATCAAATGATAGATCGTGATTAATTTTTACTTTCTCTTCTGGTAAGTAGGGGAAGTATTGTATTCCACCCAAAAATTTGATGTTGAGATTTCACTGGAAATATATATTCTGAGACCCCCTGAATCCAAAAAAAAAGCAGTTTTAGAAAAAGGTCCATGTATGTGTGTGTGTGTGTGTGTGTGTGTGTGTGTGTGTGTGTGTGTGTGTGTGTGTGTCTGTGTCTGTGTCTGTCAGTCAGTCTGTAGACAGCATAACTCAAAAACAAAAAGTTGGTTAAAAGCCACAGTTGGTATTTAAGTTTAATGTCTTTCAAGAATGCGACTCAAAGATTTTGAATAAAATTTCCCCACCCTAAACTACCCTATACATGGAAAATGTTTCAAAAGTTATAATTTTCCTTGAAAATGACTCGTAACGATTTTCATTAAAATGCCATATGTTTAAGATATTTTTGTGACAAATGAAATGTATATCTTGAATTTTCTGGCTTAGCCTATGTAGTCCTATTTACTCTGGATGACTTTTGAATAACTTGTAAATTGTAAGAGATAGACAAAATCTTACCACACAAAAAATGTAGATCTTGCTGAAACACACAATTGATGTCTAAATAATTTTTTTTAGAGTGAACCATTTCAGAGATATTTCTTATTATTTGTGTGAGTTTTGGAAAGCTTCCATCAAATGGTAGATCATGATTCATCTTTTTAGATCTTAGCTGTGCAAAGAGAACGGAGTTTAAAAGCTTTAAAAGATTTGACTATCGCACAAAGCCTACTGTGTTCTAACATTCCCCTTGCACCTACAAGGAAATAAGCAATAAGATAATTTGTACAAATGTTTATCTCAACTAACATGAAGAAGATATAGGAATAAGAGAGTTCAAGAATGGTTAGTACAAGAGTAGAGAAAGTCATGTGAGTGCAACACATCAGATTTTTTCAAGTGATAACTTGTTGTTTGTTTTTTCTTGTGGTCATACAAAGGGCATGTAATTTCAAAGCCATCACATAACATACCACTCTTGAAAGATTCCACTAATTTCACTATGGCTTCAGCCAGTGTTGGAATCAGACTTTCTGACGAGGGGGGAAACTCATATTTGTGTTGTATTTATGGTAAAATGGTAGTGATACAGGTGATAGTAGCATTGTTGTGTTATATGCATAAAATGTAGCAGCAGCAGTAGCAGCAATATGCATTTTACAGCACTGTGATTTTGTATTTCTGAGCAGTACAGGTATATAACTCTCCCAAAACTGTTTGATGAAAGTCAGGGACGATTTGTTTTTCTATTTTCAGATCTAGTTTTGTCTACACATCCCCTGATTATTCTAATGCACTTACTCTCACTATTTTCGCTAACAGATGTCACTTTCAATGCTACAGTCTTCAGCTGACAATCTGTAATAATATTACTTGAAGTTGAAGCCTGAGATTCAAATTGAAATACATCACTGTCATTACTTTCTGTAACTTTTTGCTTGTCACAAATTTGTCCATGCTGATGAACAAAAGAACAGTGAATATTATTTATTTATTTTTGCCAACAAACTTACTGTTGGTGTTTTTAAACACACAAGCCATATGTGGGTAATGTTTGAGAGGTACAATCAGAACTGAGATATTCAATGCCACTGGTAGGTTGTCAGAGTAGCTAATGGTTAGAGCAGCTGCACATAACGAGGAAGGTCTGTGGTTCAAATCCAGACTGTGGCATTGAATTATTACTTTCTTTACTGGTAAGTAGAGGAAGTATTGTATTCCACCCAAAAATTCGATATCCATATTTTACCGACAATAGATGTTTTGAAGCCCCTGAATCAAAAAAAAAAAAAAAAGCATTTTTAGAAAAAGGTCTGTATGTGTGTGTATGTCTACCTGTCTGTCAGTCTGTAGGCAGCATAGTTCAAAAATGAAAAGTCAGTTAAAAACGAAAGTTGGTATCTAAGTTTAATGTCTTTCAAGGATGCGACACGAAGATTTTGAAGAAAATAGCACCACCCTAAACTACCCTTTAAATGGAAAATTTTTTTAAAATTTTGATTTTCTTGAAAATGACTAACGATTTTGATTAGAATGACATGTTTAAGATATTTTTATGGAAAATGAAATGTATATCTTGAGTTTTCTAGCTATGGCCCATGTAGTCCTGTTTACTCTGGATGACTTTTGAATAACTCGTAAACCGTAAGAGAGAGACCAAATCTTACTCTGCAAAAAATGTAGATCTCGCTAAAACACACAGTTCATGTCTAAATAGTTGTTTTGTAGAGTGAACCATTTCAGAGATATGGTTGTTATTTGTGTCAGTTTTAGAAAACATAAAACTTTCATGAAATGGAACATCATTGTTCATTTTTTTATATGTTAAGTGTGCGAAGAGAACAGGATCTCAAGGCATTAAGAGAGTTGGCTATCGCTCAAAGCCTAATGTAGTCCCATATTCCCCTTGCACATACAAGGAAATAAGCAATAAGATAATCTGAACAAATGTTTGTCTCAACTAACACAAAGAAGATATAGGAATAAGAGTTTGTAAGAATGGTTAGTACAAGAGTAGAGAAAGTCATATGAGTGCAACACATCAGATAATTCAAGTTCTGATTCTACCTCTCAAATAGAACAGTGAGTTGCAAGAATATGAACTGAATACTGCAAGCTACAATTGAGGCGCTTAGAATAGCAAAGACACATGTGCCAAAAGCTAGTTTTGAGAAAAAAGTGATTTAAGTTTCACTTTGCAGTAAATGTTAAAATCATCTATAGAGAGATTAAAAATTTCTCAGATGTGAATCTAATGCATTATTAGTGTTAATTAGGAATGTAAAAAGTTATTTTCCAGATATTTAAGATTTCAGAAGGTTAATTTTATCAACAATATAATTTAAATAATGTATGCTTTCATGCACATTACAACCAAAACTTTTACTTATAAAGTTAACATTTTGCAAGCAATACTTTAACTAATATTGGTAAATATTTGCTCTAATACTAACAAACAATACTTCTAAAGTGAATATAAAGAAGTAAGGTAACAACAAGTATGTTTAGATCACTGAAGATGATTAAGCACTGGTCCAAGTTGTGTTGTACCGAGAGGAACTAGAGTATGTTACGAGGGTAATTCAAATATAAACGGTAATTGTTGCATATCACGGAGGAAGCAGTTCAGAGCGGGGCAGTGGAGTGCGGGAGTTGAAGGTTGGTGTATTAGGGAGGGGGAACTAGCTTTGTTAGTTGCTTCGCTAAGTTCTGGCATCAGTACAGCCATGAGTGAGCAAGAGGTTCCTTTGTCTGTTGCGCAACACATTATTATCAAGTTTTTAACCAATGAAGGGGTTAAACCTTCGGAGATTTTAACTCGTTTAAGGGCACAGTTTGGGGACACTACACTGTCACAGAATCGAGAGTTTACTTGGGCCAGACAATTTAAGGGTGGCTGAGAATTTGTGGAAAACGAAAGTTATGCTCGATGCCCAAGGTCAAATCTCACAGATGACAACATCCGTGCCGTTCGAGAGCTTATTGAAGGTGATTGCCGCTCCACTGTTGAAGAAATCCCATCAGAAGTTGGTTGACTTTCTTCATGATCGATGTACAGTGACTGCAGCTTACTATTGCCAATTGTTAAGGTCTGTAAAAGCTGCCTACTGAAGCAAAAGATGTCGTATGCCCATCAGAGATGTCATCCTTCTCCAAAACAATGCAACGGCTCACACCGCCAATTTGACAATGGACACAATGATGGCCATGCACTGGGAAACCCTTGAACACCCTCCGTATAGTCCAGACTTGTCCCCCCAGACTACTTTTTGTTTGCACCCATGAAAGAATCGCTTGGAGGGAGACATTTAGAAAGCGATGGCGATGTCAATTAGCATGTGCACAATTGGTTGGCGACGTGCCCTCAAACTTTTTTTGAAGAAGGAATGTTCAAGCTTCCAAAACGTTGGCAAAAATTTGTACAGCATGAAGGAAGCTATACAGAGGAATGTTGATGTAGTCACTTGTGTATATATTTAATCAATAAATATTGTTAACAAAATTACCGTTTATGTTTGAATCACCCTCGTAGTAATGTGAAGTATCATCATCCGTTGTTGCCTCTTCTTCTACCTCTGGTGTGTGCCTTTACTATATGTTTGGTTTTTTAACTTACCTATTCTTCACCTGTATTTCTCTTCTTCTCGGTCACATGCATTTTCCATTGCTTTTTCTGCATGCAGTGTTTTCTGGGACGACTTACGTGATGAGAAATAGAATCACTGTCTGTGTCACTCATAGTGCTTAATAAAAGTAAATCACTACACTAAATGCACTAAAAGTTTGTTCAGTGTTATTGTTAGTAAACAACACAACTCTAAAAACATAACACTAAACAGAAGTTAAACCGAGAGCTGCAAGCCACTAAAACATGTTACAGCTTTCTTTAAAAGCAACAGACTGAACTAAAGAAATACCCCGTACAGGTAGGGGTACATCTAGGCAAAAACTATTTACAAAACCGCAAAAATGTTCAGAAGGTTAAGGAATAACCATTTATGAGGTGTAAAGGCCTGAAAATAAACAGTACCCTCTCTTAAGTGATTTATTAGTACATTCTGTTAAAGAGCGACTGTCACAGCATAGCGACCGGCTCCGGCTGACAGGTTGGCTTATACGCTGTTGTTACTCTCGAGATTCGGCTGAAGCGCGGTAGGTCTAACACCATGCTGTATTCAAATGGAGAATTCGTTCATATCCAGGGTGTATCAAACATTCATACTTAACAGCCATTCACACTATATGTTGCAATAAAAACAAAAATTTCATACTTCGGCGCTTATGCCTCTGCTATTCTAAGCACCTAAATTGTCATTGCTGGAATTGTGACCCTGAATGCCAACCCGGCTAATGAACATGAGAATTGTTTATTGTTTAGCTTTCTTGTAATATGATACTCTTGCTTAGTCACAGCTCATACTCGTACTATGTACAGTCTCCATCAAAAGTGCTCCGTGTCTTCCTGTATTTTCAAAGAGCAGTAATAGTAAATATTTAGAGTAAAAAGAGAAAATACTTCCCGGGTAGGGAAGAAAATTTTCTTTGATAAGCTGGTAAATTATTTAATGAGAGGGGGAAATCCCCACCATCCCCCCCATTAATTCAAACCCTGGCTTCAGCCTACTGTATTGCTCTACAAAATATGTATAATGAAAGCATTTTTGTAAATGTTGACTACCATAAGATATATTCCAAACAAAAATGTTATCACTTTATAGAAGTAAAATTTAGTCAACAAGGAACCAAATGTGAGAAACTTGTTTTGATATGTATTTGTAGTTTGGGAAGCGGAAATAAGCTGCTGATTTACACAATTGCAAGTCTCACAATTTCATCGCTATCTGTTGCCCTAGCTGCGCATATTTCAGCAGCAATTACATCTTTGATGTATCAGCTCAGTGTCTCCATGCATAGAGGAATGGGTCAGTATTTAAATGATCCACAGTGGAGGTTAAATCTTGATACCATGCAACAAGAACTGCATTGCTGTGGTGCAGAGGGGTACACTAACTGGTATTCCACATCCTGGATCAAGATGGAGTTTCTGCGGGTGGACTCCAAAACAGTGCAGCAGTAAGAAGTAATTTGTTATTTTTGTGTTATTTTGTAAATTAGTTACCTAAAGCTGCAACGCAGGTAATAATTTTATCAGATCTGTACTGAAAGCAACATGTTATACAGGATTCTTCATTTAAAACCTAATGGGCACACAACATTTCACCTGTGTGCAATTGGGTGCAGGACCACCGGCTTTGCTCCAACATAAGCTCCACGCATAAAGCACGTATAACACTCATATCTTATAGAAGATGCTGGAAATGTCATCCACCCTTGGCTAAACAAGTATTATATCAGGAGAACACATTCTATTCACACGATTAAGTTGGGCCACTGTAATGTTTCAGATTTCATTTCTAATATTTTGTTTTAGTTCTTCCAATGTATGAGGATTTGTCTTGTAAACTTTGTCCTTCAGGTTACTATCCCACACACTGTTACATCGGAGGAGCGAGAAGGGAGGGCCATACACCAGCACTAATCACCCTATCTTCCAACACTTACCTAATTTTATTCATGGACTCCTCTGCTGTATGGGCAGTAGAAGAATCTTGTTGAAACCACTCATATGATTTCTCTTCTTCTGTCAGTTCATGATAAAATGGGGTCAAAATGTCATTTCAGTACCACTCTAAATTTACAGTCTGCTCGTAGAATATTGCACCGATTATGTGTCTAGCGCTAACAGCACACCAAACTCCAACTCTACAATCATAAGGAGGGACTTTTGAACGTGATGTGGATTTTCAGAGGGCTAGTACCAACTGTTATGAGTGTTGACACCACCATTTCATGTCTCATTGGAACAGAACAGAAGTTGTGCATCAATTAAACCGTCATTCACTGATGAAAGAAACCATTCATAATAATGCATTCGTGATACTGGGTCACCTTGTTTGGACACTTGCACAATTATAGAGTTTGTTTCAGTTGCTCTATGTGCAGAAGGATCTAAAATTCCCACCAGTTGTGCTAATTTTGGGATGGATTTGGGTGGTGAATGTTAAAAACACACCTATTTTGTCTAACTGTTCCTCTGTTAAAACTGTATGTTTACACTTTCATTTTTTGTGTGACACAGAACCATTGGTTTCAAATTTCTTCACAATCTCGTGAATTGTAAATCTGGAAGGAGGCACTTTACCAGGGAACGTTTGAATGTACTCTGTGTGAACACGGCTTGGCGATTCCCATTTATAATAACTTTTACACATGAAAGATATAAGGTAAGAGTGTGAAACATGCTTTACATGTGGAGTTTATGTAGGAGCAAAGGCGGCTGTGGCACACCTAATCACACACAGGCAAAATGCTGTGCACCTGCTAGGCTTTAATAAACAACACTGTATAATACGAAGGCTATTTTGTTTCTTTTTCAACCTCCGATGGTGCCTACCATGTTTTAAGTAATGATAGGAGATGGGGGAACATGTCACAAGTGTCTTCTGTCACAACCAGTATCTTTGCCAACGTGAACTTGTCAGTTAAAACTTGGCTCCAAGCACTTAAACATGTCAGTTACCAGCAAGCTCAATTTAGAAAATGTTAGGTATATTTATTCAGAAAGAAGGGCATAATGTAGAGGAAATTTACCACACAATGAGCCATATATGAGTGATGCAAGATGTTTCATCACCTATAAATCTAGAACAAAAATGCCTCCCCATCAGCTTCAAAGTGTTGTAACAAATCAGAACCAACGTCTTTTCTTTGGGATTTGTGATTGACAAGACACCGAGGAACATGGCTCCGCAGGCAGAGTAAAGATTTTTACCAACAGGGAAAACTTGCCCTCGTGTCTCGCTGGAGAAAGGCTGTGGAAGTTGAAGGTGATTATGTAGAAAATACAGTGATCAGACGAAACATTATTCTTTCATATATGTAAAGTTCAATTTTGTGGAATAAATACTTTTGGAGAAAAAACAAATTTATTCTGGAACCCTCATAATAAAACTGTTTTGCTACTCACATTTGTTTTGGCTCATATCCTATCGGAGGTTAAAAAAAGAATTATTTGTCATATTTTCGTTACACATTTCATTAAAGCTACTAAGCTGATATAGGAAACAGAACTGATACTCAGATTTTCAAAACTGGCTCGTTGTATGCTGGTCATTACCATAGGGTCCCCCGCCAAATGCAAATTATGCCATATTATATTTCTACAGGAATAGGGGCATAATTTAGTGGGAATCCATCACAGAATGAGCCAAATTGAGCCCCCAAAAGTAAATCTGTTATGGATATTTAACCAGATAAATTCCACTGAACCAAAATAAAGGTTTCTACTTCATGTACTACTTACCTCTAATAACTACATAAAGTGTTGTATTCTATCCAAAAACTCAGTATCAAGATTTCACCAGATGTGCATATTTTTAGATTGCATGAAACCAAGAAGATATTTTTCTGAAAAATCTTATTTGTTAAATTTACATGACTTTCTCTGCTCATTCTTCAACAAACTATTATAAAAGCTTACTCTTTTATCTACTTCATGTTAACTGAGATGGTTTTAACAAATCTTAGAGAATATTGGAGACAATCCACCAGTTTTGAGGGGGAAATTGATGATATGTATCATTACAAAATTTACTTATGAGACAAATTTACTAATATAGTCTTCTTATCTGATTCCAAAGCCACAATTCAAGCTATAATATCAACAGGTTATCCAAAAACTGCAAAAAATATATGAAATGCATAATATATCTAAGGATGTATTTATCAAACAAAAGCAAGCCATTCGAATTATATGTGATGTAAAAATGTTAGGCTCTTGTAAGTCACTATTCAGAAAGCTTGGTATACTTACTTTGGCATGTACTTATATACTAGAGACAGTTTTATTTGTAAAAAAGAATAGATTTAATTTTCAAAACAATGAAAATGTCTATAATCATTACATAATGGTATACACTTAACCTCAATCAGAACTATGTGTAAGAATGGAATACTGTACTCCAGCACAATGATTTATAATTGCCTTCCTAATGACATCAAAAGTATAAATAACTATAAAGTGTTTAAGGCTAGATCAAAGGCTTTCTTGTAGGAACACTGCTTCTGCACAATAAAAGAATGTCTGCAACTTAATCAATCTAAGACATTTCATTAATTTGTCTAGTCATTTTGTATCATGTCCTTCACTTTATAGACATACTTCAATCTGTTGTATATAATAAGTTGAACACAGTTTAGAAATGTATGGTATCTGACTTTATTGTAATGTAAATCAAATTTAATTATTGATATATCCTGTATCAAAGTACTATGTACAGAATTGATTTTAAAGGATTACTAAATTGAATTGAATCAATCCAATTACAAAAACTACATAAAACAATATTTTACCAATGGATTCCAGCTCATTGTGGAATAACTGGCAATGAACGAGCAGACACGTTAGCAAAGAAAGGATTCAAAATTATTTATAAAGTAAAACAATCCCATTTGTGTCAATTAAGTGGACAGTAAAAAATACATTCACACTGAAATTTAAAATATATCTCTCCTCTTTTGAAAATTTCAACTGGCAAGAAATGCAAAAAAGATTCACTTCAATCCCAAACTCTCCAAGAAAATCAACTGTCGCTATTTTTCGTCTTCTCATAAGCCATGATTGTCTTGGTAAACCTCTATATACAATAGGATTAGTAACCTCTCGCCTATGCACATTGTGCACCAAAGAAAAGAATATGGATAAAAACCATATAGCCATATCTGAAGGTCTAAAGGTCCAACAAGATTTAATCTCCAAAAATTGGGAACCCAGACAGAGAATGATTTTATTATTAACTCCAGAGCATTAGACACACACACACATCCCCACCCCCACCCACACTCCCCACACACACACACCCCCACACACATACATCCCCACACCCCACTTACTCACACACATCCACACACATCCCCACCCCCACACCTACCCCCATACACTCACACACACCCCCCACACACACCCACACACATCCACCCCACACCCACCCCACACACATCCCCACCCCCACACACTCACACAACCACACACATACATCCCCACACTCCACCCACACACACACATCCCCACACCCCACACACTCACACACACCCACACACATACATCCACCCCACACCCACCCCACACACATCCCCACACCCCACACACTCACACTCACAAACACACACCCACCCCATATACATCCCCACCCCCCACACACTCACACACACACTCACACACATACATCCCCACACCCCACCCACACACACACACCCACACACATACATCCACCCCACACCCACCCCACACACATCCCCACACCTCACACACCCACACACATATATCCCCACACCCCACACACCCACACACATACATTCCCACACACCACCCACACACACACCCACACCCCACACACTCACACACCCACACACATACATCCCCACACCCCACCCACACACACACACCCACACACATACATCCCCACACCCCACACACTCACACACCCACACACATACATCCCCACACCCCACGCACTCACACACACCCACACACATCCACCCCACACCCACCCCACACACATCCCCACAACCCACACACTCACACACACCCACACACATCCACCCCACACCTACCCCACACACATCCCCACCCCACACACACACCCACCCACACACATCCACCCCACACCCACACACATCCATCCCCACACCCCACACACTCACACACACCCACACACATCCACCCCACACCCACCCCAGATACATCCCCATCCCCCACACACATACATCCCCACACTCCACACCCCACACACTCACACACATCCACACCACCACCCCACACCCACCCACACACATCCCCACCCCCACATACACCCCCATACACTCACACACCTCCACACACACCCCACAAACATCCACACCCCATACGATCACACTCACCCCCTCACACATTCCCACCCCCACATCCCCACCCACACCACCCCCTATGCCCACATACCCCCACACATTTACACTCACCCCAAACCACCTCCACACACACCCCAACACACACATCCCCACCCCCCACACATCCACACACCCCACACACACACCCCCACACACACACACCCCACACTCATACACACCCACACACCCCACACTCACACACCCCACATACCCCACACTCACACACCCATACACCTCACACCCACCCACACACACACCCACACACCCCACACTCACACTCACCCACACACACACCCACACACCCACACACACACCCACACACCCCCCACCACCCCCCCCCCCCCACACACACCACCCCCCACACACACCCCCCACACCCCCCACCCCCCCACACCCACCCCCCCCCACACACCACCCCACCCCCCACCACACCACCCCCACACCCCCCCCCACCCCCCCCCCCCACACACCACCCCCCCCCCCACACACACCCCCACACCCCCCCCACACCACACACACCCCACACCCCACACCACACACCCCACACACACCCACACACCCCACACTCACACACACCACACCCACCCACACACACCCCACACACCCACACACCCCACACTCACACACACACACACACCCCCACACACACACCCACACACCCCACACATATACATCCCCACCCCCACACACACTCACCCCCACACACACCCCACACACATACATCCCCACCCCCACACACATACATCCCACACACACCCCCACACCCACAGACACCCACACACCCCACACACATACATCCCCACACACATACATCCCCACACACATACATCCCCACCCCCACACACTCACCCCACACACACCCCCACAGGCACACATCCCCAACCCCACACACTCACCCCACACACACGCCCACACACCCACACACCCCACACACTCACCCCACACACACCCCCCACACACCCCCACACACTCACCCCACACACACCCCACACACCCACAAACCCCACACACCCCAACACACATACATCCCCACCCCCACACACACCCCACACACTCACCCACACACCCCACTCACATACATCCCCACCCCCACACACACCCCACACACCCCCACACACTCACCCACACACACCCCCACACACCCACACACCACACACCCCCACACACTCAGCCCACACACCCCCACCCACACACACCCCACACACCCATACACCCCCACACACATACATCCCCACCCCCACACACACCCAACACACACCCACACACCCCCACACACATACATCCCCAACCCCACACACTCACCCACACACTGCCACACACATACATCCCCACACCCCACACACACCCCACACACTCACTCCACACACCCACACACCCCCACACACATACATCCCCACCCCCACACACTCACCCCACACACATACATCCCCACACCCCACACACACCCACACCCACACACACCCCACACACATACATCCTCACACCCCACACACTCACCCACACCCCCACACACATACATTCCCACCCCCACACACACCCAACACACACCCACACACCCCCACACACATACATCCCCAACCCCACACACTCACCCACACACCGCCACACACATACATCCCCACACTCCACACACACCCAACACACTCACTCCACACACCCACACACCCCCACACACATACATCCCCACCCCCACACACTCACCCCACACACATACATCCCCACACCCCACACACACCCACACCCACACACACCCCACACACATACATCCCCACACCCCACATACTCTCCCCACACACCCAGACACATACATCCCCACACCCCACACACTCTCCCCACACACCCAGACACATACATCCCCACCCCCACACTCACCCCATACACTCACTCGACACACCCACCCCACACACTCACCCCACTCACCCACACACATACATCCCCACACATACCCCACACACCCACACACATACATCCCCACCCCCACACACCCACTCACCCCCATACACATACATCCCCACACCCCACACACACCCCACACACTCACCCCACACACATACATCCCACCCCCACACACTCACCCCACACACACCCCCACAAACCTGTGCACCCCACACACCCACACACCCCCACACACATACATCCCCACCCACAGACACTCATCCCCACACACTCACCCCACACACCCCACACATGCACACACCCCCACACACATATATCCCCACCCCCACACACTCACCACACACACACCCCACACATACATCCCCACACCCCACACACTCACACACACCCACACCACCACCCCCCACACACACCTCCACACACCTCACACACATCCCCACCCTAGATCCCCATCCCTACATCCCCACCCCCACATACCCACCCAAACACACACCCACACCCAGACCCCTATACACACGCATACACACCCACACACACCTACACACACCCCCCACACACTCACACTCACCCACACACCCTCCACACACTCACACTCACACTCACCCCCACTGCCCACACACAAACATCCCCAACCCCACACGCACACAGCCCACACACTCATACTCACCCCCACACACACACTTATACTCACAGGCTCCTTAAATCCAAAAGAAAATCTTTGGAGAAAGACCTATGTGTGTGCGTGTGTGTAGTGAAACCAAATGTTGGATACATTCCTACCACAGATGTGACGCAGATTTCCAACAAGATCCCTCCAACTCACACTACTCTTTACATGGAAAATATTTTGAAATAAAATATCCTTAATACATTTACATGACAGTTAAATCATATACCTTAAGTTGTTTGTGAATATATGTTGAAGTCGTCTTCATTCAGAACAAATTCTGCATAACTTTGAATATCTGGTAAACCATAAGATACATCTTCACTTTTGTGGCCTTGTTCAGGAAGTGATGCTTTTAGCCTGACCGGACAGTGTATATATTCTCCAAGTGGAGGGGGTGGGGCTACTTGATGCTGTCCAATGGGGAACCGGTGCTCTCTGGGCCAGCAGAGAAGTGCTGGAAGTGTATAAGTTATTTTCCCTAGTTCTCTGATGTATGAAAATCTTTGTCCATGCTGAGCTCAGCCCTAGACCATTGTCTCTATTAAAAATGTTTGGCTGCAACTTAATTTCAATTGCTTCTTTAATAAGCCTGCTATAATATTGGTCACTATAGTGTAAAACCATGGCCTTGTCAAATAGAATCCTGTGGTCCTTGTCCAAGCTGTGCTGGGCCACTGCTGACTTCTCTGGTTGGAGCAGTCTGAGGTTTCTTTTATGTTCTGCAGTTCTCCCTTCAATCGCGTGATCTGTCTGCCCTATATATGTCTTCCCACATTGCCATGGGATGTAGCCCCGCCCCCTCTGCTGGGAGAATACATACACCGCCCGGTCAGGGGAAACACATCACTTCCTGAAAAAGGCCACAGAGTAAAGATGGCCAAAAGCTCAAGCAACTTTATCAACATTGCACAACTGATAACCCGAGCAGCTGTTATTAATAATTATTGTTGCCATAAAAGCTTCAAATCCTACATAAGACAGTACATAACTTACTACACACAAACATATATCTCATGAACCCTAGACATTGAGCACACAGCTACATTTTAAACCAAGAAGGTAAGTTGATTAATAACACTACACAACATTTACTTATATTTTACTGGAACATGTTTGAGAGGCTTGACTTTCCTCCATTATCAACCAGACATCGACTGTTTCTCCCTGTTGTGGATGGCGATGTTTTCTCTGAGGTTTCCTTTGGTGATGGTTCAAGGACCTTGCAGAGGATATCTTTTTCAGAAATGTCAAAATTGAAAACTTTGTTTCTATTTTTCAAAATGAAAATTTGTTCCCACGTGGATGGCTCTTGTTTTCCCATTACATGTTTTAGGAGCTTCGGTTCTGGCTTTATGTTGTGGTTTTCTGTCCAAAAGTGATTGACAACTGCTGATATTTCCAACTGTTTGTTTCTAAAGTGTTCCTTGGATCTTATTTCTAAATTTCTTTTGGTTTTTTCCTATATACACTTTATTACAGTCACTGTGTTCAATTTGGTAAATGCCAGATTTTTTATTGGTTGGGATGGCATTTTTGATGTTTGAGTTCAGTAGATTTTTTATGGAGCAGTGGTTCACTGGTGCTAGCTGAATGTTCTGTTCTTTGAAAACCTTTTTGAATTGTTTGAAGGCCCAAGGAATGGGAATTTTTTGAATGTCATTTTTGTTTCTGCTGCTATGAGTATTGTAGTTTCTTTTAGTAAGTTTTTTGTTTCTGCTAGTTTCACTTTTTTGTCTACTAATGATTTGGGGAAGTCATTTTTGGGTGCTATTTCAATTATTTTGCAATATTCTGCTTTGTATTCTTATGTTGGAAAAATCAGCAGTTACCAGCCACTTTTTCACAGAAAACCACAACATAAAGCCAGAACTGAAGCTCCTAAAACACGTAACAGGAGAACAAGAGCTGTCCACATGGGAACAAATTTTCATTTTGAAAAATAGAAAGAGAGTTTTCAATTTCGACATTCCCGAAAAAGATATCCTCAGCAAGTTCCTTGAACCATCACGAGAGGAGACCTCAGAGAAAACATTGCCATCCATACCAGGGAGAAACAGTCGATGTCTGGTTGATAATGAGGGAAAGTCAAACCTTCGAAACATGTTCCGGTAAAATATAAGTAAGTGTTGTGTAGTGTTCTTAATCGACTTACCTTTTTGGTTTAAATTGATTATTACAATACTGTTTTGAAACTTCCAAAGAAAGAATACAGTTACATGCTCGTAAGTTTTACTACCTTATTGAAAATGAATAATTTAAGAAGATATAAATCAAAAAGGTAACTTTTTTTAATGTGGAAGTATTATTTAAGAATCCTACAGTGCATCTCACTTAAGTCCAATTGAAACATGCCATAGTCCAATGTTCCTTGTAGAATGTCTTGGTTACAATAGATGGTTGTCTTTCTCCTCTGTTTTGCAGACCAGATGTACCAAACACTCTATTTTCCTGGTGGCAGCAGCAGTGGCTATGGCAATGGCTGTGGCGGTGGCAGTGGCGGTTGCGATCCCGGTGGCGGTTGCAGTTGTGGCATTGAACTTGACCATCTTATGTTCTGGCATTTAGATTCTCCTCAATAGCTCTCTTCCAAGATTGATGTAGTCCTGGCACAGTCAGGCGATACTCCCACCAAGGTTTTAAAAATTCTGTACAAAGTTGGAAGAGAAACTTCTTTCTAGGTAGGACTTTGATCTTTCCTTAGCTGTTATCCATATAAATTATCCAGGAATTAATTCCTGCAATATTCAGAATGTTGAAAAACACAGCAAGTGGTTGGTTTAAATCCTTAGTCATGTTATGCATTGTAGGATAATTTAGTATAAAAATAACTTATTATATAGCAAAAACGAAGGATGATTATTCATAAAATTGCAATAATTTTATTCTGAATGCAAACCACTGTCAAATAAATTAAAATGTTGCTAAAATAAACAACTGTTTATGCAGCAGTAAATGATTACCTAAGATGACACATATAAGGACAATAATAACATAAAACAGTGGAATAAACTTGCCTTGACTCCTAGTGGAGTAAGCTACACTATAGGTAAATGTTCATCATATTTATGAAGTGACGTCCAGAAGTCAGGTAAATATAAATTCTTTAAACTCATGAACATGCTTGAGTCATAGCAGTGACCTCTAGGAAATGTCCAAACACACCATATCAGTGAACAAAGATAAAATTCTGCGTCATGTTTACAAGCCTCTTAGAACCCTCTTAGAACCAAGTGTTGCAGTGTCTGCCAAGCATTAAAGTGCCAGAGACAATGTGAACAGCTTCAGGAGCGTGGCCATTTCTGTGCTCAAGTCCATTCTACCTGCTCGCAAAACATTATACAGTAAAGATATTATTGTGATATACTGTAGAGATGAAATACAAATCCTTAGAAGGGTCCAGACTTTGCCCTTCATAAGGCAGATTTATAATGGTATTTCTGGCTTTCATAACAGTAAACAACCCCTCAGTCTGTGTTTGTGTGCAGTGCATTTCCTATGAAGAATAGCACGTGACTGTCTAAGTTTTTGCAGCAGGTGTGGATGATGAAAAGCTGTGAGAATATTTCAATGGGTGTGAGGTAAATGCCGATGAGCTTTTACCAGAGAACGGCAGTGACAAATTCTTGCAGCAACACCCTGAGTACCCCTCCCCCCTTAGCTTTGTTAATTATTATTAATAGTATTTAATGGTGTAACTTTATATTGGAGAAAGATTGGTAACAGCCATATGAAAACAATATTCAGCAGAGTATTTTGCTAAAATTGTAGTGTGTCAAAGGCTCTAAAATGATAAATCTTTACTTCAGTTTATTGGTGAGTGCCTAGAAGAATTATACGAGGGTGAATCAAAAAGTAAGTTGCACTTGCTCACCACAAGAGCACTCTGTGTGTCGTGATGGTAGCCAATGTGTAGGAAGCTACAGTAACTGCTGACATCTGATAGGTAGGGTGGGGTGGTATCCCGTCGTGTTGTGTGAGCAGAGCAGGCCTGGCTCAGTGACATGCCAACTGGATATTCACTCCAAGTTGGAGGTGCATGCAGCAATCAGATTTCTGTGGGCTAAACAGCCCAGTTACATGGACATTTATTGTGAAATTACTGTTCTTTATTGTGGGCATGCAATTTTTCACCACAACACCTCAGACGGCCCACCAAACATTGGAAGTGCTGCAGTGATTCAAGTGGGAGGTAAGACAACATTCCCCATACAGTTCAGACTTAGCGTCATGCGATTACTAAGGTGAAAAAGGATCTTGGTGTGGTGTACGACAGTTCTGAAACACTGAGGAGGTGAAAGCAGCTGTATGCAGCAGGTGATTACACAGCACTGGAGGTGATCTCTACACATCGGAAATCAAAAAGATGTTTGCCCGATCCGATAAATGTTTACAGTCTCTTGAGGACTATGTGGAAAAGTGAACTTACATTGTATGTTGCCATAGCTGTGTTGCCTATGTGTATGTGGTTTACTAAATGGCCATAACTTGAAAGTGCAGGTTACTTTTTGATTCGCCTTCATACTTTTGTATCTCATTCTTTTACAGCATACAGTTTTGTTAAGCTAAAGAAATATAGCATAATAATGCATTCTGTTTTGTTTAAGAACACCATTCTTTCATTTTATACATACAGGGCTACTATTTTGTGTGCATTTTCACTTTCTCTACTACATATAATAAACAGAGGAAGTATTGTATTCCATTCAAAAATTTGATGTCGAGATTTCACCAGAAATATGTTTTGAGACCCCCTGAATCCAAAAATAGCATTTTTAGAGAAAGGTCTGTGTATGTGTGTGTTTCTGTCAGTCTATGGACAGCACAACTCAAAAACAAAAAGTTGGTTAAAAACCAAGGTTGGTATCTAAGTTTAACAACTTTTAAGGATGTGAAATGAAGATTTTGAAGAAAATTGCTCCACTCTAAACTACCCTTTACATGGAAAATTTTTTAAAAAATTTAATTTTCTTGAAAATGGCTCTAACAATTTTGATTAAAATGGCATATGTTTAAGATATTTTTATGGTATATGAAATGCATATTTTGAAATTTCTGCCTATAGCCCATATAGTCCTATTTACTCTAGATGACTTTTGCATAACTGGTAAACCACAAGAGATAGATCAAATCTTACTATACAAAAAATGTAGATCTTTCTAAAACACACAATTTATGTCTCAATAAATTTGTTTGTAAAATGAACCATTTCAGAGATATTCCTTGTTATTTGTATAAGTTTTGGAGAACTTATACTTCTGTCAAATGGAACATCGTTATTCATTTTTTATATGTTAACTGAGCAAAGAGAATGGAATTTGAAAGCTTTAAATGATTTGACTTTCGCTAAAAGCCTACTATATTCTCATATTCCCCTTGGAAATAAACAATCAAGACATAAACAATCAGATGGTTTCTGCAAATGCTTATCTCAACTAACATGAAGAAGATATAGGAATAAGAGTTTGTAAGAATGGGCAGTACAAGAGTAGAGAAAGTCATTTGAGTGAAACACCAGATTTTTTAAGTGGTGATCTTACAGTTATTTCTTATGATGTCAAAAATAGTGTAGAATTTCAAGATCAGCAATTAGTTTTAAAACATTTAACTATAGCATTTCCTGTGTCCTGTTTCCGCCAATGTTTATTTCAACTAAAAGTGGATCAAAAAAGAAAACTTTTTGAAATAATATATTGTGTTGGAGGTATAAGATTAAACCATAGTGAGTATGGAAAGTCATGTGAACGTAACAGTTCTTTTTTAACTTTTCTGGGTTATCATAATCATCGTCGTTGTCGTCATCATCGTCGTTGTCGTCGTCATCATCATCATTATTTTGATCCTCATGCAAATAGTATGAAATTTCAAAGTTAGCTCATAGCAACTCTCTGTTTAAAGATGTCTCTTTTCAGATTCCTCAATTCCTTTTGTACTTAGAATGAAATGTGTAATGAAACCATTCTTAAATATTATTTATTTATGCCAACAAACTTACTGTTGGTGTTTTTAAACACACAAGCCGTGTGTGGGCAAAGTTTAAGAGGTAGAACCGGAACTTAAAAATTCAATGCCACAACTGGGATTTGAACCACAGCGGAAGGTCTGTGGTTCAAATCCCAGTTGTGGCATTGAATTTTTAAGTTCCGGTTCTACCTCTTAAACCATTCTTAAATGTTAATTTTGTTTAACATAAATTCCAAAAATAAGATTTTTAAAAGAATAGTTTGTACAAGGGATGTAAAAAATAAACAAAACTGGATGGAAAAGGTCATCTGAATGTAGAACATCAAAGTTTTTATAAAAAGGACAATAGGTATGTCAACGGCGTTGCTTGCTAGCAAAATGGTTGGATGAATACCAGCCGTTGTAGTCAATGTTGGGATGAGTCGACAACTTATTTAAACTTTTGTTACACTTACTTGCATTTAAGTCTAGTTTCTGGGGACATCCTCCCCATCTTACAGCTACTCTGCCTTATACAGGTGTACAGCAATACCTCCATTGCCATCTGTTTGCTGTCTGGCAGAAGTCCTGGGAAGCATTAGCTGGCACTCAACTGCGGACACTGTACAACCCTGGCAGACCTCTTGCAGGGATTCCAGGGGATAGGTCACACATGAGCCACTCATGGTCACCTTTTGCGTGGTGACCCAGTGCCTATCTATGCTAAGTGCTCTGTTCCTCTCTCTGTAGCGCATGCCCTTCTTGATTGTCCATAATATGCTCGTGAGCCTCAGTCCCAGTTTTACTCTGCAGTCAGTTTTGCGCAACGACCCAGTAGCTGTAAATACAGTGCTCTCGTTTGTCACCCATATTGGCTTCGGTAAGCAATAATGCCTAACCTCCTGCATCCTGAGATCTCAGTACTAGAGTTAAAATTACTATTTTGTGCTTAATGGTTTCTATGGGCCAAAATTAAACAAACAAATTTTCAAATAATATCTTTTTTGAGGGGGCTTTTTGGGAGGGTGTAAAATGGCACTTAGAGAGCCACAAATTTTTTTATGTGGATTAATATATGTTACTAAGTATCAAAAGAACAAGAATATTTAAAATATAAATTTTTTTTTCTTTTTTTTTGGGGGGGGGGGGGGTTTGGGTTCAGGGGTGGTATCATATATGATACCTCAAGACTACATTAAGTTTTTATGGTTTTTTAATCCTACCACTGATACAAAGTAGACAAGAGAGAGAAAAAAAATATGAGCATAGAATGCAGAAGGTATCAAACATGATAACACTGGCCGTGATGAGTTTAACACATTCGCAGAGCGAGAATGAAATCCAAAACCTGAGGTATCATGTATGACACCAAAGGACGCAGGAAACTAACGAGTTTCAAAGTTTTTAATTTTTAAATTTTTAGGATGTGATTATGTCCACTATTTTAAACTCTACTGTTTTAATCTTTAAGCATTTTAGCACTACTGGTTTTATGGATTCATCTTTGGGTTTTAACTGTTTTAAATTTTAGCTTTTTAGCCATCACATTTTAATTTTTTAACTGTGAGGCTTCATGGATGGTGTGTTTCCATGTTTTTATCCTTTGGTTTTAGGCCCTAGCTGTCGACAGGCCCTTAAACCCAACTCACTCCTCCACATTATCAGTTGTGCAGGCCATTGGTGTCCCTGTGCATGTTCTGGTCCTACTTGGCACTGTGCTGCCCTCTGTTCTTTTTGTTGAATACATGATGCCATAAATGGCAGCGATTTCAAAATTCATTACTTTTTCTTTGTTGTTGATGATAAAGATATTCTCCCAAGTTCTTACTTCTAATGATTTCTTAATATCTTTCAACAATGTATTTCCTTGAGAGGTAGAACTGGAACTTAAAAATTCAATGTCACAGCTGGAATTTGAACCACAGACCCTCCACTTACTAGGTGGGTGCTCTAACTATTAAGCTACTGTGACAATCTGCCAGAATGACATTGAATTCTCAAACCAGTTCGTATTTTTCCTGGTAAACCACAACGGCAGTCTCACATCAGAGACAATTACCCCAATGGTGACTTACTATTGTAAGTACTTTATGTCCCAGGATTAAATAACCTTCAGATGGTAATTATTATTTATTTCCTGTTTAATGTTGTGGCTTAAAGACCAAAAATAATGTGCTAAGGAGACTTGTCCGTTTACTTGAATATGAGATTTGTCCAATATTTCTCCATTTTAACCTCAAAATTGCTTTTGGTTGTCCCAATGTATAGTTTTCATAATTTTGAAATCTGTTTGGTAGATCTGGATAATTTGGTTCCTGGTATGCTATTTGTGAGTGGGTGGTTCAACAGATGCCACGCATTATGTCTATTTTGTGGTGCTAATTTTATGTTATATTCCTTGAAATTTTTCTCAGATTTTGCCCAAAAAAATTTGGATCAAAGGAGAATTTATTGTATTCAGGAATGCCAGTCAATCACACACATGATAATGCAGAAGATGTTCCCACAAACTAGTCATAATCAATAAGGGCAGGGGCATAGCATCAGTGGATGTGGGAGATGTAATTAATTAATTAGTTTCTTGTTTCATGATGCTGCCAATTGCCAGGACCACATCAGCATCACCAGTGTGCTGAAATTTTGTCCCACAGGAGTTCTTTTACATGCTAGTAAATCTAGATGTCCAGGCAGGGACTACTTCTCGAGAACTCAAACATTATATTAATAGAAGATCTAACATCAGAATTCTTCAGTCGCAGGTGGTCTCACACAAGCAAAGAGAATTGAGCTCAATAAAGCCTCAATAGAGGTTTATTTGCTTTACAGATGTAAGTTCTGACAGAAAAGCAGATTCTCTTTTGCTCACAGCATTATCAAACCTTTCTTTGAGACAATGTTAAAAAATGAAAACCCCGAAGGACAATTCTCTTCATATTGGGTCATAATTTTACAATATTTGTTGGGTTACATATCCCAGTCTGATAGCCATGCTTGCCACTGGATATGGGTAAGTGAGGAAGAAGCATTTAAAAATATTGTCGACTCATTCCATGCTTCTACTATTTATAAAAACTTTGTATTTACGTGTATCAACTTTCAAGGAAATGGCATATTTTCACAACATTCTCTTCTCCCAAAGGAAGAAAGTGAGAATATCCACATTTAATGTTGTTTTGTCTTGCAGCTATAGTCACAGAGATGGCAGAGTACTGCCCTATTCAACACCATGGAGCTGTTGTAACCCAAACGTGCTCACTCCATGTTTTCATGACATACTACAACAAAAACGATACGCTATAGTTTGGAAAGAAATGAAAGAACTTGTTGAGGACTCTTTGTACCCAGAGGGCTGCTTGAACATAGTACAGGCGATCCTTGAGAAGCTAACAAAGGCAATAACTGCGGTCATAATAACCAGCTTCATTCTGCAGGTTAGCATGCAGCAATCTTTTACATCTCCTCTTCTATAAAATACCAAAGCAAGTACTTGATGGTTTTGTTTCAGATATTAATATCAATATTGCTACGATATTTGTACACGTCTTCCTGTAATGCTATAATGCTAGGCGATGCTGATATTACAACTTATGGCTGGCTGTTTGGACGAGGCGATCTTGGATATAACAAAGGCACTCCTCTTCCACACCTCATGAACGTAAGTCTGGAAGAAGCACACTTCTTACACTCCTGATTGATCTCATACTATGGAAGTGGAATCCTGGGGACAACCACTCTTACCATAAGTTTTGCATGATTTTCATGCAATTTCAAAATCCACATTGCCTTTATCGATTTCAAAAAATTTGATGTGTGGCACTCACATGGCTTTCTCTACTCTTGTAGTAACCATTTTTACAAGCTTGTATTCCTATACCTTCTTCATGTTAGTTGACATAAACATCTGCAGAAATTATATTATTATCTTCTTGTGGGTAGGAATATGGGAATACAGTAGATTTTAAGCGACAGTCAAATCTTTTAAAGCCATCATATTCTGTTCTCTTTGCACAGTTAACATATAAAAAAATGAATAATGATGTTCCATGGTAATTATTATTTATTTATGCCAACAAACTTACTGTTGGTGTTTTTAAACACACAAGCCGTGTGTGGGCAAAGTTTAAGAGGTAGAACTGGAACTTAAAAATTCAATGCCACAACTGGGATTTGAACCACAGACCTTCCGCTTGCCGGGCGGACGCTCTACCACTGAGCTATTGTGACAAACTGCCAGAATGGCATTAAATTCTCAAGCCAGTTCGTATTTTTCCTGGTAAACCACAAAGGCAGTCTCACATCAGAGACAATTACCCCAATGGTGACTTACTATTGCAAGTACTTTATATCCCAGGATTAAATAACCTTCACATGGTAATTATTATTTATTTATGCCAACAAACTTACTGTTGGTGTTTTTAAACACACAAGCCGTGTGTGGGCAAAGTTTAAGAGGTAGAACTGGAACTTAAAAATTCAATGCCACAACTGGGATTTGAGAATTTAATGCCATTCTGGCAGTTTGTCACAATAGCTCAGTGGTAGAGCGTCCGCCCGGCAAGCAGAAGGTCTGTGGTTCAAATCCCAGTTGTGGCATTGAATTTTTAAGTTCCAGTTCTACCTCTTAAATGATGTTCCATTTGACAGAAGTATAAGTTCTCCAAAACTCACACAAATAACAAGAAATATCTCTGAAATGGTTCACTCTACAAAAAAAATTTTATTTGGACATAAATTGTGTGTTTTAGCAAGATCTACATTTTATGTATATTAAGATTTGCTCTATCAGTTATGGTTTACCAGTTATGCAAAAGCCTTCCAGAGTAAATAGGACTACATAGGTTATAGCCAGAAAATTCAAGATATACACTTCATTTGCGATAAAAATATCTCAAACATATGACATTTTAATCAAAATCATTAGAGCCATTTTTCAGAAAATCAATATGTTCGAAAAATATTCCATGTGAAGAGTAGTATAGGATGGAGCAATTTTCTTAAAAATCTTTGTGTCACGTCCTTGAAAGGCATCAAACTTAAATACAAACTTTGGTTTTTAACTGGGTTTTGGTTTTTGCGTTATGCTGTCCACATGCTGATAGACACACACAGACACATGGACCTTCTACTAAAAACGCTTTTTTTTTTGGGTTCAGGTGTACTCAAAACACATATTTCTGGTGAAATCTCAACATTGATTTTTTGGGTGGAATACAATACTGCTTCTACTTTGCTATATGTAGTAGAGAAAGTAAAAATGTGATAGCTGTCAAAATAAATAACCAATTAACTCAATGGCAAGAAATTACCACCAGTATAAGTCAAGGCACCCCTTCCATTTTTAATATTCTTTTAAAATATTTTTATATCTATATGATGGCGGTGGTGATGGTGGTGGCAGTGATGATGGTGGCAATGATGGTGATGGTGGTGATGTTTGGTGGGGGTGATGGTGCTGGTGGTGATGTTTGGTGGGGGTGATGGTGGTGATGATGGTGGTGGTTATTATCATTATTTTGTTATTTAACGACCCTGTCAATTGCCAGGATCACATCAGCGTCGCCGGTGTGCCGGAATTTCGTCCCGCAGGAGTTATTTTACATGCCAGTAAATCTACTGCCATGGAACTGACGTTTTTAAGCACACTTAAAAACCATCGGCCTGGGCTGGGTTTGAACCCATGATCTTGGGATCAGTACGCCAGCATATAACCAACAGAGCCACCCAGACCAACATAGTGGTGGTGATGATAGTGGTGCTGATGGTGGTCATGATGGTGACGGTGGTGATAGTGGTGATGGTGGTGGTCATGGTGGTCATGATGGTGATGGTGGTGATGATAGTGGTGCTGATGGTGGTCATGGTGGTGGTGATGGTGATGGTGATGATAGTGGTGATGGTGGTGGTCATGATGGTGATGGTGGTGATGATAGTGGTGCTGATGGTGGTGATGGTGGTGGTGATGGTAGTGATGGTAATGGTGATAATGGTGGTGGTAATGGTGGTGATGATGGTGGCAATGGTGTTGATGGTGGTGGTGGTGGCGATGGTGATGGTGATGATACTGGCGGTGGTGGTGGTGATGGTGATGGTGATGATAGTCGTGATGGTGGTGGTCATGATGGCGATGGTGATGATAGTGGTGCTGATGGTGGTGATGGAGGTGGCGATGGTGATGGTGATGATAGTGGTGATGGTGGTGGTCATGATGGTGATGGTGGTGATGATAGTGGTGCTGATGGTGGTGATGGTGGTGGCGATGGTGATGGTGATGATAGTGGTGATGGTGGTGGTCATGATGATAGTGGTGCTGATGGTGGTGATGGTGGTGGCGATGGTGATGGTGATGATAGTGGTGATGGTGGTGGTCATGATGGTGATGGTGGTGCTGATGGTGGTGATGGTGGTGGCGATGGTGATGGTGATGATAGTGGTGATGGTGGTGCTCATGATGGTGATGGTGGTGATGATAGTGGTGCTGATGGTGGTGACGGTGGTGGTGATGGTAGTGATGGTAATGGTGATGATGGTGATGGTGGTGATGGTGGTGATGATGGTGGTGATGGTGATGATGATGGTGGTTAAGGTGTTGATGGTGGTGGTGATGATGGTGATGGTGGTGCTGGTGATGGTGTTGATGGTGGTGGTGATGGTGGTGATGGTGGTGATGCTCATGGTGCTGATGATGGTGATGGTTATGGTGGTGATGGTGGTGCTGGTGATGGTGTTGATGGTGCTGGTGGTGCTGGTGATGTTCATGGTGATGGTGATGGTGGTGATGGTGATGGTGGTGCTGGTGATGGTGGTGCTGGTGATGCTGGTGATGATGGTGATGGTGATGCTGGTGATGGTGTTGATGGTGGTAGTGATGATGGTGATGGTGGTGGTGATGATGATGATGGTGGTGATGTTGATGATGGTGGTGATGGTGATGTTGATTATGGTGATGAGGGTGATGATGCTGGCAATGGTGTTGATGGTGGTGGTGATGATGGTGTTGATGATTGTGGTGATGGTGATGGTGGTGCTGGTGGTGATGATGATGGTGATGGTGGTGATGGTGTTGATGGTGGTGATGATGGTAATGGTGGTGATGATGGTGATGATGGTGGTGCTGGTGATGGTGGTGTTGGTGATGTTGATGGTAATGATGGTTATGATGGTGGTGATGATGGTGATGATGATGGTGATGATGGTGGTGATGGTGTTGATGGTGGTGATGGTGATGTTGACGGTGCCCGCCTCGATATCGTGATGGTTAGCGTGTCTGCCTCACGTTCAAGAGGTCGCGAGTTCGGATCTCACTTAGGGTAAGTTATACGGGTAAGGTTTTTTTCCGAGGTTTTCCCTACCCTGAGAAGACGAATGTCGGGTAACTTAAAGCTCCATGGACCGCGGACTCATTTGAACATCATTTCACCCATTTCATGTCATTCATTCGTCCGATATGACACAATGCTGGAGGACGTTAATTAAAAAAAAGTGATGATGATGGTGTTGATGATGGTGATGGTGATGTTGATGATGGTGATGATGGTGGTGATGATGGTGGTGGTGGTGATGATGGTGATGATGGTGTTGATGATGGTGATGGTGCTGATGATGGTGATGATGATGGTGAAGGTGATGATGCTGATGGTGGTGCTGGTGATGGTGATGGTGGTGCTGGTGATGGTGGTGATGATGGTGATAGTGATGGTGGTGGTGATGATGGTGATGATAGTGGTGATGGTGGTGATGGTGATGCTGGTGGTGATGATGGTAGTGATGGTGGTTATGATGGTGATGGTGGTGATGATGGTGATGGTGGTGCTGGTGATGGTGTTGATGATGGTGTTGATGGTGGTGATGCTGATGGTGATGATGGTGATGGTGTTGATGCTGATTATGGTGATGGTGGTGATGCTGATGGTGATGGTGGTGCTGGTGACGGTGTTGATGGTGATGGTGTTGCTGGTGATGTTGTTGATGGTGGTGATGCTGATGGTGTTGATGATGGTGATGGTGATGGTGTTGATGCTGATGGTGATGATGGTGATGGTGGTGATGGTGGTGATGGTGGTGCTGGTGATGGTGTTGATGGTGATGGTGGTGCTGTTGATGGTGTCGATGGTGATGGTGATGATGGTGATGGTGGTGCTGGTGATGGTGGTGATGATGGTGATGGTGGTGCTGGTGCTGGTGTTGGTGGTGGTGATTATGGTGATGGTCGTGATGATGGTGGTGATGGTTGTTGATGATGGTGATGGTGATGTTGATGATGGTGATGATGTTGATGATGGTGATGATGGTGATGCTGCTGGTGATGGTGATTATGGTGGTGGTGATGACGGTGATGGTGATGATGGTGGTGATGGTGATGGTGGTGCTGGTGATGATGGTGATGATGCTGGTGATGGTGATTATGGTGGTGGTGGTAGTAGTGATGGTGATGATGGTGGTGACGATGGTGGTGATGGTGGTGATGATGGCTATGATGGTGGTGATGATGGTGGTGATGGTGATAATGGTGATAATGATGATGATGGTGGTGATGTTGGTGGTTATGATGGTGGTGGTGATAGTGCTGATGGAGGTGGTGGCAGTAGTGATGCAGATGATGGTGCTGATGGTGATGATGGTGATGGTGGTGCTGGTGATGGTGGTGATGGTGGTGATGGTGATGTTCATGGTGATGATGGTGATGATGGTGCTGGTGATGGTGTTGATGGTGATGATGGTGATGGTGGTGCTGGTGATGGTGTTGATGATGGTGGTGATGGTGGTGATGATGGTGTTGCTGATAATGGTGATGGTGGTGATGATGGTGATAATGATGGTGATGGTGGTGATGATGGTGATGGTGGTGATGGTGTTGGTGATGGTGGTGATGGTGATAGTGGTGCTGGTGATGGTGATGATGGTGGTGATGGTGGTGATGGTGGTGATGATGGTGATGATGGTGCTGGTGATTGTGTTGATGGTGATGATTGTGATGGTGGTGCTGGTGTTGATGATGGTGGTAATGGTAGTGATGATGGTGACGGTCTTGGTGATGATGGTGATGGTGGTGATGGTGGTGATGGTGATGATGATGGTGGTGATGATGGTGATGGTGGTGGTGATGGTGTTGGTGATGGTGGTGATGGTGTTGATGCTGATGGTGATGCTGATGGTAATGGTGGTGGTGATGGTGGTGGTGATGGTGGTGGTGATGATGGTGATGGTAGTGGTGATGGTGGTGATGGTAGTGGTGATGGTGGTGATGGTGATGATGGTGGTGATGATGGTGGCGATGGTGGTTATGATGGTGATGGTGATGATGGTGATGGTGGTGAAGATGGTGATGGTGGTGCTGGTGATGGTGTTGATGGTGATGGTGTTGATGGTGGTAATGCTGATGGTGATGATGGTGATGGTGTTGGTGATGGTGGTGATGGTGTTGATGCTGATGGTGATGGTGGTGCTGGTAACGGTGTTGATGGTAATGGTGTTGCTAGTGATGGTGTTGATGGTGGTGATGCTGATGATGATGATGGTGATGGTGGTGATGTTGTTGATGCTTATGGTGATGATGGTGATGGTGGTGATGATGGTAATGGTGGTGCTGGTGATGGTGTTGATTGTGATGGTGGTGCTGTTGATGGTGTCGATGGTGATGGTGATGATGGTGATGGTGGTGATGATGGTGCTGGTGATGGTGATGGTATTGGTGGTGGTGGTGATGATGGTGATGGTGGTGATGATGGTGATGATGGTGTTGATGGTGGTGATGGTGATGTTGATGATCATGATGGTGATGATCCTGGTGATTTTGATGATGGTGGTGGTGATGATGGTGATGGTGATGATGGTGATGATGGTGGTGATGGTGATGGTGGTGCTGGTGATGGTGGTGGTGATGATGGTGATGGTGTTGGTGATGGTGGTGCTGGTGTTAATGCTGATGGTGGTGATGGTGGTGATGCTGATGGTGATGGTGGTGCTGTGACGGTGTTCATGGTGATGGTGTTGATGATGTTGATGATGGTGGTGATGGTGTTGATGCTGATGGTGATGGTGATGATGATGGTGATGCTGGTGATGGTGTTGATGGTGATGGTGGTGCTGTTGATGGTGTCGATGGTGATGGTGATGATGGTGATGGTGATGATGGTGATGGTGGTGCTGGTGATGGTGATGGTATTGGTGGTGGTGATGATGGTGATGGTGGTGATGATGGTGGTGATGGTGTTGCTGGTGGTGATGGTGATGTTGATGATGATGATGGTGCTGATGCTGGTGATGGTGATGATGGTGGTGATGATGGTGATGGTGGTGCTGGTGATGGTGATGGTATTGGTGGTGGTGATGATGGTGATGGTGGTGATGATGGTGATGATGGTGTTGCTGGTGGTGATGTTGATGATGATGATGGTGGTGCTGGTGATGGTGGTGATGATGATGGTAGTGGTGATGGTGGTGGTGGTAGTACTGATGGTGATGATGGTGGTGATGGTGGTGATGGTGGTGATGATGGTTATGATGGTGGTGATGATGGTGGTGATGGTGATAATGGTGATGATGGTGGTGATGTTGGTGGTTATGATGGTGGTTATGGAGGTGGTGGTAGTAGTGATGGAGATGATGGTGGTGATGGTGATGGTGGAGCTGGTGATGGTGGTGATGGTGGTGATGGTGATGTTGATGGTGATGATGGTGCTGGTGATGGTATTGATGGTGATGGTGATGATGGTGATGGTGGTGCTGGTGATGGTGTTGATGATGGTGGTGATGGTGGTGATGATGGTGATGGTGTTGGTAATGATGGTGATGGTGGTGATGATGGTGGTGATGGTGATGATGGTGGTGATGGTGATGGTGGTGATGCTGGTGATGATGGTGGTGATGGTGTTGGTGATGGTGGTTATGGTGATAGTGGTGCTGGTGATGGTGGTGATGGTGGTGATGGTGATGTTGATGGTGATGATTGTGATGATGGTGCTGGTGATGGTGTTGATGGTGATGGTGATGATGGTGATGGTGGTGCTGGTGATGGTGTTGATGATGGTGGTGATGGTGGTGATGATGGTGATGGTGTTGGTGATCATGGTGATGGTGCTGATGGTGATTATGATGGTGATGATGGTGATGGTGGTGATGATGGTGATGGTGGTGATGGTGGTGGTGATGGTGTTGGTGATGGTGATGATGGTGATGGTGATGGTGGTGGTGATGATGGTGGTGGTGTTGATGGTGATGGTGGTGTTGATGGTGGTGGTGGTGATGGTGGTGATGGTGATGGTGTTGATGGTGATGGTGGTGATGATGACGGTGGTGATGATGGTGGTGGTGATGGTGGTGGTTATGATGGTGGTGGTGATGGTGGTGATGGAGGTGGTTTTAGTAGTGATGATGATGGTGGTGATGGTGGTGGTGATGGTGGTGATGATGGTTATGATGGTGGTGATGATGGTGGTGATGGTGATAATGCTGATAATGGTGATGCTGGTCGTGATGTTGGTGGTTATGATGGTGGTGGTGATGGTGGTGATGGAGGTGGTGGTAGTAGTGATGGTGATGGTGGTGGTGATGGTAGTGATGATGGTTATGATGGTGGTGATGGTGGTGATGGTGATAATGGTGATGGTGATGGTGGTGATAGTAGTGATGACTATGTGGCATTGAAGTTTGCAGTTCTAATTCTACCTCTCAAGTTTCTAGGTATCTATTCATTAACAGAGTAGAAGCAGTGGTGAAGTAAGTACGCCAATACTGCCTTTTTAGATGCTGATATTTTGCATATGGTTTTGTTCATTAGAGGCAATTTATGGAAAAATGTAATACCTGAGTTTATTACATTATTTTTATGGGTAGTGGTATTGTTTCTCTGTTCATGAACGTCTGTTTTATGTCTTGTGCTGTGGTTATGAATTACATTGTTAACGATATAGGAGTTACTTCCATTGTTTAGTATTAATTTTGTAAATAATATTTTAAAAATAAAAAAAGCTGCACAGTAGTGACGGTGTTCTAAATGTGCTATACAGTGGTCTGCATGAGGATCTTGAATTGCTCCTTCCCATTATCCCTAAAGGTCCTTTTTGCACTATAAATAGTGAGCTGCAGTGAGGTGAGTTGCCCCATAGAGTTATACCATATTTCAAAACAGAATGAATACATGCAAAATACACATGTAGAATTCCTAGCAAACAAATGCTGAAATAATTGTGCTATTCTTGGAATTTTGACATCTGTAACCAAAAAAATGATAAATGTTTTTGTGCCTCTTAATTTTCAAGCCTGAGTTCGGCTCGAGCCTGGCTTAATTTTTCAAATTAGGCCCAAGCAGACCTCTACTGTAAGTGAATGGACTGTTAAGCAATTGTTCCGATGATAAAAGGTAGATGATCTTACTTAGTGATGTTTTTGTTCTCTTTATCGGTCATCGGGACTTAGTTTCTGGATGCACCTCGTATATCTGCTTCTCATGTTATGGTCAATGCTACCTAGGAGGATTAGTATGGTCAATAGCATAGGATTCAGGTGGCAGTGAGAATACGTCAACAAATGACTGACTATGTCTTTTATATTTATACATTTCTTACATGGGGAGAGCATAAAACTTACGAACCTGCTGCACAGTGTTTTACCTGTCCATGTCCTTGGCACTCATTGCCAACTTCAGCTACCATAGAAAAGCGCGGACGAAACCATACAACATTTTTAAAGCTACTTTTAATGGCCACTTACCAACTTTATGAAAGGAGATGCTGAAGCTGGCCACCATCATTGTCCATACATTTTTGGCACCTCTTTAGGAAACAATCCATCACTTGTCACAGTTCATGTTGAGAAATGCTGGCAATTTCTGGCGGTTATTTTGTTTTAATTCTCCCAGAGTGTGTGGGTTTTTCCTGTATACTTTACTTATGTTTTAAGTTACCCCAGGGATAGAAATCACAGGGGGGTGGGAAGGGGGATTGAGGGGACCACAAATCTCTACTAATAATTCTGTCCTGAAACACTCTTTCAATTGTTCTCATTGGAAGATTGACCATATGAAAAATTTAGCCTATAACTCTTTGTCCACTAATGGTGCACCATACACCAATTTTTTAATCATGAAGGGGTACTTCATGAACAATGTTAGGTTTCTCAGAGCTCCAATAACGCTGCCAAAAAAGAAGCTACCAAGCATCCTCCAAACTTACAAGATCTTAAGCTACCACATGAAGACTATTTACGGCATCTTAAAAGAACTATCTTACACCGATGGAATACAGATTGGACAACTACATCCAACAGCAAACTGCATGATATCTGTCCAATACCTAACCTGTCCACAACAATTAGAACACTAACCCGGCGAGACCAGGTACTAATAACACGATTATGCATTGGCCACACTGCGCTTACTCATTCCTACATTCTGTCTCATGAACTTCCTCCTAAATGTACTCTGTGTGATTCTACTCTTACCGTTCAGCATCTGCTCATTGTTTGCTCAAGATACACTCACCAGCGACTTCAGTATGGAGTTCCTGAGAACCTTCAGCTAGCTTTGAGTGATCAACAATATCACAAGAAAATCATCAAATTCATCAAGGCATACAAAGTTAATGTTTAAATTCAATGTAAACTTCATGATTTGTTTCCTCCTTTTTTTTTTTTCTCAATGTTTAGTCACGATATGACTTTTATGTTAAAGTGACTTCAAATAATAAATAAATTTTTAAAAAAACAATTATTTTGTGAACACATATCCAAACCTCGCCTGTGTAAAATATTAAATGTGGGTCAATTTCGCCATTGTATACACTATTGAGAGTCCACTCACCAAATGTGCACCTAATTACAGGATCACCTGGTTGAAGAGCATGTCCCACAGTTATTTGATATGGTTTTAACTTCAGCAATTTGGTGGGTGTTCACAAAGAGCCATAAGAAATGTCTGCCTGTTGTGAAAGATACCTAAGCAATTTTGGGGGGAATTCTCCAAACGATGGCCGATGTCATTTAATGTTTCTTTGGTAAGAACCATACACTGTCTCTTTGATTTTTTATCCTGAACACTTCCTGTGGCCTGAAATTTATTGCAAAGTTCATGGATTGCTGTATGGCCTGGAACTTTTACAAATCATACTTGGCGAGCTGGCTGAGTTAGCACATGTGAACCATAAATACACGCTCTGCAGTAGAAAACGTGCTGAGCCATAATACACTTTGTGACTAAGCACAGGACAAACCAATAAATCACTCATAACAACTGAACCACAGCACATCACCGTCAACTCAGTACTGCACGCAGACCAAAACTACGTCAGAAAAGGTGACTTGGTTTACAGCAGCTGTGTGTTATGCTTTCACATCCCAGTGGAAAAACACTGTGCAGACAGTTTGGGGGTATTTTGCTCTCCTGATATCACACATTTATTTTATTTAATATAATTTAGAGAGATTTTCCAAAAATTACTGTAGTCATCACAAGCAAAAGGTTTAACATTTGATACACAAATAGCTGTTATGAATGCTATTCAATTATTTACAGCTATGCATACCTCTTACCATCTTGTTTATTTCAGAAAGAAGTGCCTGAAGAGGAGGCTCTATTATTGGATGCTATTAATGCCGAATCTAGTACTACTACGGACATAGGGCCCTCTGAGAAGAATAAACAGCAGGTGCAAACGAAGCCCAGAAAGTACCAAATTAATTATGCAAGTCCACTGAAGGATATATCAGAAACTTCTGAGGAATCTTCAGATAGTAGTGAAATTTCATATGTAAAATTGCTTAAGAAATCTTCAGGCTACATTAAAATTCCATATAAAAAGTTGCTTAAGAAATCTTCAGGCAGCACTAAAATTCCTGATCTAAAATTTCTTGATGAATCTTCAGACAACACTGAAATTCCAGATCTAAAATTTCTTGAGGAATATTCAGACAACACTGAAATTCCAGATCTAAAATTTCTTGAGGCATCTTCAGACAACACTGAAATACCAGATCTAAAATTTCTTGAGGAATATTCAGACAGCACTGAAATTCCAGATCTAAAATTTCTTGAGGAATATTCAGACAACACTGAAATTCCAGATCCAAAATTTCTTGAGGAATCTTCAGACAACACTGAAATTCCAGATCCAAAATTGCTTGAGGAATCTTCAGAAAACAATGAAACTCCAGATCCAAAATTACTTGCAGCACTTTTACCATGGTAGAACCTCTGCAAGAATTATAAGTATTATCTTACTGTACATAATTACATGACCTGGAATACAGCCCAAAATGTTTATGAAAATGTTGTTCAAATTTCTTTTAGTGTTACTTTACTAGAATGAAAGAGAAAACTATTTTAAAAGGTTAGATGTCTGGGGAAAATATTTTAACTGTACTTAGTTCTCTTCCATACAAGAAAGCAAAGTGAGAACTTCAATAGTAGGTAAGTGTAAAAATAAATAAAATAATAAAGTCTACAAGTATAACAAATAAACTGCTTAAAATAATTAGGGGGACAAAATTTTGTTAGAGTGTAATATTTGTCCAGTTTGTAATGAAGGTGTACATAGTACATATTATTGTTCAGACAAAATGTCCAAAATGTAAAACATTGGCTAAAGATGACCTATATGTGGTCAATTGTGCTCTTTGGTGACATACTGCCACTGCCAGAGACCATCTAAATAACCTGAGGGCAGCAACTGGTCCAATTGTCAGTGATCAGACAATACAAAACAGGTTTCAAGAGGAGGGATTAAGACCACAACAACCTTGTAAGGTCCCTCAATTGGAACGCCACCACAAGGTTGTCAGATTGAGGTTTGCTTAACAACTGGCAGCTTCGTCACTAGCACAATGTACTGTTTACAGATGAACCTCGCTTTTGTTTAACACATGTGTATTGTCATCGTGAGCATTATGATGCATCTACGTCCCAAGAAATTGACAGACTTGGCACTGGGTCAGTCATGGTGTGGGGTGGCATCAGTATTGATGGTAAAACCGATCTTCTTGTAGTCAGAGGGTGACAAAGTACTGCCAGGCACATTGCTGATATTGTACTAGATCATGTTATGTCTGTTGTAGTTGAGATGGGGCCCAAGTTTGTATTGCAGCAAGACAATGCTAGAATTCATGCGCTGCTACCACTATGGCCACCTTACAGAATCTCCAGATACAGACAATGAACTGGTCTGCTCTGAGTGCAGACCTCAATCCCTTTGGGCATTTGTTGCATATGCTAGAAAGTAATGTCCGGAAGTGTCCTATAGCTCCTCAGACTTTTCCAGAGCCTGCAGATGTTCTCAGTCTAGAATGGAACAGCATCCTACAAAGAGACGTGAAGGTTGACCAGAAGCATGCTTCAAAGGCATGCAGCAATAATACATGCCCATGGGGGCCATACAAGGCACTGAAATAACTTCTTTTGTTGTTTTGATTCAATGGAAGGATCATCCATTATACAGGTGCAAATATTGGAATGCACGCCCATTGCAATTACCACAAGTACATCGGTGTGCCCTGTTCTGCCATACTCTCGCAAAGACATCAGCCATTTCTCTGGTTTAAAAGTTTGTTAGTCAAATTTTGAATATGTAAGATTTGAATAATAAAGCTGTGATTAGCTGTAAACAATGAGATGTTTGTGTTTTGTTTATGCGTTCTGTGTTTGTTTCTGTGATTAAGATTGTGTGCCTTGCTAAGATAAATGCAATACTAATTTACATTGTTGATTTTGCCGTAAATACTTAAACTGGGTGGGAGGCAGTAATCTATGACATTAAGTCATCTAGAGCTTAAACAAAGCACCACAGCAGAAAACTTACCTTAACAAAAAGTGTTTATTTGTTATCTATCAGCTCCCAAAGTTTGTCGGTCTAATTTTGGGACACTCCGTATATGCTTAGGTTTTCACGGCCAGCATTAATCCAATAGAACATAGTTTCCAGGCTTGTAGGCCATGGTCCAGTCGATGAATAAACATCTGATGTTTCACCCAAGATTCCATTGGGCATCTTCAGAGAGAGTGACTCCTGTCTGATTAACAACTGGAGGATGTTGATAGAGTGTCCAAACTATATATATGAGAGGGACTGCCTCTCGTCTCTGATTGGTTGTTCATACACCAATCACTACTTTGTGGCTGTAGGAACTGCCCCATGATTGGTTATGTTGGCATTTTGGGGTTTCAGTTTTGTATTGTCCAGCACCGGCACCCAGGCTGTGTGTACATGCTATTGAAATTGTTTTTATGTTTGTGGACCTCAATAGCTTCTCAGTACAGCCGTGTGTGGTAGTAGGCTGTGTTGTCCAGAACTTCAGTCTCGTCGAACATGATGTCACAGCCTGTTAGAAGTGCATGTTTGGCTGCTGCTAATTTCTCCATGTGTCGCCTTATGCATGGGATTTATTGGACACTGTGTAGCTGCAGCCAAGTTTGCATTGGCACTACCAAATGCAGTATAAAAACCCGCTTAAAGGAACACAATAGCAACTGCTGGCAGGATATATGGAGAAATCAGCAGTAGCCGAGCGTGCGCTTCTAACAGGCCATGACATCAAGTTCAATGAGACCGAAGTTCTGGACAATAAGGCCTACTTCCATGCACAGCTGTACCGACAAGCCATTGAGATCCACAAACATAAAAACACTTTCAATAGAACAGAAGAAATTGCACGTACACACATAGCCTGGGTACTGGTGCTAGATAATACAAAACCGAAGCCCCAAAACGCCAAGAGAACTAATCATGTAGCAGTTCCCACAGCCACATAGTAGTGATTGGCTACAAACAACTGATCAGAGATGAGACGCAGTCCCTCTCACCTACGTATAAGCCAGGCGCTCCATCAAACGGTTAAACAAAGGTTAGTTATTCAAGAAAACAATTATTGTATGGTCACAATAAATATCACTACAAAAATACACTCAAACAAAATCTTGTCCTAATTATTTTGAGCAGTATATTTGGAGACTACCTTAGTATTTGCTGCAAGTTCTTAAAATTAATTGCAGACTTCAGTTTTGTGATATGTCTATGTGCTACTTTTGTTTATACTCAAACAAGAGTCTTGAGAATATGAAATTTTAATCAAAATAACGACACCCATTTTTGAGAAATGTTTGAAAAACGTTCCATGGTTTATATGTTAGAACACTCAATTATCATTGGTTGGCATCTTCTTCTTTATCTGATTAGCCTCCCCTTATGTAGGACTTACAAGCCAGTGCCTAGGGTCAGACGCCTGTCGGGAGCAGAGGAACCTATGTACCAGACAGAGTGAAGTGGTCAGTATGAGAGTGAGAAAGTGATTACCCTCCCCTTATGTAGGACTTACAAGCCAGTGTCTAGGGTCAGACGTCTGTCAGGGAACACAGGAACCTATGTACCACACAGAGTGAAGTGGTCAGTATGAGAGTGAGGAAGTGATTACCCTCCCCTTATGTAGGACTTACAAGCCAGTGCCTAGAGTCTGACGTCTGTCAGGGAACACGGGAACCTATGTACCAGACAGAGTGAAGTGGTCAGTATAAGAGTGAGGAAGTGATTACCCTCCCCTTATGTAGGACTTACAAGACAGTGTCTAGGGTCAGACGTCTGTCAGGGAGCACAGGAACATATGTACCGGACAGAGTGAAGTGGTCAGTATGAGAGTGAGGAAGTGATTACCCTCCCCTTATGTAGGACTTATAAGCCAGTGCCTAGAGTCAGACGTCTGTCGGGGAGCACAGGAACCTATGTACCAGACAGAGTGAAGTGGTCAGTATGAGAGTGAGGAAGTGATTACCCTCCCCTTATGTAGGACTTACAAGCCAGTGTCTAGGGTTAGACGCCTGTCAGGGAACACAGGAACCTATGTACCAGACAGAGTGAAGTGGTCAGTATGAGAGTGAGGAAGTAATTACCCTCCCGTTATGTAGGACTTACAAGCCAGTGCCTAGGGTCAGATGCCTGTCGGGAGCAGAGGAACCTATGGACTGGACAGAGTGAAGACCTGGAAGCAGGTGGTCAGTATGAGAGTGAGGAAGTGATTACCCTTCCCTTATGTAGGGCTTACACCCTCTAGCCAGTGTCTAGGGTCAGACACCTGACGGCGAACAGAGGAACCTCTGGACCGGACTGAGTGAAGACCTGGAAGCAGGTGGTCAGTATGAGAGTGAGGAAGTGATTACCCTCCCCTTATGTAGGACTTACAAGCCATTGTCTAGGGCCAGATGCCTGTCAGGGAACACAGGAACCTATGTACCAGACAGAGTGAAGTGGTCAGTATGAGAGTGAGGAAGTGATTACTCTCCCCTTATGTAGGACTTACAAGACAGTGTCTAGGGTCAGACGTCTGTCAGGGAACACAGAAACCTATGTACCAGACAGAGTGAAGTGGTCAGTATGAGAGTGAGGAAGTGATTACTCTCCCCTTATGTAGGACTTACAAGACAGTGTCTAGGGTCAGACGCCTGTCAGGGAATACAGGAACCTATGTACCAGACAGAGTGAAGTGGTCAGTATGAGAGTGAGGAAGTGATTACTCTCCCCTTATGTAGGACTTACAAGACAGTGTCTAGGGTCAGACGTCTGTCAGGGAACACAGGAACCTATGTACCAGACAGAGTGAAGTGGTCAGTATGAGAGTGAGGAAGTGATTACTCTCCCCTTATGTAGGACTTACAAGACAGTGTCTAGGGTCAGACGCCTGTCAGGGAATACAGAAACCTATGTACCAGACAGAGTGAAGTGGTCAGTATGAGAGTGAGGAAGTGATTACCCTCCCCTTACGTAGGACTTACAAGCCAGTGTCTAGGGTCAGACATCTGTCAGGGAACACAGGAACCTATGTACCAGACGGAGTGAAGTGGTCAGTATGAGAGTGAGGAAGTGATTACTCTCCCCTTATGTAGGACTTAAAAGACAGTGTCTAGGGTCAGACGTCTGTCAGGGAACACAGGAACCTATGTACCAGACAGAGTGAAGAGGTCAGTATGAGAGTGAGGAAGTGATTACCCTCCCCTTATATATGACTTACAAGCCAGTGTCTAGGGTCAGATGCCTGTCGGGAGCAGAGGAACCTATGGACTGGACAGAGTGAAGACCTGGAAGCAGGTGGTCAGTATGAGAGTGAGGAAGTGATTACCCTCCCCTTATGTAGGACTTAAAAGACAGTGTCTAGGGTCAGACGTCTGTCAGGGAGCACAGGAACCTATGTACCGGACAGAGTGAAGTGGTCAGTATGAGAGTGAGAAAGTGATTACCCTCCCCTTATGTAGGACTTACAAGCCAGTGTCTAGGGTCAGACGTCTATCAGGGAACACAGGAACCTATGTACCAGACAGAGTGAAGTGGTCAGTATTAGAGTGAGGAAGTGATTACCCTCCCCTTTTGTAGGACTTACAAGCCAGTGCCTAGAGTCAGACGTCTGTCAGGGAACACAGGAACCTATGTACCAGACAGAGTGAAGTGGTCAGTATGAGAGTGAGGAAGTGATTACCCTCCCCTTATATATGACTTACAAGCCAGTGTCTAGGGTCAGATGCCTGTCGGGAGCAGAGGAACCTATGGACTGGACAGAGTGAAGACCTGGAAGCAGGTGGTCAGTATGAGAGTGAGGAAGTGATTACCCTCCCCTTATGTAGGGGTTACACCCTCTAGCCAGTGTCTAGGGTCAGACGCCTGTCGGCGAGCAGAGGAACATCTGGACCGGACAGAGTAAAGACCTGTAAGCAGGTGGTCAGTATGAGAGTGAGGAACTGATTACCCTCCCCTTATGTAGGACTTACAAGCCATTGTCTAGGGCCAGACCCCTGTCAGGGAACACAGGAAACTATGTACCAGACAGAGTGAAGTGGTCAGCATGAGAGTGAGGAAGTGATTACTCTCCCCTTATGTAGGACTTACAAGACAGTGTCTAGGGTCAGACGTCTGTCAGGGAACACAGGAACCTATGTACCAGACAGATTGAAGTGGTCAGTATGAGAGTGAGGAAGTGATTACCCTCCCCTTATGTAGGACTTACAAGCCAGTGTCTAGGGTCAGATGTTTGTCAGGGAACACAGGAACCTATGTACCAGACAGAGTGAAGTGGTCAGTATGAGAGTGAGGAAGTGATTGCTCTCCCCTTATGTAGCACTTACAAGACAGTGTCTAGATTCAGATGTCTGTCAGGCAGCAAAGGAACCTATGTACCGGACAGAGTGAAGTGGTCAGTATGAAAGTGAGGAAGTGATTACCCTCCCCTTATGTAGGACTTACAAGCCAGTGTCTAGGGTCAGACGTCTATCAGGGAACACAGGAACCTATGTACCACACAGAGTGAAGTGGTCAGTATGAGAGTGAGGAAGTGATTACCCTCCCCTTATGTAGGACTTACCAGCCAGTGCCTAGGGTCAGATGCCTGTCGGGAGCAGAGGAACCTATGGACTGGACCGAGTGAAAACCTGGAAGCAGGTGGTCAGTATGAGAGTGAGGAAGTGATTACCCTCCCCTTATGTAGGGCTTACACCATCTAGCCAGTGTCTAGAGTTATACTCCTGTCGGGGAGCCGAGGAACCTCTGGACAGGACAGAGTAAAGACCTGGAAGCAGGTGGTCAGTATGAGAGTGAGGAAGTGATTACCCTCCCCTTATGTAGGACTTACAAGCCAGTGTCTAGGGTCAGACGTCTGTCAGGGAACACAGGAACCTATGTACCAGACAGAGTGAAGTGGTCAGTATGAGAGTGAGGAAGTGATTACCCTCCCCTTATGTAGGACTTACAAGCCAGTGTCTAGGGTCAGACGTCTGTCAGGGAACACAGGAAGCTATGTACCAGACAGAGTGAAGTGGTCAGTATGAGAGAGAGGAAGTGATTACCCTCCCCTTATATAGGACTTCCAAGTCAGTGCCTAGGGTCAGATGCCTGTCGGGAGCAGAGGAACCTATGGACTGGACGGAGTGAAGACCTGGAAGCAGGTGGTCAGTCAAGCACCAAGTATGAGAGTGAGGAAGAGTACGATATGAAATGCAGGCAAAATGGATGATTTGAAAAGTGATGATGGAGCAATTGGTGGAATGAATGGCAGGGGAAATCAGAGACCCAGAGTAAATTCGCCCAGATTCCACTTTGTCCACCACAAATACCACACGTGTTCCCCTGGGATCAAACCCAGGCGGCCTAGGTGGTCTAACCACACGGCCACAGTGCCACCCATTGATTGGCATGATATGTACGAGTTATGAAATATTTTATAAAACCTTTGGGCCCTGGACTTAAGTACTTACAATTATAAGTCATTATTGGAGCATGTGATCTCAAATTGAGATTCCATTGTGATCTACCAGGAAAATACGAATCAATTGCAGAATTTACAACCATAGTGACATGTTGCCATGTGGTTAAATATTGTTGCACATAGAGTGGAAGCTCTGTGGTTAAAATCCTAGCTATGGCATTGAATTTTTCGGTTCTGACTTCATCTACCAAGTTTGATATTTAACCAACATGTTTTTGAGTTCTGCTAATTACAGAGACAGATGCACAGGATAAGAATCCTGGCATGTCATAAATTTATGGCACATAGAAAAAATTAAGCAAAATTAAGTGGTCCTTGACCCAATACAGAATGGGATCTGGAAACCATAGCAGTTAAAGAGCATCCATAAATAAAAACTCTTTTTTTAAACACACAGATAGAATTTTTTCTAAATATGCTTAATTGGATTCAGAGAGTCTCAAGACATGTATTTCTGGTGAAATCTCAGTATCAAATTTTTGGGTGGAATACAATACTTCCTTTACTTATCTTAACTGTGTACTACAGAAAGTAAAAGAAAAATGGGTCAGAAAAGTAAGCTGTAAAGAATGAAGAACAATAAAAAGCTGTGGGGCAAAAGGGGCCACAGTTGGTAAAGGGCTATTCAATCAGGAAGTCAAGCACACTGATTAATACAGCCATGGAAAAAATAACTGTGAGTGTATTAGGAGAGCAGAATATTTATAAATCCCACGTTGTGTTACAGCGCAGTTTGCACAAGTCAATATTTCCAACATGCAGCTGAGTTTGTTGATAGTCTCTGTTGCATATGTTGTCACCTGTCAGACACAGCCTATTTGTGTGTCCAATGTAACACATGACCAGAGAGGAAGAATGAGGTAAGTCACTTTTATTACAATTTTCAGGAGCGCATTTTTAAAGTTTGAAACCTAATAAATTGAAAACCATTAATAACTTATTAGCAGGGCTAGGAATTTTAGTTGCAAAATTTTGATTAAAAATAAGCAAAAAAGGTGCTTTAATTTAGGTAAAAAAGGTGCAAATTTTCCATTTTAATTTTCACTCAACACAAAAACCAATTACGCAATTACATAAAATAACTAAGGACAAGGACACAAAATTCACTGTTACAAGTCCAGGAAACTACTGAAGCAGATGCTGTTTAACAGCTCAATGTTTTTTTCAGTGAGGCTGCACCTTTGGTTACTAAGTAAGCATTTGTATGTTGCAAAGGAACATTCAACGTCAACAGATACAAGTGGTGCATATTTTGTTAGCAGTCTGTAATTAAAATCCTTGTTGGTTGCAACATCCTCAATATCAGGGTTTTTGGCTAAGCTCTGTTCTAGGTTCTGTTCTCCAACCCCCTCCAGTGCTGTCTTTACATCCATCAAAATTGCCCATTGTGAATAATCTCTCTCAGGACACTGCTCCTCCAATCTTGTAATGGCCGTCACAGCCATGCACAGAAACAAGTTCATCTTGCAACTCCCGTTTACTTGCCAGTTCTCTGGCCTTTTATACAACAGAAGAATCATATGGTATTTCACTTGAGAAATTGCATATAGCCTTAAAGTTGTTACAGCACTGCAGCCTTCAGCCAAGTACCCCAGCTAGTGAGAATCAGAGAAATTGCAAGAGGAACTCCTGTAACTTCATGTATGGGGCTTTCATGTAACTGTTTTCTAAACGGGCACCAGTTTTACAATGTAGCAGTTACATCACCCGACTTAAACCCCCATTTTGCAAGGGGGACCACACCTATCGTTGGTCAACAGGTCCATCGGGCCTAGCTGGGAGGACTAAATAGGTGGTATTTAGGTCCACCGACCTTCCCCTCATGTGCCTCTGAGGGACGCTGTTGTGCTGTGATAGGCCAGCACATATGTAAATGACATTTCCTCCATTTTAGATGAAATAGTTATACCGCATGTTATGTTACAGTTATACTGTTATATTCTTCTTATGAATTATTTACACTAAAATACAAACCAGTTAATATTAACATAAATTATAATGGTAAACCACTCAAAGCAGTTAATGATGCCAAATACTTAGGCATCACTTTCGACAGAAAGCTAAGTTGGAAAAAACACATAAAAAACATCTCAGAAAAGGTTGAAAAGAAACTGCAAATCCTGAAAAGGTTAGCTGGTGCTAAATGGGGCTGCTCAAGGAGAGTCCTTAACACAACATACAAAATGTATGTTAAACCAAACCTCTTGTACTGTTCTGAATCTTTAATAACAGCAGCAAATGATAACATCAATAAACTTGAACAAATACAAAATCAGGCTCTTTGCCTAATCACTGGAGCAGCTAAATCCACACCTATTGATGCCATGCTTGCCTCAACACGGACCCCATCAATAACAACAAAAATAGAAGAACAAGCATTGCTCCAACACGAGAAAATGTTACGACTGCCAAACTCTAAATGGGCAGAAGAGAACCTGCCCCCTTCAATCCTTAAAACTCATAGTAGTTTCCTAGAAAAGGTAACACAGATTAAATCCAAATTGAACATTCCTAACACCAGAGAAAATCTACTTATAAGAGAAAATCCATTGGAATTATTGCAACCTACCCTCAGTTTGGAATTAATAGAGGAAATAAGTAAATCAGACACACCAAAAGAAATACAAAAACTTCTAACTCTGGAAACAATCAATACTAGATATCCCACAGAAGAATGGCTGCACATATATACTGATGGATCCTCCATGGAAAACCTTACTGGAGCTGGAGTTACGTGTTCACATTTTTCCTTTTATCATTGTGTTGGCAGAGACACAACAAATTATGATGGAGAAATAGAGGCTATACACATTGCTCTCCGACAATTATTAAATCTTCCCTTAAATAAATTTAACAAGGCAGTAATTCTTTCGGATTCTAAAGCTGCAATTCAGGGAATATGTTCAAATACTACAAAGAAGTCAACAAAAATTAGAGAATGCTACAAAATGTTAACACAACTCCAAAAAGTTAATAAGACTGTTCATCTCCAATGGATTCCAGCACACTGTGGAGTCATGGGGAACGAAGCTGCAGACTCACTTGCAAAGAAAGGCACAACAATAAAACAAAAGTCTAAATTCAATTTCTCATATTCCTCAATAAAACGTTTGATCATTAAAAAATTTTCTCATTCATACCTACAAGAAATAGAAACAAATGCCAAAGATAAAAAATGGATTACACTACTTTCCAACCCAGATATAATCCCCCAGAGACCAAGGAAAACAGCGGTTGCAGCCTTCCGACTACTGACAAATCATGACTGCTTAGCAAGACATCTCTACAGAATAGGTATCTCAGCCTCACCAATATGTGTCCTGTGTAACGATCCAGCAGAAATGAACGAAGACCACTTGAAGACCTGTGAAGCATTAAGATCAGAAGAAACTACAGTTCAAAAGTATTGGAAAGCACGAATGCTAATGGCTTCATTGCCAGATGCAAGGCACTAGAAAACAACAACAACTCCTGTAACTTCTACGTACTTCTGTATCCTAGCTGGAGCCTTTTTCAACAATTTCTTGATGCAAGGCAGAAATTCATTTGCATATGAATATTCTTCTTTTATTGCCTGACAAACTCAGTGCAATGCAGGTAACGTGTTTTAGATTCATAGGCTTGAGGTTAGATATGGCCAATAACATGTAAGTTGCTAGTACTAGCCAGACTCAATCGTATTCATCACAGCACAAACCTCACAACGTGCATCGTTGAAACTACGCATTACATTAACATAGTCTGTTTTGTGCAGAAAGTAGGTTTTCAACAACATGGGTATCTCTTGCTTTCCATTTAGGGGTGCTACTAAAATGTTAAGAATATATCTCATCTGTCTATCAGTAGTTTCATCTAATATAAAATATGCTGGACTTTCACCTACTACTTGCCTGATCTGTTTTAATTTTTCTTCATGCAGAGGTTGAAGATATGATTTTCTTAAGGTACTCTCATCTGGGACAGACTTCCCAGTATATTTACCAAATATGCTTTCATAGTAGGGTTTCTGAGCATGGAAAGAGGAATACCACATGCCACAAATATCGTTGCTGTATCACTGAAAAGTTCATTTTTACTTTCTCTACTGGTAAGTAGGGGAAGTATTGTGTTCCACCCAAAAATTCGATGTCGATATTTCACTGGAAATATATGCTTTGAGGTCCCCTGAATCCAAAAAAAGCATTTTTAGAAAAAGGTCCGTGTGTGTGTCTGTGTGTCAGACTGTGGACAGCATAACTCAAAAACAAAAAGTCTGTTAAAAACCAAAATTGGTATTTAAGTTTAATGTCTTTCAAGGATGCGACACAAAGATTTTGAAGAAAATAGCCCCACCCTAAACTACCCTTTACATGGAAAATTTTTCGAAAATTTTGATTTTCTTGAAAATGGCTCTGACAATTTTGATTAAAATATCATATATATGTTTGAGATATTTTGATGACAAATGAAATGTATATCTTGAATTTTCTGGCTATAGCCCCTGTAGTCATATTTACTCTGGGCGACTTTTGCATAACTGGTAAATCGTTAGAGATAGACCCAATTATACTGTACAAAAAATGTAGATCTTGCTAAAATACACAATTTATGTCTCAATACATTTTCTTGTAGGGTGCACCATTTCGGAGATATTCCTTATTATGTGTGGGAGTTTCAGAAAACTTAGAACTTTCGTGAAATGGATCATCGCTGTTCATTTTTTTATATGTCAAGTGTGCAAAGACAACAGAATCTCAAACATTTGACTATCGCACAAAGCCTACTATATTCTAACATTCCCTTTGCACCAACAAGGAAATAAGCAATAAGATAATTTGTACAAATGTTTGTCTTAGCTAACAAGAAAGAAGATATAGGAATAAGAGTTTGTAAGAATGGTTAGTACAAGAGTAGAGAAAGTCATGTGAGTGCAACACATCAGATTTTTATTTAATGTACTTGAAGAAGCGCCTTGCAAATAAACTGTTGACACCCTCCGCCTTTGTGGCTCCCCTCAGTCCCCTGACCTAACTCCCTGGGTTTTCTATCTCTGGGGTTACTTAAAAGTGTACAAGACAAACTCACACATAATGGAAAAATTAAAACAAATATCCACCAGGAAATTGCCAGCATTTCTCGTGAAGTACGGCAAGTGACGGATAGTTTCCTCGAGAAGTGCCAAAAATGTATGGACAATGATGGTGGCCAGTTTAAGTATCTCCTTTCATAAAGTTGGTAAGTAAAGCTTTCAAAAGTGGTTTCTAAAATGTATGGTTTCATCCACACCTGGCAGATGGCAATGCACCGAGGATGCAGACAGGTAAAACAATGCACAGCCAGTTTGAAACCTTTTTGTTCTCCTGTTACATCTTAAACATGTATCACAAATCCATAATTTGCATCATCAGTATGTTGAATGTTTGTTTCATTGTTGTCGTTACAGCCACCTGGTGACAGGTTTTTCCTGTTGTATTACTAATTAGCGGAAGTCAAACATTTATTGACAGAATCAATTTTTATATTTCAAAATGAAATGAAATGTAATGGCTGTTCAACTACTGTTGACATACAGTATTACTTGTTGTGGTACACAGTGTATTTAATATGCTTTAATTCAAATTTTCTTTTATTAAAATCTGTAAAAACTAAGAAACTGTTAATGTTTGTTCTGCAAAGCTGAAATTTAATTTGTGGCTATCTATTGGGGTGGATAAGCACAGCCAATGCAGGGTTTAAATGACCATGGGCAGTGGGTTAATGTATGTTTATTGGGGTAGAAGGAAGAATTTCAGTCTGCGTGACAGAAAAAAGCATTACCACCAGGTCTTCAAGAATTCTTATAAAATGGAATTCCCACCTATTTTCCATGTACCTTTTTACATTTACCCCACTAAAGATTTTATACATTCTAAATTTCATGTCATCACAAAATAATTATGCTTTGCTGGACAAGGGAAAGTAGTTAAAATATATAGGCTTTCATGGCCGGCATCGATATTATAAGAAGTACCTTCCAGGCTGTTTTACCATGGTCTACTGGAGATCAGTGTTCCAGATGTTTTTTCTACAGCTGCAGTAAACATCCTCAGTGGCACTGTCAATGTCTCCTCAGAGAAGGCATTACTGCATCTGATTAACGTTAACTGTTCGTTTTGCTCTATTTATACTATGTGCATTGTCCGCTGATTAGCTCGGGATGGGCAGGGCCATGGTACATGGGGTTCTATCTTTCTTGTGCTGCTGTTCTCTTGTGATTGGCTTGCTCTGCTTTCCTGTTTCTTATAACATTCTTCGCTTTCAATGACTGGATGCCAGTAGCTGTTTAGTCTTAAGGCCTCTTCTTTCTTATTCAAATTGTTAGGATGCTTATAGATTTCAATAGCCTCTCACTGTAGTCAGGCATGGTGGTGTGTAGTTGATGCAAGGATGCACATATCCTGGAACTTAATAATTATGTGTTCACCAACTGCCTTACCTCAGTCGCTGAACACGCGTCTATACACAAAACTTCTTCAAAATCTTAAGTCTAGCACAATTTCCTTCATTAAATGTTAAAAATGCATCATAAACACTTTTAGCCAGGTACTCAGCACCCACACATACTGTTTTTGGCACCCAAAATAGCAAATAGTTTCCCCAAGTCCTGTGAATTTCGAAGTTTGATTTAGAAGATCTGCAGGGAACATATTTTAGTGGGAGGGGCATGGCAGTAGAGGTTGCTGTGGTGGCAGTGGACATTTACAAAATAATGATGAGATGTTGTTAAATAAGCTTCATATTATTAAAACTGACAGTAAATAATTAGTAAAATTGTCAATTTTTTATCAAACTACTTATATGCTCCCCTTAAAATACTGTAGCCTAAAGTAGAAATTTACATTTTAGTCATGATTTTGCCTATGTTGCTTATACCACTTTGAATAATGTGTTCTCTGTTTTGCAGGCAACCTTGGAGAGCTGCACAATAAACATTTTTGGATCAAACAGTGACTGTTGTAGCAGCAAGGGTATGAGGTTATGAAACTGTCACTGCAGGAGTACACACTAGCAAAAGTGACTGAAGTAGCAGTGAAGGTGTTTCAGGACAAATGATTACAAAGATATTTTTATGTCTGAGCAATTATTTGCTGCTGAGCAAAGGTGACTGAACATATTTCAGAACAAGTGATTACAAGGATATTTTTGATATGACTGAGCAATTCCTAATTATACATATCAGAAATATAGAGAGGTAAATGAAAATACTCTGAACGAGTTTAGCAAAAATTTTAAACTTGAATCTTGGAATCAAAGTTACCAAACAAATGGAACCAACAATAAATATAATAGTTTTCTCAAATGTTTCAAAGCTCACTTTGAATCGTGCTTTTCTGTAAAAATCAACAAACTATCTAACTTGAAAAGTGACAATGCTTGGATCACTTTAGGCATAAGGACCTCATGCAGACATAAACAAGAATTATATCAACAAGTAAGAACTAGTAACAATTTAGAATTAAAACACTACTTCAAAAAGTATTGCAAAATCCTAAAAAGTGTAATCAAAGCAGCAAGAGTATTGAATTACAATAAGCTAATCCAACACTCTGACAACAAAACAAAAACTACTTGGAATATAATAAAAAGAGAAGCAGGTAAATTTTCATCACAAAACGCCTCAATAACATTAAACGTGGACAATCAAGAAATTAACAAACCCCATGAAGTTGCAGAAATCTTTAACAAATTCTTTGTATATGTAACATACAATCTAAATATTAACTATAGAAGTAAAGAAGCAGCACTAGAATTTCTAAGGTCAAGTTTCACAGAAACACTGCCAGAATTTAAAGCTAATCAGATGACACCTGCAGAAATAAATAAAATTATCAACTCCTTTAAAACAAAGAATTCCCATGGTTATGACGAAATAACAATAATCCTAAAATCATGTTCATCGCAAATTAGCACTCCCCTGAGTTGTTTGTGCAATGAGTCACTAAAGCCCAGAATTTTCCCTGACAGGATGAAATTCTCGATTGTAAAACCCATTTTTAAAAAAGGTGAACACAACAATGCTTTTAACTATAGACCAATTTCTCTCTTACCAGTTTTATAAAAATTTCTTCAAAAAGTAATGTTCTACAGGCTGTATAAATACCTTGAGTATAACAAGATACTAGTGAAAGATCAGTTTGGGTTTAGAAAGGGCATCTCAACAAATAATGTGTCGGTCTGGGTGGCTCAGTTGGTTAGACGCTGGCCTACTGTTCCCAAGGTCGCGGGTTCAAATCCGGCCCAGACTGATGGTTTTTAAGTGTGCTTAAAAATGACAGCTCCATGTCAGTAGATTTACTGGCATGTAAAAGAACTCCTGCGGGACAAAATTCCGGCACACCGGCGACGCTGATGTGATCCTGGCAATTGACAGCGTCGTTAAACAACAAAATATTTTATTTATTTATGCCAACAAACTTACTGTTGGTGTTTTTAAACACACAAGCCGTGTGTGGGCAAAGTTTGAAAGGTAGAACTGCCATTCTGGCAGTTTGTCATAATAGCTCAGTGGTTAGAGCCTCCGCCCGGTAAGCGGAAGGTCTATGGTTCAAATCCCAGTTGTGGCATTGAATTTTTAAGTTCCAGTTCTACCTTACCAACAAAATATTTATTTATTTCAACAAATAATGCCACTTTTAAACTTACACATGAAGTGTTAACTGCAATTGTTAACTAAACAATTAAATGCATGTAGGTGGTATTTTCTGTGACCTAGCAAAGGCGTTTGATTGTGTAAATCATAACATTCTGTTAGCAAAACTGGAATTCTATGGAATGAAAAATGAAAATTTAAGTTGGTTCATATCATACCTAAAGGAAAGAAACAGCGTTAAAGTAAACAGTGATACTGATAATGGAAAACAAACTTCAAATTGGAAATCAGTAGCACATGGAGTATTCAGTATTAGGGCCTCTGTTATTTCTGATCTGTATAAATGACCTTTCACTTTATATAAAGGATATAGCAAGTACTGTACTGTTCACCAATGACACTAGTGTGCTGGTCACTAGCAAAAACTTAAATGAATGTATAATTAAATTGGATTATGTTTTGATTTGCATGTCCTACTGGTTTAAAGCCAACAAACTATCTGTTAACCTGGATAAAACAAAAGTGATTGATTCTAAAGTTCTAAAGTGATTAAATTCATAACTCATCAAACATCACACACTCCAACTGAAATAGGGTTTAACAATATGTTATTAGAACAAATAGATAACATCAAATTTCTGGGTCTTCAAGATGACAAATATTTAGATTGGAAAGCTCACATTAAGTATATCTTACCCAAACTCAGCTCTGTCTGTTATACTATCCAAGCGCTGGCAAATGTTAGCTCCATAGATACAATCAAATTAGTTTACTACGCATATTTTAACTCTATAATGGAATATGGTATTTTATTTTGGGGCAATTCAGTAGACAGTAAACAAATATTCCTCATACAAACGAAGGTTATAAGAATTATTTCCAACGCCCATAGTAGACACTCATGCAAAGATCTTTTCAGAAAATTGAACATATTGACCTTACCCAGTATGTATATATTCTCGATCCTAAAATTCTGTATATGCAATTCTTATTCACAACAAACAAAGAAATTCATGGAATAAACACTAGACAGAAGAGTAACATCCATCATCCCAGTGCAAAACTTTCTTGCTTCCAGAAAGGTGTATATTATGAAGCCATAAAAATATTTAATGCCCTTCTTAATAACCTTAAGGAAAAAGTTGACAATTTCAATGCTTTTAAAACTGCGGCTAAAGAGTACCTAAGCTCAAAATCATTTTATTCTGTACAAGATTATCTGAATGACCAGTTATCCTATTAATTCCTATGTAGCTCAGTTTATTCTATATGTGAATTACAAACTATGGTGTACGCCTATGTAACTTTGTTGCTTATGTAGCCTTATAAATAGTTTCTAGCTCATTTTATTCTGTATAAGATTATTTAAATGACAAATTATCCTGTTAATGCTTATATAGTTTTGTAAGTAGGTTCTAACTCATTTTATTCTGCGTAAGCTTGTTTAAATGACAAATTATTCCTGTTAATGGTTATGTAGCCTTGTAAGAAGTTTTTAACTCATTTTATTCTGTACAAGATTATTTAAATGACAAATTATTCCTGTTAATGCTTATGTAGCTTTGTAAGTAGTTTTTAACTCATTTTATTCTGTATACTTGTGAACTTGCTGAACGCAATCTAATCTAATCTAATTATTTGCTGCTGTTCTTCTGAGTCAGTTTTTCTTTTATTTTATTTATGTTGCTTTTATATTGTTTAATTGTGTTTAAAATGCTATTTGTTGGTGAAAAGACTTATTTTTATAAGCAAATGATAAAATGGTTATAGTTCTAGAATGTTACTGATCCCATGTGTTTATGATTATTTGAATAAAGCCGCCTTAAAAATTTATCACCTTTAATATATGTTGTTACTTGTATAGGTGTTAATCCACTCTGTGACAAGTGCTTTTTACTACTGGAGTAAGTTATTGTTTTTCTTACTCCATTTATATGTCGTATTTAACATCTGAGATCATAATATTGATACCCTTTCCTTTGGAACAATTGCTCATCAGCAATGATGTTGACTCATTTACTATTTGTGTACTAGGTGACAAAGCCATGGGCATATCAGAAAAAATGTGAAACTGAGTTGTTTACACAAGCTTATCACACATACCCGGCGAGACAGTGTATCTACACTCTGATCAGATGTAATTATGTCTTCAGGACAGCAACTTTTCAAATATCAGCTGGCGTGAGGTGTCGTCCATTTGTTTTGCATCACTGACTGCATGTTAAGTTACTTGTACTTCGCTGTTCTACTAAACAAGATAACAAGCGAGCACAGTGCTGGTCAATATACCTGGTCGCTTTGCCAGGTAGTAACTGAGTGTTCTAGTAAACAAGATAACAAGTGATTGCAGCGCTTGACAACCATGGTCAATGCATCTGGTCACTTTGCCAGGTAGTAAGTGAGTTTGTTTACATTGGGTTTCTTTATAAACTTTAAATTCACACATATTTGCACACTCTTTCATACTTCCCATCTCCAGGGAGGATCGGAAGTAATCCTGACTAAAGAAAAATCTCCATTCTCCACCCAGGAATTAAACCAGGATCTCTGGGTTTGGAAGCAAGCATGCTAACCACCTGACCACAGAGACAGTCTGGATTGAGTTAATGTATAAATATTGGAAAATAAAGTCTTTAATCCATTTGCATCATTTGATGACCAGGGCTCCCATACACATTTTTGGCATATACATTGTATGACGAGCTCAGCTCACAATGTTGCATTGCTCTGTATAACTGCTTGTAGTTTCAGTTCCTTTTCATAGATGCCATTTGTATATGTTTGGAATAGAATGCTGACATGTCATGTTTGTAATTCTCCCAGTATGGCATCACCATCTGCAATTTCAGCCAAGGAAAAATAATTTTTTTCTTAGTATTATTTCACTCACAACCATAGCTATAACTGCCATGAAAACAAACCATGAGGATAAGGATTTGAGAAAACTAACACAAAGTATACTAGACAGTGATGGTGAAAGTTGTGATTTTTACTTTCTCTACTAGTAAGTAGAGGAAGTATTGTATTCCACCCAAAAATTCCATGTTGAGATTTCACCAGAAATATATGTTTTGAGACCCCCTGAATCCAAAAAAAGCATTTTTGAAAAAGGTCTGTGTGTGTGTGTATGTGCGTGCGTGCGTGTGTGTGTGCGTGCGCGCGTGTGTGTGGATCTTGCTAAAATACACAATTTATGTCCAAATAAATTTTCTTGTAGGGTGAACCATTTCGGAGATATTCCTTGTTATGTGTGTGAGTTTCAGAAAACAAAACTTTCATGAAATGGAACATCGTTGTGCACTTTTTTATGCTAAGTGTGCAAAGAGAACAAAATCTCAAAACTTTAAAAGATTTGACTATCGCACTAAGCCTACTGTATTCTAATACTCCCCTTGCACCTACAAGGAAATAAGCAATAAGATAATTTGTACAAATGTTTATTTTAATACAAAGAAGATATAGGAATAAGAATTCTAAAAGAGTCTTCCGGGCTGATTTGCCATGGTCTGCTGGAGTAACTTGGTCCAGACGTTTCGTCCACTACTGTGGTGGACATCATCGGTGGCATGGTCAAGGACTTCCTGGTGAAGGTACAGTTGCGTCTGAGGCGTTGACTGTCTAGGATGCAGTATTTATACATGGGGGGGGGGGGGGTCTTCTCTGATTGGCTCGGGGCTCGTAGAGGCATTGCAGTTGGTGGGAGGGGCCTAGCTGCATCTCGGGTGCTACTAGATTCTGATTGGTTTGTGTTGGTTGACTGTCTGTGTTGTTTAATGTCATCAATGATGGGGTACCAAGTTTTTTTGAGCTTAAGGCCTTCTTCCTTCCTATTGAAGTTGTTGGAATGCTTTTAAATTTCTATGGTTTCGCGCTGTAGTCGAGCATGGTAGTGTGAGATGTTAGATAGAATGCTGGTGTCCTGAAACTTGATGACATGCTCCCCCTCCGCTTCTATAGCATGTTCAGCGACCGCTGACTTTTCAAATTGCTCAAGACGGCAGCATCTCTTGTGTTCATTTAGTCTGGTGTTGATACTACATAGGGCTGTGCCAATATATACTGCACCACACGAGCAGGGGATCCGGTCTACACCAGCCAAGGAGAGGGGGTCCCTCGGGTCCTTGACTGAGCATAGTAAGCTGTTGAGTTTTCTTGTAGGCTTGAAGACCGTCTTGATATTATGACGTAGCAGGAGGCATTCAATCCTGTCGGTGATGTTTTGAACATAGGGAAGTAATACAGTGCCTTTGCTCTTAGGTGGGGTCGGCTTAGCAGAGATCGGCTGATGTCTGGGTGGTCAGAAGGCTCTCTTTATTTCTTGTGTAGAATAGCCATTGGCTTCTAAGACTTGTTCCAGATGGTGCAGCTCTTGTGGTAGTAGATGAGGCTCGCAAATGCGAGAAGCGCAGTGTAGAAGAGTTTGAATCATAGCCCGTTTCTGTCTCGGATGTTGGTTGGAGGTTTTGTTGAGATAACGATCTGTGTGAATAGGCTTGTGGTATACCATGTGTCCAAGTTTGCCGTTGTCTTTTCTGCTGACCAGCACGTCCAGGAAGGCCAGCTGACCGTCTTTTTCTTTTTCCATGGTGAACTGGATGCGTGGATTGAGGCTGTTGAGGTGTTGAAGAAAACCCAGCAGAGGCTGCTCACCGTGACTCCATATGACGAAAGTGTCATCTACGTAGCGGAACCAAGCAGACAGTTTGTGAGATGCGGTGTTTAGGGCTGTAGCTTCAAAGGATTCCATAAAGAAGTTGGCTACTACTGGACTGAGTAGGCTGCCCATGGCCACGCCATCGATTTGTTCGTAGTAAGAATGATTCCACTGGAAGTAGGTGGTGGTAAGAACGTGATGAAGGAGAGCTTCAGTTGAGTGATGGCATCGTTGACGGGGACCATGGTGAAGAGAGAGATAAGATCAAAGCTGATGAGTATGTCTTGAGGCTGCAAAGTGAGATTTTGGAGTTTCTGGATGAAGTGTGAAGAGTCCTTTATGTAGGTATCAGTGTTGCCTACATGCAGTTGCAGCAGATTGGCTAGATATTTCGCAATGCTGTATGTAGGAGATCCAATACCACTGACAATAGGTCTGAGTGGTACATCCGGCTTGTGAATCTTTGGTAGGCCGTACAGTCTGGGAGGCAGGGCTTCGGATTTTGTGATGCGTCACTTGTCTTCCTCTGGTAGAGATGACTTCTTGATCAGAAGGATGGTATTATGTACTATGTGTGCTGTCAGATCGCGTTGTATCTCGTGATATGTATCTGGTTTCAGAAGATTCTTGATTTCTTGCATATAGTCCCGCTGGTTGAGGATGACGGTAGCATTGCCTTTATCTGTTGAACAGATGATGTCTGTGTTGGCGTTCAGGTTTTTTATAGCTGTTTTTTCCTGTTTTCAGAGGTTGCTGGGTGGAACCTTGGTGCGTTGAAGAATCCTGGCAGTTTCACGGCGGATCTCTTTGGCTGCGGATGTGGGAAGTGTGCGGATACCATATTCAATATTGGAGATGATATCCTCGGCTGGTAGAGAAGATGTGGTAACTGCGTAAACACCGTACATAGGGCAAACCGGCAGGACCATTTCCACCAGAGTCAAGGAGCACGAACGGTCCATACAATTAATGCAGCCTAAAAAGTCAGGGCTGGCGGAGCACTGCTTTGAAAAAGACCACAGAGCTAACTTCAAAGAAACGACCATTGTGGCAAAATGTAGCGGTTTATGGGAACGGAGGGTTAAGGAGGCTCTGGCCATCTCCTCTGAGAAGAGTACACTGAACCGGGACGCTGGATTGCAGTTTAGTCCATCTTGGAAACCAGCCTTAAAATTGGAAATTGACCGACTCAGAAAACAACTCTGTTCCACAGAGCTCTGTCGATCTCCAATCCCAGCCACCTAAAACAAGAGCTGCAGCACTTGAGGCACACATTCCGCCAAAACGGCTACTCTGTAGAGGATATTGAAGCCTCTATCTCCAAGGCCAAGAGAGGAAAACCACAAACTCAGCAAACACCAGGCCAGCCGACCGCCACTGCCTGCATCCCATACACTGGCAATCTTTCCGGCAGAATCAGTAGAATTCTCGCTAAACACAACATCAGAACCATCCACAAGCTGCCTTTGAAGATCCAACACCTAGTGAGGCCGGTTAAGGACAAACTGCTCCTTAATGTACCAGGGGTATACCGTATCCCCTGTGAATGCGGGAGGCCATACATAGGGCAAACCGGCAGGACCATTTCCACCAGAGTCAAGGAGCACAAACGGTCTATACGATTAATGCAGCCTGAAAAGTCAGGGCTGGCGGAGCACTGCTTTGAAAAAGACCACAGAGCTAACTTCAAAGAAACGACCATTGTGGCAAAATGTAGTGGTTTATGGGAACAGAGGGTTAAGGAGGCTCTGGCCATCTCCTCCGAGAAGAGTACACTGAACCGGGACGCTGGATTGCAGTTTAGTCCATCTTGGAAACCAGCCTTAAAATTGGAAATCGACCGACTCAGAAAACACAGATTCCAATGGAGTGGTGAACCACCTCCACACTAGACTGGGTGTTTTCTACTCGGTACATACTGGCTGACAGTACTGGTCCCTTCACTCTTGCTAGTCATTCATCCTGAAGATGGGAGAGATGTACACTCCCGAAACGTCGATGTCTTTTCATCACTACACCTGGCTCGAAGCCCGAGAGCACCTTGAATAGGCAAAATTACTTTGCTATGTGTATTCCCTCCACCAAAAAGAAAACAGAAGTTACCAAAAGGTATTTTCTCTGCTAGAGCAAGGCCAAATGAAGTGTAAGTGTGTGGCAATATAAAAATGTGATGTTCTTGATTTAGATTTAAAGAATTGTTTTCAGCTCTATCACACACAGAGCAGAACTAAGAGAATAGTACTCACGAGATAATGCCTTTAATGTTGTGCATGCAAATTTTCAGCAAAAATATTTACTGTTTCATTTTAAATGATTTCTTAAGGAAAGAGCTGTTACCATTCTCACTGTTAGGCAATTTAAATCTATTTCTTGGTTGGTTGAGTAGGCATTTAAATATGACATGATTGGGTTAAGGGCTATTCACAATGAAAAGTAAGGGTTAACATAAAGATAAATAACTTAAGAGTAAACTGAAAATGAAATGATTTGAGAGGTTGGAACACCCCCCTAGTATGTGGTTCAAATCTCAGCTGTGGCATTGAATTTTTCAGTTCCAGTTTTACCTCTAAAACATTGCCCACACACGGCTTGTGTGTTTAAAAACACCAACAGTAGGTTTGTTGGCAGAAAAAAATGAAATGTTACAATTTACAACAAAAAATAGGAATGTGAACAATAATTAACTGCAAGAGAATGTGAAACAACTGAAATAACATATTGGCCTTTAGACTAGCAGGAATTTTTCTTTCTTTCTGATGTGATGGATATCTTTGAAGCCTTAAAATTGCCTTTTCCACAGTAGAGACCTTAGGTGTAGCAGACACCACTGTTGTTGTTGTTGCCTAAGACACTGCCGAAGACCAGACACTCCAAAAACAAGGAAGTTATCAGTAGAAGTTAGTATCCAATGCATTGTGCTCATCAGCCAAATGACAACTGTTGACAGGACAAAGGACAGGGCCAGTTGAAGTGTCATTAAACCTGCCACTGCTGTTATTGTATCAAGTTCCACAAAGCATCAGCAGCTCTACAGTAGCCAATGCTATGAATGATATTGTTGGTTTGCTGGCAGTTCTTGCAGAGATAACACTGGTGTTACTGTTACAATAAAGTAATTGTCTTGTATTTGATCCATTTTTTTGAGTCACTTAATTTACACTCACCTTCACTCATAACATGTTGGAAAAACAAACGTTTTCGAGAAAATTCGCTTTCATCCTCCGCTGTTGGATGACTGAACCCAACTTCTTCCTCCATCACATCTCTGTTGCCATTTGATTTTAGAGGTGCAAAGACTGGGATTTCAAAATTTAAAACTCTATTACAATTTTTGATTATGTATATTTTTTCCCAAATGTTCAGTTCTATCGGTGAAGTAAGTGATTTTAACAGTTTTATGTTACAGCCAGTGTTGTAACTATCAATCCAAAAATGGTGTGTCACAGCAGACTTTTCTGTTTGTTTCAGTGTTATGTTTCTCTGGTGTTGCTTCAGCCTGATTTCCAAATTTCTTTTAGTTTTTCCTATGTAGCTTTTATCACAACTCTCACAGTTGATCTGGTAAATTCTGGATTTTAAAGTTATGGGGATTGTATTTTTAAGTAGCCTGTTTAGCAGTTGCTTCAGCCTGATTTCCAAATTTCTTTTAGTTTTTCCTATGTAGCTTTTATCACAACTCTCACAGTTGATCTGGTAAATTCTGGATTTTAAAGTTATGGGGATTGTATTTTTAAGTAGCCTGTTTAGCAGGTTCTTCAGATTGAATTTGTTTTGAGGTGCTAGTCTTATGTTTAATTTCTTGAAGGTGTGTTCAAACTTCCTAAAAGCCCAGGGATGTTTGTAAATTATCTGTATTTCCAGTTTGTGTTCATAAGCGGTATTAATGTAGTAGTTTGTGAAATTACTTTGAGTTTTTCCTTCCTTCTTAGCATGTTCCTTGTGATGGCTGAGTTGAATCCATTTAACACTGCTATTTCTTGTATGTGCTATTGCTCTTTCAAGAACTCGTCTTACTCAATGGGACATTATATAAATGGTGAATCAAACTTCTAAAGGCAACTAGTTGGTGTGAGACTGGGCTTTTTACTTTCTCTACTGGTAAGTAGGGGAAGTATTGTATTCCACCCAAAAATTTGATGTCGAGATTTCGCCAGAAATATATGCTTTAAGACCCCCTGAATCCAAAAAAAAAGCAATTTTAGAAAAAGGTCTGTGTGTGTGTCTGTCTGTGGACGGCATAACTCAAAAACGAAAAGTCGGTTAAAAACCAAAGTTGGTATTTAAGTTTAATGTCTTTCAAGGATGTGACACCAAGATTTTGAAGAAAATAGCCCCACCCTAAACTACCCTTTACATGGAAAATTTTTTGAAAATTTTGATTTTCTTGAAAATGGCTCTAACGATTTTGATTAAAATGTCATATGTTTGAGATATTTTTATGACAAATGAAATGTATATTTTGAATTTTCTGGCTATAGCCCCTGTAGTTGTATTTACTCTGGACGACTTTTGCATAATTGGTAAACCATTAGAGATAGATCAGATCATACTATACAAAAAATGAAGATCTTGCTAAAATACACAATTTATATCTAAATTTCGGAGATATTCCTTGTTATGTCTGTGAGTTTCGGAAAATGTAAAACTTTCGTGAAATGGAACATCGTTGTTCATTTGTTTTGCATGTTAAGTGTGCAAAGAGAATGGAATATCAAAACTTTAAAAGATTTGACTATTGTTCAAAGCCTACCGTATTCTAATATTCCCCTTGCACCAACAAGGAAATAAGCGATAAAATAATTTGTACAAATGTTTATCTTAACACGAAGAAGATATAAGAATAAGAGTTTGTAAGAATGGTTAGTACAAGAGTAGAGAAAGTCATGTGAGTGCAACGCATCAGATTTTTCTCTATATAATTGTCTATGTGCATGGGATTCCTATATATTCCATATTCTATGCCATGTAAATTTATAGTTATTTTGAGGTCCAAAAAGGGTAATGTGTTGTTTCCTTCTGCTTCTATTGTAAATTGAATATGGTTGTTCTGCAAATTCAGAAGTTTCAGGGAATCTTCTTTAACCCTCCGTCGGGCGCAATATATCTGAGAGATACCTCTCCCACTTTTTTTAAACAATATGATGCAACTGTTTATGCAAAATTAATGCAAGTCATTGTAGCTTCCTAAAACACACTGTACCACTTCCTGGTTCATTATTGGTCAGCTGCTTGTTGTTTCGTTCGATTATCAAGCAAAAGTATCTGTGAGATACATTGCGCCCACTCACGTACCTCATTGTTTCTGTGGTCTTTTTTTCTGCTGGTCACGTTTTTACGTCCCATAATGTCTAAGAAGCAAGAAGTGTTCAATCTGTGTAAACCTAATGACCTACAGAAAGCCCTGGCAATACTCTGGGATGAAAATGAATATAATAATGAAGATTTTGTTGATTATGAAAGTGACACAGATTGTGAAGCTGCGACAGAAGTCCGTGATGAAGATTCTTCAGGTCTTTCTGCTGAAAATAAGCGCAAAGTTTGCAAGACTTGCCTTGTAGACTCAAAAAAGAAGCGACTTTCAAGATAGTGCTGCAAGAAATGTGAAATGTACTATTGTTTAGAGCTTGCCGGACAGGTTTGCAAGAAGTGTACTGAGAATTTGCAGTGAAAACTCTCAAGTATATTACAGACACATGCACATACAACTTAGTTCAAATAACTGATTAATTGTAATAATGTTTATAATTTCATAAGAACTGACGATGTTTGTTGTTAACTTCATGTTCAAATATAAGAATAATTACCCTTTCACATTTTGTACATTCGCAGTATTATATTTTTTTCTGCAACTTACATAGCTCATGTTTTTGAAATGTAGTATGATGTATTGCAATATTTTGAAAATAAAATTTGGTATATAAAAATAACATAATTAAAACACAATAAAATACAAATATTTCACATTTAGGAGGAATTTCAGACAGCACAGAGGCAGATATGTACGTGGTATCTCTCAGATATATTGCGCCCGAACACGTAACAGTAGGTATTGCGTCTGACGGAGGGTTAAGTTTCTGGGGAATGATAGAAAAACATTGACATATCTATGCCAAAATTTGTATATTTGTGGGAAGGCATTTTCACCCATAACACCAGATGGCAATAGGACCATAGTAATGGAGATTTGATGGAGGAAGAATTTGACTTCAGTCACCCAAACACTTACATTTGTTCTCTCCCCAATGTTTAAAGGTTTTCATTTTCTACATTTTGCTATTGCATAAGATGTTCCTTGCTCATCACAGTGTTAATGAGTTGAGGTAATGTTGGCCACACTGCAACAATACAAATGGCTGATAGATTTTTTTTTTTTGTCATTTTTGTTTATAGAAGAGATTGGACACTTATTGCAGAACTTATTAAAGACATTTACAATTGTTTTCTTACTACGGTATAAAGGTTCACCTTTTCTGTGTTTTGATATTGCATTACATACATCCACTTGTTTTCATTGAGTTTAACTTTGGCCATACTGCACACAAAATTGAATACTCTGTTTCTTATTTTTCAAAATGAAGATTTGTTTCCACGTGGACAGCTGTTGTTTTCCCGTTACATGTTTGAGGAGTTTCAGTTCTATCTTTATGTTATGGTTTTTTGTCCAGAAGTGAGTGGCAACCACTGATTGTTCCAACTGTTTAGTTTTTACGTTTCTAAAGTGTTTCTTGGATCTTACTTCTAAATTTGTTTTGGTTTTTCCTATATACACTTCATTACAGTCAATGCATTCAATTTGGTATATGCCAGATTTTCTATTGGGTGGATTGGATTATCTACTTCTACATTACTTTTACCATTACCTCATATTTAAAACTAGTGATAAGCACTATTTTACAGCTGAAATTAAGAGAAATTAGCAGTGAGTAAACAGTGCAAATAATATTGGAGGTAAGTTGGCAACATGACCAACAGCGCAACATTTGTGCCAAAGTTTACAAAACTCAGGTTGCGCTGCGTGGAAGGTCTTGTCCTTCATTCCCCTTAGACCATGAGCTGGTCAACAGACAGTTTTTGTACGCACTTCCTTTGTTCTTAGTGTATGTACATGTATATTTAGATTGTTTCAGGGATCCAGCATGCAGGGTATCGACACGCTCCCAGACTTCTGAGGCGTACGAACAGACGCGGCGAATTCACGCCAAGATTCATAGCACCCTGATTCCTGACAGCAATCACAAATGACTCCTACCAAACCATCCATGACTCCGCTAGGGGGCAAGCTGGGCTTCGGTCAAGCTCGTCTCCAAGCTCCTAACCTTCTCCGTCTGGTTACGCTATGCGAACCAGCTCTATCTTCACCACTGAATGCGCGGGTGCTACAGGCGGTACCGCAGCAGGCTTTCACCTTCCTAATCCGGTGGATGGGGTTTTTTAGTGGGTATGGCCATCTTCAATGGCGACTCCCACAGTACCATGGGGTCTCGAAACAAGATTTTTCCCCTCCACCTAAAAAAAAAAAAAAAAAAAAAGACAGTAAGCATTACACACCTGGTCCATCTCCAGACAGTTGTAGATATACGTAGCTCCTGCAGTCTAGCCACATGTGTGGCCTGAGATGTTCCAGGCAGACAAAAGGCTGAGGATAAAGTAGTTATGTGGTAGACTGAATTCTAAAAATATGCAAGAGTTGCTCATATTTTGGATGGGAGGGAGGAGAAAAAATACTCAAGACATGTAATTTCCACATTTTAATTCCAATTCCAACAATACAACATTCACATCACAACTTTGATCCCAGTAGCATGTTTAATAATACAGTGACAATGTTGTACACTCTTTTTCAACACCCTTGAAGGCACTTTGCTTGATTCCAGTCTTCCTCATGATGAGCCATGCCACTTTTAAAATGCACTACACTACTCAACATGAGCATCCCGTTTACTTACAGCTGAGCTCCATCTTAACAACTACACATATTTATATAGAAATTTACAAGAGTTGTGAAAAGGCTACAGAAAAATAACTATTCTAAACCTGGGGACTAAACAAGATTACTGATTTCTGATTAAGAACTGTGTGAAGTACTTAAACACTAACTCATCTCAAATTCACTTCTTGTCATTAAACTCTTGACTGGTAAACAATGTTGCTTCTTTTCTGGGTACAGAAAGTCAGGTTAGGAGTCAAACACCATCTTACTTATGCTAACAGCAAAGAAATGCTTATTAAAGTCTGCATGTATGTTTTATGCAACATTTTAGTATGAAAAATGTTAATGGATAATACCTAGTGCATTTTGTACAGTTACAACTAAAATCTTTTGTCATATATTAGAGGGTCCCATATTCAAGACACACATTCTCTGACTAATTGGGACTGTCCCATTTTAAATATATAATCCTATATTTTCTTTCAAAATTTCATTTTTTCCAATTTTTAATGGAATCAGCTAAAAGTTTTTAAGTCGCACTTTGGAACTAAAACAATGAGGTTGATCATTTTTCACATTATTTGGTACATGTAGTTCTGGAGAAGAAAATTCCGAATTGTTTCATTTGTTAGTCCCCTTTAGCCTCTATGGTGATATCTAGGCCTTTGTTGGTACAGTGCTGGTGCTCTTACTCACCTTTTTACATACCTAGTAATGTTTAATGCATATTCTTACTACATATGGCACCACAGATGGCTGGTACCGATGATACATGAAACAAAATAATTACAAAAGGAAATGTTCCAGACCTAAGTTTAGGATACCTCCCCAACATCTGCCACTTATGAGGATTGACAAACACCTGTCGATAAGAACAGTCCTGGAGGGATATGAAGTGCAGAAATCCTGTTTACAAGTTCAAGTATTAATGACCTCAACTGCCACTCATTTTCTACTCGCTAGACTGTAGGTTGGTATGTATTACTTTTCACACTTAAACACACTTGTTCAATCCCATGGTCTGCGGAGGACACGGAATGATTCTGGTTAAAGAAACATTTCCTGCACCAGCCAGAGTCTGAACTCAGAAACTCTGGATAGAGAAGCTAGAATACTGACCACTCAACCATAGAAGCAAACAGCAGATTCCTGTCTCAGCATGTCAAAAACAAAGTGTTCGATAAATACCAAACTTTGATTTTGAACTATCAATTTGTTTGTAGAAGCTATATAAAAAGAAAATTTTATGTGTGCCCTCATTTGACTTTCTCTACTCTTGTAAAAATTATTCTTAAAATGTATGTTCTTCTATCTACTTTATGTTAATAGAGATGGATGTTTATAGAAATGGTCTTATTACAGATTTCCTTGCAGGTACAATGGGAATAGGGAATACAGCAGGCTTAACAGTCAAATCTTTTCAGAGCTGTTCAGAATGTGATGGCTTTGACATTCCACTCTCTTTGCATGGCTAGAAATAAAAAGTGATTAATGACTTTCCACCTGAGAAAAGCTTAAGTATTGGAAAATTCACACAAATAACAAGGAACATCCAGAAATAGTTCACTCCACACAAAAAATGTATTTGAGTAAATTGTGTGCTTTAATGAGATCTACATTTTTTGTGGGATAAGATTTTGGCTATCTCTTAGTTTACCAGTTATACAAAAGTCATCCAGAATCAATAACATTTCTGAAACTACTCCCAGAAAATTTAAGATATACAATTATTATTTCTTATGAGAATATCTTAAACATATGGTATTTTAATAAAAATCTTTAAGAGCCTTTTTGAGAAAATCAAAATTTTTGAAAAGTGCTACATGCAAATGGTAGTCCAGAGTGGGGGGATTTTCTTGAAAATTTAGCGCACGCACGCGCGCGCACGCACACACACACACACACCTTCAAGACCTTTTTCTAAAACTGCTATTTTTGGATTTGGGGAGTCTCAAAACATATATTCTCAGTGAAATCTTGGAATCCAATTTTTGGGTGGAATACAATACTTCCACTACTTACTATTAAGTAAACAATAGATAAATTAATAAGACAGTGGGCAGAGAAAGTCATGTGAATGTAACACAGGATCTTTATTTTCCTCCCACTCATCTATGGCATAAATGAAAGATGTTTCAGACACATGCACAGCATCATTCTATTAATTTCTGATAAAATTTGGGAAATTTACCCTTTATAGGCTATGAAAATATAGCAGACAATTCTTACAAATAGTCATTTCACATTTCTAGAACTGAGGATTAATGACTTCATTGTCAGAAATCCAGCATTAGCTAACAACATTTCTAGAACTTCATTGGTACAAATGTTTTTAACTATCAGTTTGATAATTTAAAGTTGGCCGCAGGAAAGATTGGACTTTTCTTGACTTGATTCAAAATATATACAATATCTGCAAAATGCAATTTTTGGACTTATATTCCTTCCTGCCCTCTGTCTCCCAACATTGGCGATGTAACAATTTCAGAATGTCATGTCATAAAAGTATCACGTCCAAGTACTCAACCTTTATGAACCATCCATTTACTTTCTTTACCCTGCACATAGTATGTGAAGAAGTATTACATTCCACTCAAAATGTTGGTATTGAGATTTCACTGCATACATGTATTTTGAGCCTCCCTCCCCCCAAATTAAAGAAAGAGTTTTGCAAAAAAGATCCATATGCATCCCTTTGAACAGTATAAATAAAAAATTAAATGTCAGATAAATACCAAACTTGCTATTTATCTTCAGCATTTCCAAATATATGACACAAAGATTAAAAAGAAAACCTAATCCTAACTACCTTCTACATAGAATAATTTTTAAAATTTTGGAATTTCTAAAAATTGGCTCAACACCATATTATTAAGATATCTATGTGACAAAACACTGTAAAACTGGACAACTTTTCACCACTTTTCATGGTCCTTTAAAAATACCTCTACAGAAAATTTAGATATAGCTTTGAAAAAAATAAATGTTATTCGTATATATAGTATCCAACTTTTTAGTACTAACACATTCATTTGCAACATATATGATAAGAGAAAAAAAAGTTTGAAAAGTGGTGCAAACTTGTATGTCAGTGTAGGACATCTTTGTACCACATGTCTGTTTCCATGTACAGCGGCCAACAGAAGTATTCGAACGTAAACATATTTATCACTTATATTATTTTAAAGCTACACACAGTAAGCATACATAAATACAACTGGTACAAAATAAACTTGAGTATTTCATTAAACATATACACTCATAAATAGCAACTGAAATTAATTTGCACTACAAGGAGAGATAAAACAGTTTCTTTACATCTGGACATAAGTATTTGAACAGAGAACAGCTAGTATTTAGTTATCATCCCCTTTCTTTGAATTACTGCAAATAATCATTTGGGCATTGTCTGTATGTGTTGTTTAGTGACTGCAGAGTCCATATTTCTCCACTCTGAAGAAGTTCTTTCAGATGGTCCTTGCTCCTGATGTGATGCTTCCTCACACGCTCCTCGAGTTCCTTCCAGATGTTCTCTATAGGATTTAAATCTGGAGATTGGGGTGGTGTCTTCAAAGTGTGAGGAGTGTTGTACACGATCCAAAGCCTTACAATTTCAGCAGTATGCTTCGGATCATTGTCCTGCTGGAAGTAATAATCCTGCCCTAATCCCAGCTTCTCTGCACTCTTTTTAAGATTGTTTTCAAGAATCCTCTTGTATGCAAATTTGTCCATGTTACCATCTATGAACGCCAGTTCCCCAAAGCCAGATGAAGCTATGTAACCCCATACCATCACACTATTGCCACCATGTTTCACTGTAGCTACCATGTTCTTAGGTTCCCATTCTGTTTTTGGCTGTCTCCACACTTTAAGACGTCCATCACTCTTGTATACGCAGAATTTGCTCTCGTCCAACTAGAGAACCTTATCCCAGAATTCTGTTGGTTTCACCACATACTGTTTAGCAAGTTCTATACGCTTTTTCTTATTCACCTTATTAACATATGGTTTCTTCCTAGGAACGCGGGCATTGTACTCAGCACTATTTAAAACCCATTCAACTGTTCTGGTGTGAACCACAGTGCCAGAATATTGCTCAAGGCATCCTCTAATCTCAGGTGCAGTTACTCTCGAATTCTGCTGCACCATTTTTATCATTTGCCTCCTATCTCTGGTGGTGAGTTCAAAAGGCACGCCATTTCTAGGTTTATTTACAACAGTATTTGTCTGTTTGAAGCGTTGAATTATGCAGAACCCTGTAGTTTTGCTTCTGTTAATGGTTTTGGCAATTTCAGAGAGAGATTTATTTTGTTTGTACATATTGATCACAATATTCCTCTCTGCCACCGTTGTCTCCTTACCTTTACGTCCCATACTACCTGTGAGTTCACAATCGGCTGAATAACTGTGAGCACACTGTCTCGAAGCACAGCATAAACACAACTGCTGTGTGGTAGAAGCATGTAGGGTACGTCCAACCACCTTTCTCTCTGTTCGATTGGGCACGTTTGTAAGAGGGACAATAGAATACAGTACAGATTGTGTAATAAATACATGCAAAGTGATATTTTAAATATTGTTTCCGAGACACAAAAGATTAATGTTTACATGTGTAACAATTCAATGCTGCCAAATAAATATTATGGTATTTATAGTGCGTACAATGTTACATGTTATATTATTTGAATACTTCTATCGACCTCTGTATATTCCTATAAAAACACCATTTAAAGCAAAGTTACACTACTATATTTCAAATTACACATTTACAAACAAAATATAATTACTCCAATGTATTAAGTGGCTTATATGGTTTTAACATCAGTCTCAATTTCAAAGAGTATTTTGAGATTTCAGGAACAGTAAGAATATACACATCTTTATAGTTTCTTGAGCTCATTTGTACTACATTTTCAACATCACACCAAAGCTCATCTTTTGCAACAGGCTGCTTCCAGCTCTTACTGGACTTGCATTACACTGATTTGGGCTCTGTTTTTCTGGATATCTGTAACAAAACCAGGGTATAGTTCACCAAAATAGTTGATAATTAAATAATCACCATTATTAATATGTTTTAGATCATACAGTTTCTTTGACCAGCCTGATCTACTTTCTCTTTCAGTTTCTGATGACATAATACTGACATCTATTTCGTCATCTTATATCATTTCCAAATTGGGAACACCGTCAGATGTCACTTCTAGGCTTTTTTTTACTTTTAGGCAGTTTATTTCGTTTCTTCTGCTTCTTTTGTTCCTCTTGATGGTCATGTACTTCCTCAAAGTGCCTTTTCCTGATTCAATTGGAAGTTTTCTATTCATGACAAGAAGATGTGGAAACATCTTTTGGGACTGCAGTGTAGCATCTTCCCTATGGTATAGCTTTCCACATGTCTAAGGCACATTTCCAAGTAATTCTCAAGGACCAAAAAACATCCCGTGTTTGTATTAAATGAAGAACGCAACAGTTATGTGACCATAAATTTTAAGTGAGGTTTCCAAAAGGTTGAAATTCATTCCTTTGAACCTGATATTATCTTGCAGAGAATTCTACTTGTATATTAAGAAATATTAATAATGAAAGAGTAATCATTTGTAAGATCTATATAGTTTAGAAGTGAACTGCAACATAATTAAAATATTCATTGAAAATGGCAGTTACAGTTTTGAAGAATTAAGAAAAAATGGTAGTGCAAAGTTGTACCTCATAGTACGCGGTTGGAGAATTTAGTTTGTTCTATCAATTACATAATTATCCCATATTATTTTAAGCATATACAGGACTAGTCTATACTCATAGAGAAACTTAAAATTAATTTACAAATGCACACCTTTCACCGTCAGCATGGAAAGTTTCACGATAAAAACAAAATATGCAAAACCACAACTTCAACTGAAACGTTTCTGGCCAAGACAATACTGAAGAACACTCATATAAATATACACCAGATTGCAGCGCAACTCATCAGCTTCAAAATGACATGTTCTATCGAAAGACCCATCTGTGGCGCTATTTGATAATCGTGTACATAGTATGATAAAGGTCTATGGTGCAAAGATGCACTCCAGGTGTAAAGTTGTCCAGTTTTACATTATATCTTGAATTTCACAGGAATAGACTCCTCCTCTTTTGAAAGTGGTTTTGCATAATTTCAGATAACTAATACACCATAAGAGATAGAAAAAAACTTAGTACCATAGATCCTCATTAATTCAAAATTGATTAAACCGAAAACTCTGTTAACCCCAATTAGCTGTTCAGTCTGTGTCAAACTACATAAAAAGAACCACAGTTTCAACTAAGTTTTGGATAATTTGTATTATGAACTAAAATGTGGTACCCTCATAATATATTCCATACCTAATTTGTCCATATCAAATATGCATGATGTGCTGTGCATTGCAATATTTTCTATTATGCATTTCACATAATTGTAATTTCTCAAAAATGGCTCAGTGGATTAATTGCTGCTCATCTTCACATCATTTTCACAGAACAAAAATTTATAGAGGTCTCTATCTGTGTTTGCATATGAACACTGACAGTCGGTTTCCTCCTTTTGCTCCATCACATGTAACATACTGCCCTCAAATTACATATGGTCAATAGTGGAGAGAAGACTAAAACAAAGATTCAGAACACTTACAGATCCAGAAGTCTACTTTCTCATCGATAATAAGTTCAAGAGACAAAATAGAGGCAAACTGTTCATTTAGTGACAATAGCCAGCCCATGAGGCCACCCAAACATAAACATGTGGAGAATTTACTGTTTGAATGGTTCCAACACATATATATGTTAATTATTATTTATTTATGCCAACAAACTTACTGTTGGTGTTTTTAAACACACAAGCCGTGTGTGGGCAAAGTTCCAGTTCTACCTCACAAACATATATATGTTCACAGCAAAGTATATATGTATTAGTCATTTTTATTTTTTCTCAGAGGTCATGAAAATATAGCACCCTCATTTGTTGGAACACATAACAAGAGAAAAAGTGGCAATCATTTTATGACATTTCAGACAGTAAGGGTATCTGTTATTGGTTTGAATACATCTTTGCATTCCTTAAAATACTGCCAACCTTCACTTGTTTTGGTGAAGTCATGGAAAGAACATACAATTTCACTGTGAGTCTGTAGCGACCTGTGTATAAACCACTGACCACACCTATTGCATTTGTATCTATGAGGAAATGTATAATGAAACCATTTGTGTAAATATGTATGTGAATTAGCCTGGATAGAAATTAAATTATTTTTTTGTTTAACGATGCTGTCAATTGCCAGGATCACATAAGCGTCACCGATGTGCTGGAATTTTGTTCAGCAGGAGTTCTTTTACATGCCAGTAAATCTACTGACATGGAGCTGTCATTTTTAAGCACACTTAAAAACCATCGGTCTGGGTTGGATTTGAACCTGCAACCTTGAGGTCAGTAGGCCAACGTCTAACCAACTGAGCCACCCAGACTGACACCTGGATAGAAGAATAGGCTTTTACTAGAATACTTTGCAGAAGCTATACAACATTAAATGATAGTAGGTAGAGAAAGTCATGTGAATGTAACACATCCAATTTTTTTTTAACTTAGTAACATCATTGTTTTTGTAATTTTCAGCAAGTATACCTTAAAATCTCATGAATGATTTCTGTTAGCAAGAACTGCTATTTATAATTTTGATTTATTAAATGGCTTGTTAAAACTATACAATTATTTTGTTACTAAAGTTTAAAAGTAGAACATACTTGCACACCTTAAGAGCGTTGTAACCATAAATATAACACACTCAGGCAAAGAAAATTTGTTAGCACACCTGTTATAACACAAGATAAGCTCAACTCTTGCTTTCACTAAGTTCCCTAATCCATAACCATTTCTGTTCTACTGAGAAAGAGAAGTTGTCAGATCCCTCAGTCATTAAGAAAATTGACAAAATCAGCAGGGATAAAGCTCTTTGTAAACTTTAGCTTGTTTCTGCTTTCCTATGAAAATCATCACATATCTGCATTTCAGCTTTGAAAATCCAAAAATGCTCTACTAAAAAATTTAGGAAATTATGACTTTCCATGGACCCAGAATAGTAAAACATTGGTTTATTTACCTGGTCACAGAAAAATATTGAAAGTAATTCAACCACAAATTATTTTGTTAAGAATGCTGTTAATTGTCAGGATCATGTCAGCACCGCTGGTGTGCCAGACATTTATCCTGCAGGAGTTCTTTCACATGCCAGTAAATCTACATGGGGCTGTCACCTTTAAGCACACTTAAAACCATCAGTCTGGGCTAGGTTTGAGTCCTCTATTTAGGGATCAGTAGGCCGGCATCTAACCAAGACACCCAGACCCACATATGAAATTAATGATAATGATCTGCAAATATGCTAAGGTTTAATGAGAAATATTTATTTATGACTTGCTATCTGCAGCACAAATTATATAATGGACCTAAATGCTGTTGTTGTATTCTTATGGTATGAGGAATAAGCCCACAGCATTTGCATAGGATCTCAATTTCCCACAATAAAGAAACATCTCCCATTCTCATAAAACACAGCAATACAGTAAGAAGCATGGTGTATGAAGGTAGTTAATTACATTTGCATATCGAATATTTTAATATTTTGAAAATTAATAGAAAGGACATGCATTCCAGTCATCTGCAGCATATTTATTTGCTCCTATCTGCAAGTATCTGCCATTCTATTCTTATGAACAACATTTCTGAAATTTAACATCATTTGATAAAAAAAGAGAAATACATTTTAGCTATTATTATTTTTTTCCACTTCCAATCGCATGTGTATTTAACAAGAAGCTTGAGGCATCCCTATTAGTAAACTATTTTTATTCAGTTTCAGAATACTTGGGTACGAATTGGGTGATACGTTTTCAAAGGGAAATGGGTAAAATGACATATAAGTGAGAAAACTTTAATTTTCTTATGAAAGAAACTGTTTTATTAGATTACTGCTGACAGAAAGGAAGAGGAGTGGCACTCTTTGGCGAAGTTCCTGCTGCCAACACTTGGATTTTAAAACATAATGGGTTATCCAGCTCAGAATGGCGTGACATGTTGAAGATGACAGCTATGGTGGTTCCAGTACGTTCACTTCCGGGACGCTCCACGGGTACAAGCCACTGCAGACACTGCAGTGAGATAGAAACCTTACCGCATGTACTCAGGAATTGTCCTCAGGGAGAGTTGCTGCGAATAAAGCGTCACAACACCATAAGAACTCTGCTTGCCAATGCTTTGCGAAGCACAGGATTAGAAGTCCACGAAGAAGTACACTGTGTGGCTGACTGTGGCAGTAACCGTCGAATTGATGTCATTGCTATCGACAGGAAGAAAGGGACAGCTGAGATCTTAGATCCCACAGTGAGGTTTGAGGCATCCTTAGACCAGCCAGCAGAAGTGGATCGTGAAAAGAAGAAAATATATGAGCCCACAATTCCATTCTTCACTGCCTCATATAATATCAGCAACATCGTGGTCACAGGCCTATTCTGCGGTGCAAGGGGCACAATACCAAAATCATTTGTGCAATGGAGACAACAATATAAGGTCCCTAAACAGCTACAGGACGACATTGTCCTAACGACTATAAAATACTCTGTGGCAATATGCCGAAATCATTTGTATGGAAACCACAACATTTAAATTTGAAAGTACTAAAATATAAAATAATCATTTAAGTGTGTCATATACTAACAAAAACTTTTTTGTTGTTGTTGTTTTTTTATTAACCTTTTTATGTATTCATTTCAAACACATGAAAGCTATTCTGTGTCACATGGCAAACCTTTATATAAGGTCAGATTTAATAATAAAAATGTATTATTTAATGTACCAAAGCAATAAACATAATAGTACTTAGAATACTTATACCAGTACTTAATCCATATTTTAAACTTTTCACGTTTTGTCATTTATACATTATTTTAGTCATCCCCCTTTAAAAACGTACAACTGATGTTACACTGTAATATGCAGAAATCAGCTTATGTATTAAGAATATTCTTAATTTTCTTGAAAGGGGTTGATTTTCCAGTAGAAATGAATCAAGTATTGCCAATGAGCAGTTATGAAAGTAATTCCGCAAAATAATACCCAACCTTTTTGGTTTCTATAATGTTCTAACTTTACCAGAGTACTGCAACAGCGTAGGAAATTACTAGTTCTGGAAAGAAAGAAGTTTTAATGAACAAAAGAAAATCTAAAAATATTTTGAATACCATAAATAGAATAAAATATTAAACTATCCATCTACTAGCTTACAACAATTTCACATACATTAGGACAAAGCATATCCACAACATCCAACACCCACAAAAATAATGATGCAGAGTAAGAAATGATTCTCATGTGAATCAACATACATGTAACAAAAGTGTTTCCACCATACAATTTGCTCTCTAAAAGCAAATAAAACTTTCTAAATTGACTATGTTAATATTCTGAAAGTTGATGACTGTTGTTGGGCCACATTAAAATAGAAAATGGTTTGTTAAGTGCTACTAATCGACCCATTTTTCTATTTTAAAACTTTCTAAATTGTTAGCCTTTTTTGAAGCTTAATTCTTGTTATTGCTATCATGATTTTTAGCAACCAAGGTACTGAAGTTCAATTTTCTTAAGTCTATTTGGGACAGCCAGTGCTAAAACACAGTATTACAACACAGCCAATGAAGAAAAGAGGATGAAAAAATCCCAATTTCAAGAATCTTATCATCTTATTTATCATGTTCTTATTTTTCCTTCATTAATGGAATGGAAAATAAGGATAATTCCTGAGCACTATCCCATGTGTTTCACAAAGGAAATTCCTACATTTCATGTACGCACAATCACAACAAAAATATCTATAGCTCCATTTGTTTTTTTTAAACGTTGAGAGGCATATCATCTTTTAAAGCACCCTTGAAATGCTCACAAAGAGTGTAGTGTTTGCAAGATGCATCTGAAATACCTCATCAACCCTACTCAGTGTATACATTTCAGAAAAAATATTCTTAGAGTAGATGGTTTACATTTTTAAAACTATTTTTACTGCTAACATTTTAACATATATACTCTGTTCATCTAGAGATTAGAGGAGAGGCAAACAAAGCCACGTGCGTTTTGACCACAGCTTGATGCTTTCACCATCTAAATAGTCCCTTGAAGAAATACTCTTACTGAGGTCTGAAATGTCACTTAATGTTTGCTAAAGCATGAAATAAGTGTACTAAGCATAGTTAAAGTGCAAGAATACACAGTTAAGTGAATCTGTAAGCAGCCTAATTCATTCTGCACGTGCATTATTCAGTATGAAAGTAACATGGCGGAACAAGTGAGTGTTGTACAACATAAGCGCGGAAACCCATTTTGAAGTGGTTAAAAGACAACAATATTGAACGTATTTAACACGTTCTGCGAGAAATATCCCGAACTAGCTATCGAAGACGTGATGAATTTAACATCCGAGTTTACCAGTGTGTCAGTTGCAAGTATTTACAGTACACGTCACGAAAAATCGTCAGTTGGTGAAGATACCGGTAAAAAGCGACCACATGCTAGATAAATGGTGGATGTAGTTTGCAACGAATTTGTGAGTGTGAGATCTGCAATCCGTCAAAAGTTTCACCAGTTCTTTGTTAACAATGAACCTCCACCTTAAACAAAGTGCTGTTGGCAGTTAACTCTGATCTCCATCTTCCAGATTTAAAACGAACTTCCCTCCACAAACTGCTTCTGGAGATTGGTTTCGAGATTGTGAGCAGGAAATGAAAAAGTGTTATTGTGGACTGAGAAGACCTAAGTAGCAGTTAATTTCCACGTGCTATATGTTATTTGGATCAAGTAAATATATCCTTTTAGTAGGGTAAAATGCATATTATACCTACGCGTAGCGGTACGTAACCGTGTTGCGTCATTGTGGAAGCACGTGGCCGCGGAGTGATACAAACCAGTGTTTTGTTTATATCTCCTCTAATCTCTTGATGAACAGAGTATATAGATATTTTGGGAACAGTACAAGATAGATTTCTTGGCTTTCACAACATTAGTTCAAGCAGGACCACTGTAGATTTGTGCACCTTATTACTTGAAGTTCTAGAGGAACATAATATCAGTGCTATGATGGGGCTAGCATAATAGCTGGTGAGATTTCAGGACTCCAAACCCTTGTAAAAAGACCTGCTCCAAAAGCTCTGTTCACACACTGTTGCGCCCATAGAGGATCTTGTACTACAAAATGGGACTAAATGTATAAAAGATGTATGTCTTTTCTTTTCTAATCTACTCTTAAGGTATTCCCTGCTTATTTTCACAAGTCGTCCAAGCGTACAGCAGTTTTAGATAGGGCAGTATGAAAAAGGATACCGGCGGCCTGCAATGTACGTTGAAGCTCTAATGCCAAAATTCTGAAGACCCTATTCTACGAAAGAGATAAATTAATTTATGCCTGTAGTGAAATTGAAGATGATCCCATTTCTAATCCTGAGTCAGTAATTAATGGAGCTATAGAACTAAAGAATTACCTCAAAAATTCTAATTTCATGTTTTTGTTAAATGTTTATAAAAACATATTTTCAATTTCTGAAATTCTTCCCTACATATTGCAGAAGTCGTTGGATATACAGTATTGTTTCTCAGCACTACAAAAGCAAATAAAGAAACTTGAGGAAATGAGGAGTGAGAAAAAAGCTGAAGAATACATCAGTATATTAAATGATATAAAAAATCATAAAAATTGCAATTTTCACCTCAAATAGAAACGCAGTACAATACCGACAGCTTTATTTTGAAATGTTTGATAACATTATTCTACAATTACAGACAAGATTTACAGACATAGATAAGTTAGAATTTCTCCTATTGGTAGACTCTTCTAAATTAATGGAATTCAAAAACTGTTTTCTATCCAATAGAATTTTGGATATTAATAATTAATAATCTAATAATAATAATTGTTGATAATAACAATTACTATTAATTATTATTTTTATTTTTCATTATTATTACAATTATCATCGTGATTATCGTTATCATCATCACACTTTGCCTACCCTAAAATTTTGACTGCGAGCCGCCACTGCAAAATATGTAAGAAGTAACAAACTATTCTAAAGTAAGAACAAATTAGAAACTAAAAACTTCACTTATCTTATTATTTTGGTGCTGACCCTGGGGAGCTGGATATAGCTTGAAACCCCAGGGTCAGCACCAAAATAATAAGATAAGTGAAGTTTTTAGTTTCTAATTTCTTCTTACTTTAGAATCTTGTTGCTTCACTGTTAATAGCTTCAATTTTTCCATAATTAACAAACTATTGTTTGATATTAAAAGGAGACTTACATTTCGTCATGTAGTATGCAGAAGAAGTAGCTGATGCCCACTGCTGACATTACATGTTTCATGGTTACAGTTTTTAATTTATTATTTAAATGCCATATCCTAATGAAAGTGTGGATCCTGACGTATAGGGAAACAATTCTTTCGACCAGTTCAGGATATTTAAAGCAAATCACGACAGTTAGTGTTTTCATCACTCCAGCACAATTTGGAAACATTAAAGTCATGGAATTCCGCAAATATGATTTTAAGTTCCTTCAGTTTTTGGCAGCACTGTTCAGTCGGCCGAAAAAATGCCCCATTAGAAATAACTGTAGGTAATCTGCCGCTTGTTTACAGTCACTGCCTTTGCTCAAGGCAACTAGAATAGCCTTTGGTTCCTAAAGTACTGTCAAAAAAACCGGAATCTGCAGGCAATATAACCCACAAGATACCTACTTTATAGCGCCTGTGTTAAAATCTTCAATTTCAGAATAGTGAATCACATGAACATATCACTTAAAATATTGTTCTGTGACTCGTCGAAATAATCGTATAGGCGTGACTTGAAGATGTGTTTTCCAGAAAACGCGGAATTATCTGTCATAGGAATTAGTGCAAATGCATCTCATAGGGCAATTCGGCTCATTTTATTACACTAGTTCGTGTCATTTCAAATACGCAAAGGCTAAGGCATGGGCATCACGAAGGGGGGGGGGGGGGGCAAGGGGGGCCACGGCTTAATGTGCAGCCAATTACTGACTATTAAACTATTATCTTGATTTTGATGTAAAGAACAATTTTTATTTAGCACAGATTAATATGGTTATCTGCAACAAATATAAATTTTGACAATAAAATAATGATTTAATATTATCTGATTGCAAACTTCCAACATGTGAACCCCCCTGGAAAAAAGTCGGCCGACACTCATGGGCTAAGGTGCCTTTTAAGATGAACAGAAAGATAAAAGGAAACGAAAAGCAATGACCTCTGTTTGGCCAAAGAGTAATGCACCACCTCAAATTCCAAACCGTATGTACTGAAATTCAGGTATAACATGAGCAAAAGGCTGATGACTCTTTCTGCGTAGCTATGCACATTCTGGAAATAGGGACAATATTTCCTTTCCCATTTTAACCTAGCAAGATTACAGAATTACAGAACACTGACTGCATTTCTCTGTCTAGAAGCAAAACATGTGTCAGGATCACAGCATTTCAGCTTGAATATCAAATTCATTTCAGCACAGTCAACTTACAAACTTTCTGAAGCAAAATTCTCTGCAAGAGACCAAAATCAGAGCCTGTAAAAATGAAAAATACATTTCAAAGCTGTAGCAATGAGGTTTAGCGAGGAACGCTCACCCGCACTTGCACATTAGAATGCCCTCTTGGAGCTTTAAAAATGGCCTATATTGAGAAAACTAAAGTGTGCCATTAAAGTAAAAGTATAAGCATAATAAAAAATATAAAAAGTAAAAATCAAAATTTTCGGCAATTTTCACCAGATTTCACCGATAGTGAGTGTGAGTGAGTGAGTATTGTTTAAGGACCCATCGACAGCTAGGTCATTAGGGCCCTAATTTCACTGATACATTGCCTTAAACAATTCTAGTCAACGTAAAACCTTTAAGCAAGATTTAAAGTCATTCTTATATACTCACTCCCCAAATACTGTGGAGGAACTTTTTAATATCTTGTCATGAGGTAAATATTCACAACATAGGACAGATTGCATGTGATGCTGATTTACACTATTGTAATGCATGTTGTGAAGTTTTCTCTTGGTTTACAAATTTTCATTTTTTTAGATAATGCAAGATGGAGAAAAATTAAAGAGTATTATTGGCATGGACAATGGCAGTCTTTTTTTTTTTCAAGGGGAAGGGAGCACATGTTGGAACTTTGCAAACAAACCATATTAATTCATTATTCTGTAGTCAAAAACTGTTAAAGATGGGTTATTGTGTAGTTGCAGAGACAGTATGAATCTGATGTGATTACTCAGTTATATTACAGGTTTTATGTTTTCAATCTCTGTTGGTAAGAATTTTCATAGACTCCAATTGTAAAAATCTGACGTGTAGCACTCAGATGACTTTCTCTACTATTGTACAAACCATTCTTACAAACTCTTATTTCTATATCTTCTTTGTGTTAGTTAAGATAAACATTTGTACAAATTGTCTCATTGCTCATTTCCTTGTAGATGCAAGTTGAATATGGGAACACAGCAGGCTTTGAGTGATAGTCAAATGTTTTAAAGCTTTGAGATCCCATCTCTTTGCACACTTAACATATAAAAGAATGAACAGCGATGATTCATTTCACGAAAATTTCAAGTTTCCCAAAACTCACACACATAATAAGGAATATCTCCGAAATGGTTCACTTTACAAGAAAATTTATTTGGACATAAATTGCGTATTTTAGCAAGATCTACATTTTTTGTATAGTGTGATTTGGTCTATCTCTGACGGTTTACCAGTTATGCAAAAGTCGTCCAGAGTAGATACAACTACAGGGATTATAGCTAGAAAATTCAAGATATACATTTCATTTGTCATCAAAATATCTCAAACATATGGCAATTTAATCAGGGGGTCTCAAAATATATATTTCCGGTGAAATCTTGACATGAAATTTTTGGGTGGAATACAATACTTACCCTACTTACCAGTAGAGAAAGCAAAAATTTGTACAAAAATAAAGATCTTGTAACTATTGCTGCAGCACAGAGCCATTGTTCATGACAATAAATTAAACATTTATAACTGTCGGTACGGAGTGGTCATCAAAACCGGTCATGTCACAAAATATGTTTTTTTCACTATTCATTAAAAATTTCTACAGACAAACCAATGAAAGTTAACAATATTTTTGTTTCATTTTTATTAGGCTCCATATGATGGATTAATGTTGTATTAATATGGAAAATCATATTAATGATTTAGTATATTTTGTCAAAATTTTAAGTTTCAACTTGACTGGTTATGTTGCAGGCAGACATTTTTTTTAATTCTGAATCTTTCAAATAAGAAAGAATTTATTTCAATTGGTACCCAACATCAACAAAAAATTATAGTTTATTTATTGATTATAAAAAATGCCCTAATAATATGAATTAAAGTAGAACAAAAATTAGTAAGAACAAGAAAATTAAGAAAAAATGGCACCATTTTTTCCTGCCACTTTAAGCTTTAATACAGGAGAGATTTGGCATGAATAATAATACAAATTCTCTATTAAAACAACAACACTTTGATAGATATAATTTTACCAACTGAACTATTACACTCCATTCTGATTTTTTGTGAGAATATTGAATAAACTTCATTGTATTTTAAGTTTTTTTTTTTTTTCCAGATTTTTAAATGGTGGAGTTCGTTTTGTTATCTAACTTTAAAAATTTAATAGTGTAAAATATAATATTAATAATAATTAATAAAATTTTCTGATAAATACTGCATGGAGTACTGCGATTTATCTTTAATTTGAGCCAAAGATCAAGTAATTTGCTTGGTTACAATCGGAGGTATGATTGATTGAAGGGTGAGGAGCACACGAATTTTGGGACATTTCAGAAATTAATATCTGCCAAAATAAATTTTTTTATAAAACGAAGAAACACTGGTCAAATATATTTTTTTTTATTTTGTGATTGTTAACTCAGGGGTCTCCGTCTAGGGGATATGTGAATAGCCACCACAGGTACCCAAGCTGAGCAGAACATTACTTCCACTTACTGGTGTTTTGCTCCTCACTGTAACTTTTCTATCTGACCTTACCTTGGTCAACTCTTGTTCTCTTCCGACCCTGATGCTATTAGGGTTCCCGAGGGCTAGGGAGTCTTTATTTTTCCAACATCTCCATTTCTCTATAAGATCTTAACCCCTAACATGCTGACCTGTCATGGCATGTAATACGTCCTCTGATTGGTAATCAGAGGATATGGTTGGTGAATTTATTTTGATAATTCTCCTGGTCAGGTCGGTGAGACCCGTAAACCAACGACAGGTGTGGTCCTCCAGACATTCTGGGGATTATGAGAGAGCGATGTGACCGCCAAAACATAAAAATATGGTGCTCTCTAAAAAGCAGTTACTATTACTGCTATTGCTCTCTTCAATATCATCAGTGAAAAATATTGGAGAGCAAGAGGATTAATGACTTCATTGTCAGAAATCCAGCATTAGCTAACAACAACAACAATATCTGGCATACTCTTGGTATATGTGAATAACATGGCATTAAGGAAAATGCTTTCGCGCCAATTAAAACGGTCATTTGTACCAACCAACCATCTGCAGCAAAAGTAATAAATTATTTTTAACCTCTGTGTATCCATTTAGAGCTGATGGTTTGTTGAGCCGGCAGTAATAAGGTTTCAAAGTGAAAACGCCAAAGTGGGATGTTATTGTAACAATAAATTTCCTCATTGACTTGGCCAATTTTGAATGCACTTCCTGCATGACTTGGCTCATTCTGTTGCAAGACTCTAAATTCACCAAAGTATAATATGTTGTCTTGGCTGGATTTGAAGCATATTAATTTATCAACAGAAAGAGTACTTGTTCTACTGTCAGTTTATAATAAAAACTTACTTTTCAAAACTTTTTGACTTAGCCGGTTTTGATACTAGGTGACTCAACTATTGTTGACGGTAATAATTAGGAAAAGAATGTAGTTACTTATTGAAAATAATGCATTCCTTATTTACATAAAAAATCTCATGTGTTGCACTCACATGACTTTCTCTACTCTTGTACTAAACATTCTTACAAACTCTTATTCCTATATCTTCTTCATGTTAGTTGAGATAAACATTTGTCCACATTATCTTATTGCTTATTTCCCTGTAGGTACAAGGGAAATATGGGAATACAGTAGGCTTTGTGAAATAGTCAAATCTTTTAAAGCTTTGAGATCCCATTCTGCTTGCACACTTAACATGTAAAAAGGTGAACAACAATGTTCCATTACATGAAAGTTTTGTTTACCAAAACTGACACAAATAAGAAAGAATATCTCAGAAATAATTCACTGGACAAAAAAATTTATACAGACATAAATTGTGTGTTTTAGCAAGATCTACATTTTTTGTATAGTAAGATTTTGTCTATCTCTTATGGTTTATGAGTTATTCAACAGTCATCCAGAGCAAACAGGACTACATAGTCTATAGCCAGAAAATTCAAAATGTACGTTCCATTTGTCATTCAACTTATGGCATTTTAATCAAAATTGTTAGAGCCATTTTCAAGAAAACCAAAATTTTCAAAAACTTTTCCATGTAAAGGGTAGTTTAGGGTGGAGCAACTTTCTTCAAAATCTTTGTGTCGCATCCTTGAAAAACATTAAACTGAAACAGCAACTTTGGTTTTTGAACGATATTTCGTTTTTGAGTTATGCTGTCCACAGACTGACACACACGCACACACGCATGCACGCACGCACATACACAGAACTTTTTCAAAAAATGCTCTTTTTGGATTCAGGGGGTCTCAAAACCTATATCTCATCTATAATGATGTTAATAATGGTTTGTATTTTGTAATGCAGATTAAGGGCAAAGTATCAATGAAAGTACGTTGTCATTGTTCTTGGTATCAGAGAATTAGGATACCGCTATCATGGATTTAGGGATCCTATCATACATTTAGGAGCCATCATCTCAAAATATTTTGATTTCCCACAATTTTTTAGTTTATTTATACAAATTTTCAACTCTCAATCAGGTAAAATATGTTCTAGAACATTCTAATTGTGTTCCTGAATCGTTATTTAAATGAGCTTTTTCCATTTTTGACCATTTCACAACACTTATTCAGAACTATCACAGAAATATGCAACCTTACCCTACTGCTGGCCTTGTCAGCTACTTTCATGCAAAGAAAACGTATGGAGTTGTGATAGTGTTTTTTATATTAAAGATTTGTTACAGATTTTAAAAAATGTTAGTTATATAGAAAAAAAATATTTGTAGCAATCCCATTGTTAGTAACAGAATGAATGGATACTTGCTCTTACTTTTGCAAAGGCATTTATTGTTATCAGCAGTTCTTATCCAATAAAATAAACTATTCCATGTTTTTTGTTAAGTATGTTAAAGATGTCAGAATATGAATAACAAATACAACTTATTTGGGTAATTAAAAGCTGATTTATATACAATGTATAACACAATCTCATACACTAGAAATGTTTGAACTGGTTTTTGATCAATAAGGTTGACAACTTAAACTCTTTGAACTCTTCAAAGGACATGCACAGTGTGTAAGTACTTTGGCACAGGTTTCATTGAAATGGCCAAATAAAATTACTAATTTTAATATTTATACCGTAAAATAAATATATCTTGAATATGAAAAATTAACACTGTGGCTCATTTTCCCTGGAATGGTCCATATCCTTATCAAAGAATACATGTCATGGGCAGATATTTTATGAATATATCGTTAGAGCCATTTACAAGAAAATCAAAATTTTAAAAAAATGTTCCATGTAAAGGATAGCTTAGGGTGGAGGAATTTTCTTCAAAATCCTTGAAAGACATTAAACATAAATACCAACTTTGGTTTTTAACCAACTTTTCATTTTTGAGTTGTGCTGCCCACTGACTGATACACACCACACACGCATGCACCCACAGACCTTTTTCTAAAAATGCTTTTCTTGGATTCAGGGGACCTCAAAGCATATATTTCTAGTGAAATCTCGACACTGAATTTTTGTGTGGAATACAATACTTCCTTTACTTACTATAGGTATGTAGTAGAGAAAGTAAAATTGGGAAGGAGATGGAGCAGCTCTTTGTTTGTTTAAAACTGGACAACAAATGCATATCATCTAATAAGTCTTAACAGCCACACTACTCATGCCAAGTGACTTGTACTGGTAACACTGTTGAGACCCAGCAGGTAGACAAAGTGCTACAGATTGGAGAGTAGAGAAAAAAAAACATCTTCTGCTGCAACTCACATTCGGTTTCTAAACTCTACATTCAAAAACTGGAAATTTCCAGTTAAAAGATGTACTATGATTTCTGTTGTTCATGTAAGATAGTTTTTGTTTAATGAATGGAGTTTAATGTATTTTTCCACCCTAAATAAAATATTTCCATTTTAAGCAGATTTCCGCTTAACAGGGGTCTGTTGAAGGCAGGTTTTACTATATTTAGATTAAAAATCTGATGTATTGCACTCACACGACTTTTTCTACTCTTGTACTAACCATTCTTACAAACTCTTATTCCTATATCTTCTTCGTGTTAGTTGAGATAAACATTTGTACAAATTATCTTATTGCTTATTTCCTTGTAGGTGCAACGGGAATATTAGAATACCACAGGCTTTGAGCGATAGTCAAACCTTTTGAAGCTTTGAGATCCTGTTCTCTTTGCACCCTTAACTTCTTTCTTTTTAGTCTTTGTGTTCCATTTAATGGCTCTTTTTGCAACTTTATCTTTTTTTACCATCATTTTGCTGCCAGAGTCTAATCTCTATTTTAATTTCTTTTAACTAATATGCACTGTTAAGAGTGGCTATAACATGTAATTGAGATGACACTTTCTATTGTACTCATGCCATAAGCACCAGCAGAGGAAATGTATATGTACTACGAGAAATTATTGAACCTTCCCTAAATATCCTGTTATTTTTTACCAGCAATGACCTTGACCAGAGGGTAGGAATGGTTAGATTATGTTCACCTTATGTTTAACTGTAATTTCAGAATTTGTGAATGATATCCTGATTGTGTTGTTGTTGTTAGCTAATGCTGGATTTCTGACAATGAAGTTATTAATCCTCTTGCTCTCCCATATTTTTCACTGATGATATTGAAGAGAGCAATAGTAGTAATAGTAACCGCTTTTTAGAGAGCACCATATTTTTATGTTTTGGTGGTCACATTGCTCTCTCACAGAATATCTGGAGGACCACACCTGTCGTTGGTTTACAGGTCTCACCGACCTGACTGGGAGAATTATCAAAATAAATTTGCCGACCATGTCCTCTGATTACCAATCAGAGGATGTATTACATGCCATGACAGGTCAGCATGTTAGGGGTTAAGATTTTATAGAGAAATTAGAGAAATGGCAAGGTTGGAAAAATAAAGACTCCCTAGCCCTCAGGAACACTAATAGCATCGGGGTTGGAAGAGAACAAGAGATGACCAAGGTAAGGTCAGTTACAGTGAGGAGCAAAACACCAGTAAGTGGAAGTAATGTTCTGCTCAGCTTGGGTACCTTGTGGTGCTATCCACATATCCCCTAGGCGGAGACCCCTGAGTCAACAAGTATATTATATGTAAGGTGCATTACTTCAAAGTGGACAAAATGGATGTTGATGAATAAAGATTCTTTAAGAAAAAATAAACTTTCCATTATTTTTTTAATTATACCTTATATTTGAGCAATGATATTATGAAAGGTTTGCTACAGTTTGTTGCTTTCTAGTGTATAAGCAATGAGCATAGCAGTTAAAATATTTGGATAAAAATAAGGTACTAGTTGGGTAAGTATTATATTAACAAAAATAATGTTAAGGTGATAACATGCAAATATATGCTGATGATGCGAAAGATTTTTATCAAATATATTTAAGGAATGAACGTGATTATTTTTCTAAACTTAAAAAAAAGAAGAAAAGCCAGGGGAAAAAGTCTACTTTTACACACTTAACTATACAGGCATGGATACCGAACTTTCAGTTGCATAAACCTAGCTTTCCAAACTTCTTGTTGCACTAGTAGTGAATAAATAGACTATGTCAGCTAGAACATGAGCACAGGTAAACTGCATTCTTGAATTAAAAATTGGTTTACTACTGACAGCAATGGAATAATTCTCTAAGATGTTTGAAGAAAGTAATAAAATCTGCAAGAAATAAGAGAAAAAGAAACTAGCAATGAGGTTGGCTATGTAACCAGATAAGTATCAGGGGAAAAAATAGCTTTTCTTTCTTTTCATTTCTTTTGTTTAGTGTTAAACACAACAAATTTCTTGAAAATTTTGAATCTTTTGGTAACTTGACGAAAATTCTGTAAATGGAACATAAAAAATTTAAATGCTTTAAAATTGTGTCACATTTTGACAAAATACAAAAAATGTGCGATTTTTTTAGTTTCACATATAAAGTTCTAGTTTGTGTTAGTCGAGAAAAAATATACTGTCTGTACCAACATATTCTTTTATAAAAAGTGCACCAGAAGTTTGAGGTGCAACGTTCTTTGTAACCATGACTTTCAAGCTGCTGGTAGATTGAGGTTCAACCTGAATATTTTTCCTGCGTAGGGTTTAACCACAGATAGGACATTTTTAAGAAAGGTTGTTAAGAGTGGTGTGTTTAATTTTGGTATGTGTGGCTTTAAGAAGGAAGTTTACTGCCCCTTGACGGTTGTCTCATAGGAAACAGCAGTGCCTGCACCCTGGCATATGTAAAAAATGTTAAAAATATCTTACATTTTTAATTTTAGTTGGGAAAATTTTGAGTGTCAAACAGTTCTTGTGTGGGGCTAAATACAGAGCTCAGTTTTAGCTGCTGGTGTATTTGTTCCTGCATTATGTGGTACACCTGCAACCCATGTGGGGAACCCGATATCACCTGAAGCAGCATATCTTCGGATCAGTCCCCAAGATACCTAATCAGGAGACTTTGATGTGTTGGTAAGGTGGCACCTAGTTTCACATATGGAAGAGATAAGGCTTCCTGAAGTAGTCACATAGGAAAAGGGAGGGGGACAGAAAACATGGACAGAAGATCTGTTCTGTGCTTTTTGGAGCCAGAGGATCCAGCTGTCTGCGGCAATGCCCCAGATTTTGCAGGCGTATAGCATGAGGATTACAAGGGCTGGGAAAAGGTGTAGCTTTAGGCGAACAGGCATCTTGGACCTCTGTACGGGGCACAGTGAGGCAATTGCCCTGCATCCATGCGGGATGGTCAATGATGTGCTCGCAGGAAGTTAGACTCTTGTCCAGCATAACTCCTAAGTAGGTGATGGAGTTTTTCCACTCCATTTTTCAACAACGAAATTGGAATGCAGGGCAGTCTGCGGGGGTGTGGCACCTTGTTAGTAGGTTGGAATTTTATGTAAGGATACATTGTATGCTTTAGTCTTTTTGCACTAAGTGGATGAATATGTGTTATATTTAAGTCTACTACATAAATAATTACACTATAGTCACTCCAAATTTCAGTTTATTGCAGTGATTGTTGTTGCTAAAATTTTTGTTAATTGGAATAATTTAGCCTTACTGGGGTAAAACTACTTCTCAGTGTCCTTAATTCTGAGAAGCCACAGGTGTCTGCAATCCCTGTGACTAACTCAATGCTGCATTCCTGGTTGCTAAACAGAAATCTGTTTATTACTGTTGATGCTGAAAGCGATGTCTAACGACACCTATTTTGAATGAGATGTAAGTGTTACAAAGTGTTAGCAACGGCCAGTGGATCTCCGACCCTGACATTCCACAGCTGTGATGAGTTGGAGGGGGAAGGTTAACGCTGCCAACGTATAGGAATGAGTTTCGGAAAATGGATCCTCAAAGTTATCATAACAATGAAAGTATATATTTATTAAGTTTAAAACATTGAAATACAGTTTCAGTTTTATTTTCATACAATATCTCCGTTACACCACTATTCCGTTCAAATATTGCCTTTACATCTGTTATGGGCGGTAGTTGTTACTTTTGGCAATACTGGAAGTGAGTAGCGCACCGATGTTAAAACTCCCTGTTAGCACCAATCAGCGGTCTCACTGTTAGGCAAGGCTTCCAAATGTAGCACCGTGTTGCCAACTCTGTTTTACAAGAACCACATGGTTTCAATTGCTTTGGTGTTTGTGCAAGTTTTTTCTCTGTTAAGTAAACGGTATAACAATTGTCTCCATATTCTACTATTCTGTGATCATTTATACGCATACTGTCCATGTAAATTTACGAAGTAGTGATGCGATCTGTAGATGTATAAAATGTTTCAAATACCCTGTTTGAAATTCCCGCTAAAGAACTGGCAACACCGCGTCATGAGGCCTCAAGAAATGTCAGAGCTGGAGACCCACTGGCCATACAATAATCTAATTTCAAACACGCACATGCTCACCATCAACTCATACAAATCCAATTTTCTAATAGAATTTATTTTCTGAAGTCATTTAAAATTCTTCAGAACAACCAACCACATATGAAACTTATCACACATACAGATTTCCATATAGTCAAACAATATTGGTGCTGTTTTTATTGAAGAGATGCTTCACGTTTGAGCGATGTGGCTCTTATTTCCCTCAGGGCGTGGTAAGGGAATGAAAAATCACACAATGTTTCTTCACCACAATTTATTATTTTATTAACACTTTTTCTCTATTTTACATTTAAATAAACCCTCTTAGCACCATTTTAGATTATTTAAGTCTTTCCACTTTTTACTTTCTCTACTGGTAAGTAGGGGAAGTATTGTATTCCACCCAAAAATTCGATGTCGAGATTTCACCGGAAATATATGTTTTGAGGCCCCCTGAATCCAAAAAGAGCATTTTTAGAAAAAGGTCCGTGTGTGTGTCTGTCTGTCAGTCTGTGGACAGCATAACTCAAAAACGAAAAGTCGGTTAAAAACCAAAGTTGGTATTTTTAAGTTTAATGTATTTCAAGGATGCGACATGAAGATTTTGAAGAAAATAGCCCCACCCTAAACTACCCTTTACATGGAACATTTTTCGAAAATTTTGATTTTCTTGAAAATGGCTCTAACGATTTTGATTAAAATGTCACATGTTTGAGATATTTTTATGACAAATGAAATATATATCTTGAATTTTCTGGCTATAGCCCCTGTAGTCGTATTTACTCTGGACGACTTTTGCATAACTGGTAAACCGTTAGAGATAGACCAAATCTTACTATACAAAAAATGTATATCTTACTAAAATACACAATTTATGCCTCAATAAATTTTCTTGTAGGGTGAACCATTTCGGAGATATTCCTTGTTATGTGTGTGAGTTTCAGAAAACTTAGAACTTTCGTGAAATGGGTCATCGTTGTTCATTTTTTTATATGTTAAGTGTGCAAAGACAACAGAATCTCAAAGCTTTAAAACATTTGACTATCGCACAAAGCCTACTGTATTCCCCTTTGTACCTACAAGGAAATTAGCAATTAGATAAGTTGTACAAATGTTTATCTTAACTAATACGAAGAAGCCATAGGAATAAGAGTTTGGAAGAATGGTTAGTATAAGAGTAGAGAAAGTCATGTGAGTGCAACACATCAGATTTTTCAAAAAGTGGAACAAAAGCTTGATGAAAGTCTGGTAAACATTCTACAATGTTCACACGCTACCAAAATACATCTATCACCTTGAATATTTAGGCGCTAGTATACGTGAAGATTGGAATTGCTCCTCCAACGTACTTTCTACTTTAGCAAGTCTTTGTACTTTTTTTCTACCTTTTTCGAGCGCTTTTTATTCAGCACTGCTTCATCTGCTTCGGTCAGCTTTGCTCCTTTCTTTCTACCCAAAGGAAGAGCATAGTATGACTCATACCACTGGCAGAATGGAGTAGCATCAATTACTTCTATAGCATTCTTGACTAATGTTTTCGTACGCACCAATTCAATGTTAGAGGCATTGTAGACCACATCAATGATACGTGTTTTTCGCGTAAAACATTCTGAGCCCCAGGAGAAGTTTCCTTGGTCCAAACGAAGAGCACGGTATTTCTTGTTGCCCCCTCTTTTTCAAACAGTATGAATACGCTTGGCACCAAGCTTTGTATTTGCTGCTGGACGTCCTAATTCAAACTTCCTCTTTTTCCTCAAAGGTTTCCTTTTGCCACCTGTGGCCCTCCGTTTATGCCAATGGTCCCGGGATATACCTAAATTAAGTAGATGATACTAGATATAACTTCTTTTTCTTCTTTTTCTTTTATTTTACTACAAAGTAATAAATTACATATTAAAAGTTTATAACTCCTTAATACCAATACTTTTTTAAGTTTACATCACATATTATTAAATTGCATATTTAGCATATAGAACTCGTGAATACCAACACTTTTAAAAGTTTACATCATAAAGCAATAAAATGAAGGTTAAGCACTATAACTCCACCTGAATACCAAAAATTTTATAACTGTACATTAGAAAATTATGAAGATGTAACATTAACTCCTGAACAACAACACTTTTTGAGTTTACATCAATAAGTAATTATATATTGAACAGAAATAATTCCTGAATACCAACACTTTCTGAGTTATAATTCAAAATAAAGGCATATTGAACATACATAACTCCTGAATACCAACACTTTCAGAGTTTACATCACACAATAATTGCACGTTGAGCATACATAACTCCTGAACAACACTTTATGAGTTTACATCACAAAATTATTGCATGTTGAACATACATAACTCCTGAACAACACTTTATGAGTTTACATCACAAAATAATTGCACGTTGAACATACATAACTCCTGAACAACACTTTATGAGTTTACATCACAAAATAATTGCATGTTGAACATACATAACACCTGAACAACACTTTATGAGTTTAAGTCACAAAATAATTGCATGTTGAACATACATAACTCCTGAACAATACTTTATGAGTTTACATCACAAAATGATTGCACGTTGAACATACATAACTCCTGAACAACACTTTATGAGTTTACATCACAAAATAATTGCACGTTGAACATACATAACTCCTGAACAACACTTTATGAGTTTACATCACAAAATAATTGCATGTTGAACATACATTACTCCTGAACAACACTTTATGAGTTTACATCACAAAATAATTGCACGTTGAAGATACATAACTCCTGAACAACACTTTATGAGTTTACATCACAAAATAATTGCACGTTGAACATACATAATTCCTGAACAACACTTTATGAGTTTACATCACAAAATAATTGCATGTTAAACATACATAACTTCTGAACAACACTTTATGAGTTTACATCACAAAATAATTGCATGTTAAACATACAAAACTCCTGAACAACACTTTATGAGTTTACATCACAAAATAATTGCACGTTGAACATACATAGCTCCTGAACAACACTTTATGAGTTTACATCACAAAATAATTGCACGTTGAACATACATAGCTCCTAAACAACACTTTATGAGTTTACATCACAAAATAATTGCAGGTTGAACATACATAACTCCTGAACAACACTTTATGAGTTTACATCACAAAATAATTGCACGTTGAACATACATAACTCCTGAACAACACTTTATGAGTTTACATCACAAAATAATTGCAGGTTGAACATACATAACTCCTGAACAACACTTTATGACTTCACATCACAAAATAATTGCACGTTGAACATACATAACTCCTGAACAACACTTTATGAGTTTACATCACAAAATAATTGCAGGTTAAACATACATAACTCCTGAACAACACTTTATGAGTTTACATCACAAAATAATTGCATGTTAAACATACAAAACTCCTGAACAACACTTTATGAGTTTACATCACAAAATAATTGCACGTTGAACATACATATCTCCTGAACAACACTTTATGAGTTTACATCACAAAATAATTGCACGTTGAACATACATAACTCCTGAACAACACTTTATGAGTTTACGTCACAAAATAATTGCATGTTGAATATACATAACTCCTGAACAACACTTTATGAGTTTACATCACAAAATAATTGCATGTTGAACATACATAGCTCCTCAACAACACTTTATGAGTTTACATCACAAAATAATTGCATGTTAAACATACAAAACTCCTGAACAACACTTTATGAGTTTACATCACAAAATAATTGCACGTTGAACATACAAAACTCCTGAACAACACTTTATGAGTTTACATCACAAAATAATTGCACGTTGAACATACATAACTCCTGAACAACACTTTATGAGTTTACATCACAAAATAATTGCAGGTTGAACATACATAACTCCTGAACAACACTTTATGAGTTTACGTCACAAAATAATTGCATGTTGAATATACATAACTCCTGAACAACACTTTATGAGTTTACATCACAAAATAATTGCAGGTTAAACATACATAACTCCTGAACAACACTTTATGAGTTTACATCACAAAATAATTGCATGTTAAACATACAAAACTCCTGAACAACACTTTATGAGTTTACATCACAAAATAATTGCACGTTGAACATACATAACTCCTGAACAACACTTTATGAGTTTACATCACAAAATAATTGCACGTTGAACACACATAACTCCTGAACAACACTTTATGAGTTTACGTCACAAAATAATTGCATGTTGAATATACATAACTCCTGAACAACACTTTATGAGTTTACATCACAAAATAATTGCATGTTGAACATACATAGCTCCTCAACAACACTTTATGAGTTTACATCACAAAATAATTGCACGCTGAAGATACATAACTCCTGAACAACAACACTTTTTGAGTTTACATCAATAAGTAATTACATATTGAATATACATAATTCCTGAATACCAACACTTTCTGAGTTATAATTCAAAATATAGGCATATTGAACATACATTGCTCCTGAATACCAATTCTGAGTTTACATCACAAAATAATTGTACGTAGAACATACATAACTCCTGAACAACACTTTATGAGTTTACATCACAAAATAATTGCATATTGAACATACATAACTCTTGAATACCAATTCTGAGTTTACATCACAAAAAAATTGTACGTTGAACATACATAACTCCTGAACAACACTTTATGAGTTTACATCACATAATAATTGCACGTTGAACACACATAACTCCTGAACAACACTTTATGAGTTTACATCACAAAATAATTGCACGTTGAACATACATAACTCCTGAACAACACTTTATGAGTTTACATCACAAAATAATTGCACGTTGAACATACATAACTCCTGAACAACACTTTATGAGTTTACATCACAAAATAATTGCACGTTGAACATACATAACTCCTGAACAACACTTTATGAGTTTACATCACAAAATAATTGCATGTTGAACATACATAACTCCTGAGCAACACTTTATGAGCTTACATCACAAAATAATTGCATGTTAAATATACATAGCTCCTGAACAACACTTTATGAGTTTACATCACAAAATAATTGCACGTTGAACATACATAACTCCTGAACAACACTTTATGAGTTTACATCACAAAATAATTGCATGTTGAACATACATTACTCCTGAACAACACTTTATGAGTTTACATCACAAAATAATTGCACGTTGAACATACATAGCTCCTAAACAACACTTTATGAGTTTACATCACAAAATAATTGCAGGTTGAACATACATAACTCCTGAACAACACTTTATGAGTTTACATCACAAAAAAATTGCATGTTAAACATACAAAACTCCTGAACAACACTTTATGAGTTTACATCACAAAATAATTGCACGTTGAACATACATAACTTCTGAACAACACTTTATGAGTTTACATCACAAAATAATTGCACGTTGAACATACATAACTCCTGAACAACACTTTATGAGTTTACATCACAAAATAATTGCACGTTGAACATACATAACTCCTGAACAACACTTTATGAGTTTACATCACAAAATAATTGCATGTTGAACATACATTACTCCTGAACAACACTTTATGAGTTTACATCACAAAATAATTGCACGTTGAACATACATAACCCCTGAACAACACTTTATGAGTTTACATCACAAAATAATTGCACGTTGAACATACATAACTCCTGAACAACACTTTATGAGTTTACATCACAAAATAATTGCATGTTAAACATACATAACTCCTGAACAACACTTTATGAGTTTACATCACAAAATAATTGCATGTTAAACATACAAAACTCCTGAACAACACTTTATGAGTTTACATCACAAAATAATTGCACGTTGAACATACATAACTCCTGAACAACACTTTATGAGTTTACATCACAAAATAATTGCACGTTGAACATACATAACTCCTGAACAACACTTTATGAGTTTACGTCACAAAATTATTGCATGTTGAACATACATAACTCCTGAACAACACTTTATGAGTTTACATCACAAAATAATTGCACGTTGAACATACATAGCTCCTGAACAACACTTTATGAGTTTACATCACAAAATAATTGCATGTTGAACATACATAACTCCTGAACAACACTTTATGAGTTTACATCACAAAATCATTGCACGTTGGACATACATAGCTCCTGAACAACACTATATGAGTTTACGTCACAAAATAATTGCACGTTGAACATACATAACTCCCGAACAACACTTTATGAGTTTACATCACAAAATAATTGCACGTTGAACATACATAATTCCTGAACAACACTTTATGAGTTTACATCACAAAATAATTGCACGTTGAACATACAAAACTCCTGAACAACACTTTATGAGTTTACATCACAAAATAATTGCACGTTGAACATACATAATTCCTGAACAACACTTTATGAGTTTACATCACAAAATAATTGCACGTTGAACATACAAAACTCCTGAACAACACTTTATGAGTTTACATCACAAAATAATTGCACGTTGAACATACATAACTCCTGAACAACACTTTATGAGTTTACATCACAAAATAATTGCACGTTGAACATACATAACTCCTGAACAACGCTTTATGAGTTTACATCACAAAATAATTGCATGTTGAACATACATAACTCCTGAACAACACTTTATGAGCTTACATCACAAAATAATTGCATGTTAAACATACATAACTCCTGAACAACACTTTATGAGTTTATATCACAAAATAATTGCACGTTGAACATACATAACTCCCGAACAACACTTTATGAGTTTATATCACAATATAATTGCATGTTGAACATACATTACTCCTGAACAACACTTTATGAGTTTAGATCACAAAATAATTGCACGTTGAACATACATAACTCCTGAACAACACTTTATGAGTTTACGTCACAAAATAATTGCATGTTGAATATTCATAACTCCTGAACAACACTTTATGAGTTTACATCACAAAATAATTGCATGTTGAACATACATAGCTCCTGAACAACACTTTATGAGTTTACATCACAAAATAATTGCATGTTGAGCATACATTACTCCTGAACAACACTTTATGAGTTTACATCACAAAATAATTGCATGTTGAACATACACAACTCCTGAACAACACTTTATGAATTTACATCACAAAATAATTGCACGTTGAACATACATAACTCCTGAACAACACTTTATGAGTTTACATCACAAAATTATTGCATGTTGAACATACATAACTCCTGAACAACACTTTATGAGTTTACATCACAAAATAATTGCACGTTGAACATACATAACTCCTGAACAACACTTTATGAGTTTACATCACAAAATAATTGCATGTTGAACATACATAACACCTGAACAACACTTTATGAGTTTAAGTCACAAAATAATTGCATGTTGAACATACATAACTCCTGAACAATACTTTATGAGTTTACATCACAAAATGATTGCACGTTGAACATACATAACTCCTGAACAACACTTTATGAGTTTACATCACAAAATAATTGCACGTTGAACATACATAACTCCTGAACAACACTTTATGAGTTTACATCACAAAATAATTGCATGTTGAACATACATTACTCCTGAACAACACTTTATGAGTTTACATCACAAAATAATTGCACGTTGAAGATACATAACTCCTGAACAACACTTTATGAGTTTACATCACAAAATAATTGCACGTTGAACATACATAATTCCTGAACAACACTTTATGAGTTTACATCACAAAATAATTGCATGTTAAACATACATAACTTCTGAACAACACTTTATGAGTTTACATCACAAAATAATTGCATGTTAAACATACAAAACTCCTGAACAACACTTTATGAGTTTACATCACAAAATAATTGCACGTTGAACATACATAGCTCCTGAACAACACTTTATGAGTTTACATCACAAAATAATTGCACGTTGAACATACATAGCTCCTAAACAACACTTTATGAGTTTACATCACAAAATAATTGCAGGTTGAACATACATAACTCCTGAACAACACTTTATGAGTTTACATCACAAAATAATTGCACGTTGAACATACATAACTCCTGAACAACACTTTATGAGTTTACATCACAAAATAATTGCAGGTTGAACATACATAACTCCTGAACAACACTTTATGACTTCACATCACAAAATAATTGCACGTTGAACATACATAACTCCTGAACAACACTTTATGAGTTTACATCACAAAATAATTGCAGGTTAAACATACATAACTCCTGAACAACACTTTATGAGTTTACATCACAAAATAATTGCATGTTAAACATACAAAACTCCTGAACAACACTTTATGAGTTTACATCACAAAATAATTGCACGTTGAACATACATATCTCCTGAACAACACTTTATGAGTTTACATCACAAAATAATTGCACGTTGAACATACATAACTCCTGAACAACACTTTATGAGTTTACGTCACAAAATAATTGCATGTTGAATATACATAACTCCTGAACAACACTTTATGAGTTTACATCACAAAATAATTGCATGTTGAACATACATAGCTCCTCAACAACACTTTATGAGTTTACATCACAAAATAATTGCATGTTAAACATACAAAACTCCTGAACAACACTTTATGAGTTTACATCACAAAATAATTGCACGTTGAACATACAAAACTCCTGAACAACACTTTATGAGTTTACATCACAAAATAATTGCACGTTGAACATACATAACTCCTGAACAACACTTTATGAGTTTACATCACAAAATAATTGCAGGTTGAACATACATAACTCCTGAACAACACTTTATGAGTTTACGTCACAAAATAATTGCATGTTGAATATACATAACTCCTGAACAACACTTTATGAGTTTACATCACAAAATAATTGCAGGTTAAACATACATAACTCCTGAACAACACTTTATGAGTTTACATCACAAAATAATTGCATGTTAAACATACAAAACTCCTGAACAACACTTTATGAGTTTACATCACAAAATAATTGCACGTTGAACATACATAACTCCTGAACAACACTTTATGAGTTTACATCACAAAATAATTGCACGTTGAACACACATAACTCCTGAACAACACTTTATGAGTTTACGTCACAAAATAATTGCATGTTGAATATACATAACTCCTGAACAACACTTTATGAGTTTACATCACAAAATAATTGCATGTTGAACATACATAGCTCCTCAACAACACTTTATGAGTTTACATCACAAAATAATTGCACGCTGAAGATACATAACTCCTGAACAACAACACTTTTTGAGTTTACATCAATAAGTAATTATATATTGAATATACATAATTCCTGAATACCAACACTTTCTGAGTTATAATTCAAAATAAAGGCATATTGAACATACATTGCTCCTGAATACCAATTCTGAGTTTACATCACAAAATAATTGTACGTAGAACATACATAACTCCTGAACAACACTTTATGAGTTTACATCACAAAATAATTGCATATTGAACATACATAACTCTTGAATACCAATTCTGAGTTTACATCACAAAAAAATTGTACGTTGAACATACATAACTCCTGAACAACACTTTATGAGTTTACATCACATAATAATTGCACGTTGAACACACATAACTCCTGAACAACACTTTATGAGTTTACATCACAAAATAATTGCACGTTGAACATACATAACTCCTGAACAACACTTTATGAGTTTACATCACAAAATAATTGCACGTTGAACATACATAACTCCTGAACAACACTTTATGAGTTTACATCACAAAATAATTGCACGTTGAACATACATAACTCCTGAACAACACTTTATGAGTTTACATCACAAAATAATTGCATGTTGAACATACATAACTCCTGAGCAACACTTTATGAGCTTACATCACAAAATAATTGCATGTTAAATATACATAGCTCCTGAACAACACTTTATGAGTTTACATCACAAAATAATTGCACGTTGAACATACATAACTCCTGAACAACACTTTATGAGTTTACATCACAAAATAATTGCATGTTGAACATACATTACTCCTGAACAACACTTTATGAGTTTACATCACAAAATAATTGCACGTTGAACATACATAGCTCCTAAACAACACTTTATGAGTTTACATCACAAAATAATTGCAGGTTGAACATACATAACTCCTGAACAACACTTTATGAGTTTACATCACAAAAAAATTGCATGTTAAACATACAAAACTCCTGAACAACACTTTATGAGTTTACATCACAAAATAATTGCACGTTGAACATACATAACTTCTGAACAACACTTTATGAGTTTACATCACAAAATAATTGCACGTTGAACATACATAACTCCTGAACAACACTTTATGAGTTTACATCACAAAATAATTGCACGTTGAACATACATAACTCCTGAACAACACTTTATGAGTTTACATCACAAAATAATTGCATGTTGAACATACATTACTCCTGAACAACACTTTATGAGTTTACATCACAAAATAATTGCACGTTGAACATACATAACCCCTGAACAACACTTTATGAGTTTACATCACAAAATAATTGCACGTTGAACATACATAACTCCTGAACAACACTTTATGAGTTTACATCACAAAATAATTGCATGTTAAACATACATAACTCCTGAACAACACTTTATGAGTTTACATCACAAAATAATTGCATGTTAAACATACAAAACTCCTGAACAACACTTTATGAGTTTACATCACAAAATAATTGCACGTTGAACATACATAACTCCTGAACAACACTTTATGAGTTTACATCACAAAATAATTGCACGTTGAACATACATAACTCCTGAACAACACTTTATGAGTTTACGTCACAAAATTATTGCATGTTGAACATACATAACTCCTGAACAACACTTTATGAGTTTACATCACAAAATAATTGCACGTTGAACATACATAGCTCCTGAACAACACTTTATGAGTTTACATCACAAAATAATTGCATCTTGAACATACATAACTCCTGAACAACACTTTATGAGTTTACATCACAAAATCATTGCACGTTGGACATACATAGCTCCTGAACAACACTATATGAGTTTACGTCACAAAATAATTGCATGTTGAACATACATAACTCCTGAACAACACTTTATGAGTTTACATCACAAAATAATTGCACGTTGAACATACATAATTCCTGAACAACACTTTATGAGTTGACATCACAAAATAATTGCACGTTGAACATACAAAACTCCTGAACAACACTTTATGAGTTTACATCACAAAATAATTGCACGTTGAACATACATAACTCCTGAACAACACTTTATGAGTTTACATCACAAAATAATTGCACGTTGAACATACATAACTCCTGAACAACGCTTTATGAGTTTACATCACAAAATAATTGCATGTTGAACATACATAACTCCTGAACAACACTTTATGAGCTTACATCACAAAATAATTGCATGTTAAACATACATAACTCCTGAACAACACTTTATGAGTTTACATCGCAAAATAATTGCACGTTGAACATACATAACTCCCGAACAACACTTTATGAGTTTACATCACAATATAATTGCATGTTGAACATACATTACTCCTGAACAACACTTTATGAGTTTAGATCACAAAATAATTGCACGTTGAACATACATAACTCCTGAACAACACTTTATGAGTTTACGTCACAAAATAATTGCATGTTGAATATTCATAACTCCTGAACAACACTTTATGAGTTTACATCACAAAATAATTGCATGTTGAACATACATAGCTCCTGAACAACACTTTATGAGTTTACATCACAAAATAATTGCATGTTGAGCATACATTACTCCTGAACAACACTTTATGAGTTTACATCACAAAATAATTGCATGTTGAACATACACAACTCCTGAACAACACTTTATGAATTTACATCACAAAATAATTGCACGTTGAACATACATAACTCCTGAACAACACTTTATGAGTTTACATCACAAAATAATTGCACGTTGAAGATACATAACTCCTGAACAACACTTTATGGGTCTACATCACAAAATAATTGTACGTTGAACATACATAACTCCTGAACAACACTTTATGAGTTTACATCACAAAATAATTGCAAATTGAACATACATAACTCCTGAACAACACTTTATGAGTTTACATCACAAAATAATTGCACGTTGAAGATACATAACTCCTGAACAACACTTTATGAGTTTACATCACAAAATAATTGTACGTTGAACATACATAACTCCTGAACAACACTTTATGAGTTTACATCACAAAATAATTGCATGTTGAACATACATTACTCCTGAACAACACTTTATGAGTTTAGATCACAAAATAATTGCACGTTGAACATACATAACTCCTGAACAACACTTTATGAGTTTACGTCACAAAATAATTGCATGTTGAATATTCATAACTCCTGAACAACACTTTATGAGTTTACATCACAAAATAATTGCATGTTGAACATACATAGCTCCTGAACAACACTTTATGAGTTTACATCACAAAATAATTGCATGTTGAACATACATTACTCCTGAACAACACTTTATGAGTTTACATCACAAAATAATTGCATGTTGAACATACACAACTCCTGAACAACACTTTATGAATTTACATCACAAAATAATTGCACGTTGAACATACATAACTCCTGAACAACACTTTATGAGTTTACATCACAAAATAATTGCACGTTGAACATACATAACTCCTGAACAACACTTTATGAGTTTACGTCACAAAATTATTGCATGTTGAACATACATAACTCCTGAACAACACTTTATGAGTTTACATCACAAAATAATTGCACGTTGAACATACATAGCTCCTGAACAACACTTTATGAGTTTACATCACAAAATAATTGCATGTTGAACATACATAACTCCTGAACAACACTTTATGAGTTTACGTCACAAAATTATTGCATGTTGAACATACATAACTCCTGAACAACACTTTATGAGTTTACATCACAAAATAATTGCACGTTGAACATACATAGCTCCTGAACAACACTTTATGAGTTTACATCACAAAATAATTGCATGTTGAACATACATAACTCCTGAACAACACTTTATGAGTTTACATCACAAAATCATTGCACGTTGGACATACATAGCTCCTGAACAACACTATATGAGTTTACGTCACAAAATAATTGCATGTTGAACATACATAACTCCTGAACAACACTTTATGAGTTTACATCACAAAATAATTGCACGTTGAACATACATAATTCCTGAACAACACTTTATGAGTTTACATCACAAAATAATTGCACGTTGAACATACAAAACTCCTGAACAACACTTTATGAGTTTACATCACAAAATAATTGCACGTTGAACATACATAACTCCTGAACAACACTTTATGAGTTTACATCACAAAATAATTGCACGTTGAACATACATAACTCCTGAACAACGCTTTATGAGTTTACATCACAAAATAATTGCATGTTGAACATACATAACTCCTGAACAACACTTTATGAGCTTACATCACAAAATAATTGCATGTTAAACATACATAACTCCTGAACAACACTTTATGAGTTTACATCACAAAATAATTGCACGTTGAACATACATAACTCCCGAACAACACTTTATGAGTTTACATCACAATATAATTGCATGTTGAACATACATTACTCCTGAACAACACTTTATGAGTTTAGATCACAAAATAATTGCACGTTGAACATACATAACTCCTGAACAACACTTTATGAGTTTACGTCACAAAATAATTGCATGTTGAATATTCATAACTCCTGAACAACACTTTATGAGTTTACATCACAAAATAATTGCATGTTGAACATACATAGCTCCTGAACAACACTTTATGAGTTTACATCACAAAATAATTGCATGTTGAGCATACATTACTCCTGAACAACACTTTATGAGTTTACATCACAAAATAATTGCATGTTGAACATACACAACTCCTGAACAACACTTTATGAATTTACATCACAAAATAATTGCACGTTGAACATACATAACTCCTGAACAACACTTTATGAGTTTACATCACAAAATAATTGCACGTTGAAGATACATAACTCCTGAACAACACTTTATGGGTCTACATCACAAAATAACTGTACGTTGAACATACATAACTCCTGAACAACACTTTATGAGTTTACATCACAAAATAATTGCAAATTGAACATACATAACTCCTGAACAACACTTTATGAGTTTACATCACAAAATAATTGCACGTTGAAGATACATAACTCCTGAACAACACTTTATGAGTTTACATCACAAAATAATTGTACGTTGAACATACATAACTCCTGAACAACACTTTATGAGTTTACATCACAAAATAATTGCATGTTGAACATACATTACTCCTGAACAACACTTTATGAGTTTAGATCACAAAATAATTGCACGTTGAACATACATAACTCCTGAACAACACTTTATGAGTTTACGTCACAAAATAATTGCATGTTGAATATTCATAACTCCTGAACAACACTTTATGAGTTTACATCACAAAATAATTGCATGTTGAACATACATAGCTCCTGAACAACACTTTATGAGTTTACATCACAAAATAATTGCATGTTGAACATACATTACTCCTGAACAACACTTTATGAGTTTACATCACAAAATAATTGCATGTTGAACATACACAACTCCTGAACAACACTTTATGAATTTACATCACAAAATAATTGCACGTTGAACATACATAACTCCTGAACAACACTTTATGAGTTTACATCACAAAATAATTGCACGTTGAAGATACATAACTCCTGAACAACACTTTATGGGTTTACATCACAAAATAATTGTACGTTGAACATACATAACTCCTGAACAACACTTTATGAGTTTACATCACAAAATAATTGCAAATTGAACATACATAACTCCTGAACAACACTTTATGAGTTTACATCACAAAATAATTGCACGTTGAAGATACATAACTCCTGAACAACACTTTATGAGTTTACATCACAAAATAATTGTACGTTGAACATACATAACTCCTGAACAACACTTTATGAGTTTACATCACAAAATAATTGCACGCTGAAGATACATAACTCCTGAACAACAACACTTTTTGAGTTTACATCAATAAGTAATTATATATTGAATATACATAATTCCTGAATACCAACACTTTCTGAGTTATAATTCAAAATAAAGGCATATTGAACATACATAGCTCCTGAATACCAATTCTGAGTTTACATCACAAAATAATTGTACGTAGAACATACATAACTCCTGAACAACACTTTATGAGTTTACATCACAAAATAATTGCATATTGAACATACATAACTCTTGAATACCAATTCTGAGTTTACATCACAAAATAATTGTACGTTGAACATACATAACTCCTGAACAACACTTTATGAGTTTACATCACATAATAATTGCACGTTGAACGTACATAACTCCTGAACAACACTTTATGAGTTTACATCACAAAATAATTGCACGTTGAACATACATAACTCCTGAACAACACTTTATGAGTTTACATCACAAAATAATTGCATGTTGAACATACAAAACTCCTGAACAACACTTTATGAGTTTACATCACAAAATAATTGCACGTTGAACATACATAACTCCTGAACAACACTTTATGAGTTTACATCACAAAATAATTGCACGTTGAACATACATAACTCCTGAACAACACTTTATGAGTTTACATCACAAAATAATTGCATGTTGAACATACATTACTCCTGAACAACACTTTATGAGTTTACATCACAAAATAATTGCACGTTGAACATACATAGCTCCTAAACAACACTTTATGAGTTTACATCACAAAATAATTGCAGGTTGAACATACATAACTCCTGAACAACACTTTATGAGTTTTCATCACACAATAATTGCACGTTGAACATACATAACTTCTGAACAACACTTTATGAGTTTACATCACAAAATAATTGCACGTTGAACATACATAACTCCTGAACAACACTTTATGAGTTTACATCACAAAATAATTGCACGTTGAACATACATAACTCCTGAACAACACTTTATGAGTTTACATCACAAAATAATTGCATGTTGAACATACATTACTCCTGAACAACACTTTATGAGTTTACATCACAAAATAATTGCACGTTGAACATACATAACTCCTGAACAACACTTTATGAGTTTACATCACAAAATAATTGCACGTTGAACATACATAACTCCTGAACAACACTTTATGAGTTTACATCACAAAATAATTGCATGTTAAACATACATAACTCCTGAACAACACTTTATGAGTGTACATCACAAAATAATTGCATGTTAAACATACAAAACTCCTGAACAACACTTTATGAGTTTACATCACAAAATAATTGCACGTTGAACATACATAACTCCTGAACAACACTTTATGAGTTTACATCACAAAATAATTGCACGTTGAACATACATAACTCCTGAACAACACTTTATGAGTTTACGTCACAAAATTATTGCATGTTGAACATACATAACTCCTGAACAACACTTTATGAGTTTACATCACAAAATAATTGCACGTTGAACATACATAGCTCCTGAACAACACTTTATGAGTTTACATCACAAAATAATTGCATGTTGAACATACATAACTCCTGAACAACACTTTATGAGTTTACATCACAAAATCATTGCACGTTGGACATACATGGCTCCTGAACAACACTATATGAGTTTACGTCACAAAATAATTGCATGTTGAACATACATAACTCCTGAACAACACTTTATGAGTTTACATCACAAAATAATTGCACGTTGAACATACATAATTCCTGAACAACACTTTATGAGTTTACATCACAAAATAATTGCACGTTGAACATACAAAACTCCTGAACAACACTTTATGAGTTTACATCACAAAATAATTGCACGTTGAACATACATAACTCCTGAACAACACTTTATGAGTTTACATCACAAAATAATTGCACGTTGAACATACATAACTCCTGAACAACACTTTATGAGTTTACATCACAAAATAATTGCATGTTGAACATACATAACTCCTGAACAACACTTTATGAGCTTACGTCACAAAATAATTGCATGTTAAACATACATAACTCCTGAACAACACTTTATGAGTTTACATCACAAAATAATTGCACGTTGAACATACATAACTCCTGAACAACACTTTATGAGTTTACATCACAAAATAATTGCATGTTGAACATACATTACTCCTGAACAACACTTTATGAGTTTAGATCACAAAATAATTGCACGTTGAACATACATAACTCCTGAACAACACTTTATGAGTTTACGTCACAAAATAATTGCATGTTGAATATTCATAACTCCTGAACAACACTTTATGAGTTTACATCACAAAATAATTGCATGTTGAACATACATAGCTCCTGAACAACACTTTATGAGTTTACGTCACAAAATAATTGCATGTTGAATATTCATAACTCCTGAACAACACTTTATGAGTTTACATCACAAAATAATTGCATGTTGAACATACATAGCTCCTGAACAACACTTTATGAGTTTACATCACAAAATAATTGCACGTTGAACATACATTACTCCTGAACAACACTTTATGAGTTTACATCACAAAATAATTGCATGTTGAACATACACAACTCCTGAACAACACTTTATGAATGTACATCACAAAATAATTGCACGTTGAACATACTTAACTCCTGAACAACACTTTATGAGTTTACATCACAAAATAATTGCACGTTGAAGATACATAACTCCTGAACAACACTTTATGGGTTTACATCACAAAATAATTGTACGTTGAACATACATAACTCCTGAACAACACTTTATGAGTTTACATCACAAAATAATTGCAAATTGAACATACATAACTCCTGAACAACACTTTATGAGTTTACATCACAAAATAATTGCACGTTGAAGATACATAACTCCTGAACAACACTTTATGAGTTTACATCACAAAATAATTGTACGTTGAACATACGTAACTCCTGAACAACACTTTATGAGTTTACATCACAAAATAATTGCACGTTGAACATACATAACTCCTGAACAACACTTTATGAGTTTACATCACAAAATAATTGCACGTTGAACATACATAACTCCTGAACAACACTTTATGAGTCTACGTCACAAAATTATTGCATGTTGAACATACATAACTCCTGAACAACACTTTATGAGTTTACATCACAAAATAATTGCACGTTGAACATACATAGCTCCTGAACAACACTTTATGAGTTTACATCACAAAATAATTGCATGTTGAAGATACATAACTCCTGAACAACACTTTATGAGTTTACATCACAAAATAATTGTACGTTGAACATACATAACTCCTGAACAACACTTTATGAGTTTACATCACAAAATAATTGCACGTTGAACATACATAACTCCTGAACAACAACACTTTTTGAGTTTACATCAATAAGTAATTATATATTGAATATACATAATTCCTGAATACCAACACTTTCTGAGTTATAATTCAAAATAAAGGCATATTGAACATACATAGCTCCTGAATACCAATTCTGAGTTTACATCACAAAATAATTGTACGTAGAACATACATAACTCCTGAACAACACTTTATGAGTTTACATCACAAAATAATTGCATATTGAACATACATAACTCTTGAATACCAATTCTGAGTTTACATCACAAAATAATTGTACGTTGAACATACATAACTCCTGAACAACACTTTATGAGTTTACATCACATAATAATTGCACGTTGAACATACATAACTCCTGAACAACACTTTATGAGTTTACATCACAAAATAATTGCACGTTGAACATACATAACTCCTGAACAACACTTTATGAGTTTACATCACAAAATAATTGCATGTTGAACATACAAAACTCCTGAACAACACTTTATGAGTTTACATCACAAAATAATTGCACGTTGAACATACATAACTCCTGAACAACACTTTATGAGTTTACATCACAAAATAATTGCACGTTGAACATACATAACTCCTGAACAACACTTTATGAGTTTACATCACAAAATAATTGCATGTTGAACATACATTACTCCTGAACAACACTTTATGAGTTTACATCACAAAATAATTGCACGTTGAACATACATAGCTCCTAAACAACACTTTATGAGTTTACATCACAAAATAATTGCAGGTTGAACATACATAACTCCTGAACAACACTTTATGAGTTTTCATCACACAATAATTGCACGTTGAACATACATAACTTCTGAACAACACTTTATGAGTTTACATCACAAAATAATTGCACGTTGAACATACATAACTCCTGAACAACACTTTATGAGTTTACATCACAAAATAATTGCACGTTGAACATACATAACTCCTGAACAACACTTTATGAGTTTACATCACAAAATAATTGCATGTTGAACATACATTACTCCTGAACAACACTTTATGAGTTTACATCACAAAATAATTGCACGTTGAACATACATAACTCCTGAACAACACTTTATGAGTTTACATCACAAAATAATTGCACGTTGAACATACATAACTCCTGAACAACACTTTATGAGTTTACATCACAAAATAATTGCATGTTAAACATACATAACTCCTGAACAACACTTTATGAGTGTACATCACAAAATAATTGCATGTTAAACATACAAAACTCCTGAACAACACTTTATGAGTTTACATCACAAAATAATTGCACGTTGAACATACATAACTTCTGAACAACACTTTATGAGTTTACATCACAAAATAATTGCACGTTGAACATACATAACTCCTGAACAACACTTTATGAGTTTACGTCACAAAATTATTGCATGTTGAACATACATAACTCCTGAACAACACTTTATGAGTTTACATCACAAAATAATTGCACGTTGAACATACATAGCTCCTGAACAACACTTTATGAGTTTACATCACAAAATAATTGCATGTTGAACATACATAACTCCTGAACAACACTTTATGAGTTTACATCACAAAATCATTGCACGTTGGACATACATGGCTCCTGAACAACACTATATGAGTTTACGTCACAAAATAATTGCATGTTGAACATACATAACTCCTGAACAACACTTTATGAGTTTACATCACAAAATAATTGCACGTTGAACATACATAATTCCTGAACAACACTTTATGAGTTTACATCACAAAATAATTGCACGTTGAACATACAAAACTCCTGAACAACACTTTATGAGTTTACATCACAAAATAATTGCACGTTGAACATACATAACTCCTGAACAACACTTTATGAGTTTACATCACAAAATAATTGAACGTTGAACATACATAACTCCTGAACAACACTTTATGAGTTTACATCACAAAATAATTGCATGTTGAACATACATAACTCCTGAACAACACTTTATGAGCTTACGTCACAAAATAATTGCATGTTAAACATACATAACTCCTGAACAACACTTTATGAGTTTACATCACAAAATAATTGCACGTTGAACATACATAACTCCTGAACAACACTTTATGAGTTTACATCACAAAATAATTGCATGTTGAACATACATTACTCCTGAACAACACTTTATGAGTTTAGATCACAAAATAATTGCACGTTGAACATACATAACTCCTGAACAACACTTTATGAGTTTACGTCACAAAATAATTGCATGTTGAATATTCATAACTCCTGAACAACACTTTATGAGTTTACATCACAAAATAATTGCATGTTGAACATACATAGCTCCTGAACAACACTTTATGAGTTTACGTCACAAAATAATTGCATGTTGAATATTCATAACTCCTGAACAACACTTTATGAGTTTACATCACAAAATAATTGCATGTTGAACATACATAGCTCCTGAACAACACTTTATGAGTTTACATCACAAAATAATTGCACGTTGAACATACATTACTCCTGAACAACACTTTATGAGTTTACATCACAAAATAATTGCATGTTGAACATACACAACTCCTGAACAACACTTTATGAATGTACATCACAAAATAATTGCACGTTGAACATACTTAACTCCTGAACAACACTTTATGAGTTTACATCACAAAATAATTGCACGTTGAAGATACATAACTCCTGAACAACACTTTATGGGTTTACATCACAAAATAATTGTACGTTGAACATACATAACTCCTGAACAACACTTTATGAGTTTACATCACAAAATAATTGCAAATTGAACATACATAACTCCTGAACAACACTTTATGAGTTTACATCACAAAATAATTGCACGTTGAAGATACATAACTCCTGAACAACACTTTATGAGTTTACATCACAAAATAATTGTACGTTGAACATACATAACTCCTGAACAACACTTTATGAGTTTACATCACAAAATAATTGCACGTTGAACATACATAACTCCTGAACAACACTTTATGAGTTTACATCACAAAATAATTGCACGTTGAACATACATAACTCCTGAACAACACTTTATGAGTCTACGTCACAAAATTATTGCATGTTGAACATACATAACTCCTGAACAACACTTTATGAGTTTACATCACAAAATAATTGCACGTTGAACATACATAGCTCCTGAACAACACTTTATGAGTTTACATCACAAAATAATTGCGTGTTGAAGATACATAACTCCTGAACAACACTTTATGAGTTTACATCACAAAATCATTGCACGTTGGACATACATAACTCCTGAACAACACTATATGAGTTTACGTCACAAAATAATTGCATGTTGAACATACATAACTCCTGAACAACACTTTATGAGTTTACATCACAAAATAATTGCACGTTGAACATACATAATTCCTGAACAACACTTTATGAGTTTACATCACAAAATAATTGCACGTTAAACATACATAACTCCTGAACAACACTTTATGAGTTTACATCACAAAATAATTGCACGTTGAACATACAAAACTCCTGAACAACACTTTATGAGTTTACATCACAAAATAATTGCTCGTTGAACATACATAACTCCTGAACAACACTTTATGAGTTTACATCACAAAATAATTGCACGTTGAACATACATAACTCCTGAACAACACTTTATGAGTTTACATCACAAAATAATTGCACGTTGAACATACATAGCTCCTGAACAACACTTTTTGAGTTTACATCACAAAATAATTGCACGTTGAACATACATAACTCCTGAACAACACTTTATGAGTTTACGTCACAAAATAATTGCATGTTGAACATACATAACTCCTGAACAACACTTTATGAGTTTACATCACAAAATAATTGCACGTTGAACATACATAGCTCCTGAACAACACTTTATGAGTTTACATCACAAAATAATTGCATGTTGAACATACATAACTCCTGAACAACACTTTATGAGTTTACATCACAAAATCATTGCACGTTGGACATACATAACTCCTGAACAACACTATATGAGTTTACGTCACAAAATAATTGCATGTTGAACATACATAACTCCTGAACAACACTTTATGAGTTTACATCACAAACTAATTGCACGTTGAACATACATAATTCCTGAACAACACTTTATGAGTTTACATCACAAAATAATTGCATGTTAAACATACATAACTCCTGAACAACACTTTATGAGTTTACATCACAAAATAATTGCACGTTAAACATACAAAACTCCTGAACAACACTTTATGAGTTTACGTCACAAAATAATTGCATTTTGAACATACATAACTCCTGAGCAACACTTTATGAGTTTACATCACAAAATAATTGCACGCTGAACATACATAACTCCTGAACAACACTTTATGAGTTTATATCACAAAATAATTGCACGTTGAACATACATAACTCCTGAACAACACTTTATGAGTTTACGTCACAAAATAATTGCATGTTGAATATTCATAACTCCTGAACAACACTTTATGAGTTTACATCACAAAATAATTGCATGTTGAACATACATAGCTCCTGAACAACACTTTATGAGTTTACATCACAAAATAATTGCATGTTGAACATACATTACTCCTGAACAACACTTTATGAGTTTACATCACAAAATAATTGCATGTTGAACATACACAACTCCTGAACAACACTTTATGAATTTACATCACAAAATAATTGCACGTTGAACATACATAACTCCTGAACAACACTTTATGAGTTTACGTCACAAAATAATTGCATTTTGAACATACATAACTCCTGAGCAACACTTTATGAGTTTACATCACAAAATAATTGCACGCTGAACATACATAACTCCTGAACAACACTTTATGAGTTTACATCACAAAATAATTGCACGTTGAACATACATAACTCCTGAACAACACTTTATGAGTTTACATCACAAAATAATTGCACGTTGAAGATACATAACTCCTGAACAACACTTTATGAGTTTACATCACAAAATAATTGTACGTTGAACATACATAACTCCTGAACAACACTTTATGAGTTTACATCACAAAATAATTGCACGTTGAGCATACATCACTCCTGAACAACACTTTATGTTATTCTTTCCATACTTCATGTATGTGTCACATATTTCAAGTTTAATACATATATGAAGTATGGAAAGAATTGAAATTAAAAAAAATGAAAGTGTAGTGGAATGGTGTGGATAGGAAGGGTATAGGTTATCAACAGTACGAGATGAGCTTTCATGCTACACAATTAGATGTCAACTGTATTATCAAAATGTACAGAGTTAAGGATTTCTGCAGCTATTAAGACTTTTGTGGTGCTGAAATATTACCTCCTTTTTTCCACAGAGTTGGAAGTCTATTTAATAAGTTGTACGTGGTTTAACCTTACAAAGGCAGTGACAGCTGTACTAGTAGTTTTGCTAAATCAAGGGATTCAATTCAACATTGCTTCGTTAACAATGAAAACACAAATATTTTTCCCTTCAATAACACTGTTCTGGAAAAAAAAAAAAAAAACAAAAAAAAAACTTCAATTTTCTGAGGGTTTCATTCATGATTCTCCTGAAAAGGTGCCTCCTAAATTCAAATCTGTAATTAGGTTTTCTGTGTCAGGTATAGTTTTTAAGTTCTAGCCAATTTATTTATATGAGAATATTAAATGTAATTTTTTTCTCCTGTGAACAATTCTGCACTCCCAAATAATGTTCCAGCAGTAGTCGGCTAACACTGCAAAATTCCATTTCCCTTCATAATGCTTTTCCAACAATATTAGTATTGAGGGAACCTTTCACCATGTTTGTTGGAAACACCACTAGAGCTCTCAGGAAAATAAGTCTAGATGTGAGTCTAAAAAATGCACTTTTAAAGACCTATTGCATCCTAAATCCCCATATGCATTTATAATTTCTTGAATCAATCCTTGTGAAAACAAAGGAGTAATACCAACTGAAAAGTAATATAAGCTACTCACATCATCTAACAAGAAAGTCAGGATAAACTCAAGATTTCACTCTGTCTCTGTGTTAGAATCTGTCTAGTTTGCTTCTATGGTTTAAGAGATGCCTTTGAAAGAGAAATATGAGCAATTTTACATATAAAAAGAAGGAGATTTTGAAGTGCACTCAGTTTTTAGCAGTAGATCAGCAGATTTGCTAAAAGTAGATCTGCAAAATCAGCAGACCTGGCAACCCTGGTGCCATGCTGCTTCAAGTGTGCATATTTATAATTATGCCGGAAGTATCATCCTTTCTGAGGCATTGTAACTGGTAACCACTTTCTAGCTGACACAAGTGAGTTCCTCTTTTTCTTTGGCCTCACAGTCCTTTTAGTGTAACCTTGGCCTCCATTCTGATCAATCTTGTGCTTTAGCTCTCCATCTCCTAATGTTAGTTCTAATCAGCTTGTGCATCAATCCATCTCTTCTTCAGTCTTCCACTTTCCTTCTACATCTAATTTAGCCTCCATAACAGTTCTGGACATTCGTGCTTTGTCCATTTTGATAACATGGCCCAGTCACTATTATCTCTTTTATTTTAATATAAGAGACAATATCTGTATATGCAAGTTTTGGTGCTCCGAATTGGTTCTTATTCTCCAATAGCCATTTTCCTTATCAGTGCATAAATCTTTGACTCACCAATATGTGTCCTGTGTAACGATCCAGCAGAAATAAATGAAGACCACTTGAAGATCTGTGAAGCACTAAGATCAGAAGAAAGTACAGTTCAAAAGTATTGGAAAGCACGAATGCTAATGGCTTCATTGCCAGATGCAAGGCACTAGAAAACAACAACATAAATCTTTGAGCACTTTTCTTTTTCATATACTCAAAGCTGTTACACATTTCTCAGCTAAATGAGCGAGTTCTGCCACTGTAATATTTTCTTTGTTCCTCCAATGTGTGCAATTTGTTTGATACACTTTTTCTTTTAGGTATCCCAAAAGTACACCTTACTTGTGCTAATTTTGTGAGTGATTTTTTCAGTGACTGTTCAAGATTCACATCAATGTCATGTGGCTTTTGCTTTGTTAAAACTATTCCTGTGTGTGTATGTTTTTTATTGAGCACTAAGCCAGTAATTTCAAATTTATTTACAATTATGTGAATCTGTGCTCGTGAAAGTAGCACTTCACCAGGGAATTGCTGAACAAATGCATTGGTACTCCAATATTGCGCCTTCTTAAGTATCAGAGTAACCATGCAGCATCAGCTAGAAAGTGGTTACCAGATGCAATTCCTGTATAACACAGGAAGAATGACGCTTTCAGCATGATTATAAGATATATAAGATGCATACATGGTTAAAGCAGCGTGGTCATGTGCAACATATGCTCAGCTGAGACAACTATTGTAGCACAGAGCATAAATACTGTGCACACGGTCTTAAATTATATGGGAGACACAATATGTGTATGAAATCTCAGTATAGGTAGGTTAGTATCACATTTTGTAAATGGTTCCAGATTGCTGCTATGTATTTGGTAGTCGTGTTTAATGCCTGTTCTTACATGCACCACAGGTGGTGAGCACTGATGATAAATGAAATGAAATAACTGGGAAAGGAAATGTTTCACATCTAGGGTTAAGGCACCTCCCTGGCATTTGCCAGTTATGAGGACTGAGGAAAACAGAAATAACCTCAGTAAGGGAGGATGGCCCTCCTACTCACATCGGCCACTCATGTTGATGTATGTGTTTCCTGAAGGCATTAAAATACATTTGATTGCAGTTACAGGATAGGACTATGAGCATTGAGTGAAATTGTATTATGTCTTTATTACAATATCTTTTACAATTTATGATATTGTCAGTTTACCAGTTTATATTCACACTGTGTTCCATTGTGCATTTTAAGGGAAGATTAAAGCCAGGTCATGCTATTTAAGACATCAGACTGCAGTTTTTATAGAATATAAATGTATGACTTCTAAGTTCACTGGCCTCATTTTGTACAATAAGTTTCTTTATGAAGGAAGATAGGAATATTTTCTTAATTATATCAAATTTTTATTAAAATTTATTAGCAATTAATTTTTTAAACAAATAACCATGTCATTAACACTAAAGCAGGACCACAGCAGTAGTTACGAATTTTATTCTCTCAAAGTGTAATTTAGCCATTTTCAGCAGTTTCTGAGAAAGGGGGTCATTCGCCAAAAAATGTCATCCAAAAAAACAAACTGTTCAAACGAAAGATAGAGAAAAAATTGTGATGCAGCTCTCAGTGGGCAAGCCTGGGCATCGCTTGTGGCAGTGGCCCATACACGAAGGCTGGTTAAGGCCCTACCAGCTGATGTAAACTCCAGAAGTGCTGTCGAGAGATAATGGGATATTTGTAATGTTTCTTTCCCTGCCTCTTATGAATTCTGTTGAAGCTTCTGCAACTACTTTCTGTCAAGAAAGTACCAGGAATTCATAATTTAAAAATCCCACTTAAAGGTGGATTCAAAATAATTGTCACTAAGTTGGTACAACTTTCCTCTATACCCATCCAGAGTATGATTGTCATCTGTCATCTAGTTTGTTTACAGCGTGCCATTTTTACTTTGTCTACTACATAAAGTAGAGGAAGTATTCTATTCCATCCAAAAATTTGATGTCAAGATTTCACTGGAAATATGTTTTGAGGCCCCTGAATCAAAAAGAAATGCAGAAAAAGGTCCGTGTGTGTGTCAGTCAGTCAACAGACAACAACATAACTTAAAAACGAAAAGTCGGTTAAAAACCAAAGTGGGTATTTAAGTTTAATGTTTTTTAAGGATGCGACATGAAGATTTTGAAGAAAATTGCTCCAACCTAAACTACCCTTTACATGGAAAATTTTGATTTTCTCAAAAATGGCTCTAACGATTTTGGTTAAAATGCCATATATTTGAAATATTTTTATGACAAAATGTACATCTTGAATTTTCTGGCTATAGCTTATGAGTCTTATTTACTCTGGATGACTTTTACATAACTGGTAAACCATAAGAGATAGACTAAATCTTACTGTACAAAAAATGTAGATTTTGCCAAAACACTCAGGGGTCTCCGTCTAGGGGATATGTGAATGGCAACCACAAGGTACCCAAGCTGAGCAGAACATTACTTCCACTTACTGGTGGTTTGCTCCTCACTGTAAGATTCCTATCTGACCTTACCTTGGTCATCTCTTGTTCTCTTCCGACCCCGAAGCTATTAGGGTTCCTGAGGGCTAGGGAGTCTTTATTTTTCCAACCTCTCCATTTCTCTAATTTCTCTATAAAACCTTAACCCCGAACATGCTGACCTGTCATGGCATGTAATTCTGATTGGTAATCAGAGGATATGGTCGGTGAATTTATTTTGATAATTCTCCCGGTCAGGTCGGTGAGACCCGTAAACCAACGACAGGTGTGATCCCCCAGACATTCTGGGGGTTGTGAGAGAGCGATGTGACTGCCAAAACATAAAAATATGGTGCTCTCTAAAAAAACGGTTACTATTACTGCTATTGCTCTCTTTTTTTATGACTTGAGGGGTAAAATGTTCCGGAGTTAAAATAGTCCCCCATTCGGATCTCCGGGCGGGGACTACTTCTCGAGAACCAAAACATTATATTAATAGAAGATCTAACATCAGACTTCTACAATGGAATGCGGGTGGTCTCACACAAACAAAAAGAGTAGAACTGAATAAAATTGTATTTGACTATAGCATTGACATATTTGTAATACAAGAAGCAAATCTAACAAATGACCAACTTAAATACTTCAATTTTACTGGATTTTTACTGCACTTACTACCCAAAAATAGACAGATAAGTAGTGGAATATTAGTTGGAGTCAAAAAGGATATTAAAACCTCCTTTGAAATTGTTAAAGAAATAGAGAACACAGATAAAAGTGAATTAATAAAGCTAAATTTTTGGGATAACAAAACACATCTACATTTATACAGTATTTACAATCCTCCCAGGAATGAACCACATCTCTCACTTGTCGACCAATTAAATAAAACAATCGTAATAGGGGATTTCAATGCACATTCCAAAAGATGGGGTTATGAAAAAGTGGATTCTACAGGGAAGATAGTGGAAGAATTTTTGAATACCACAACTTTTGAACTGATTTATAGTAAAGAAGATCCCACAACCTTCATACATTACTCTGGAGCGGGCAGTAACCCAGACCTCTTGTTAGCTACAACAGATATTGTTTCAAAAATTAAAAAACAAGTTATAGAAGATCCAAGTTCTGGTCACAGAGCAGTAATTGCTGATATAAAACTAGAGAACACAAATAACAGTCAAGGTCTTACGAATCTGCATTGGAACTTCAAAAAAGCAGATTGGAACAAATATAAAACTGAATTAGCACATAAATTTAAAGAACAAACAAACTCACAGCTGCATGACCAACCAGATCATATGAACAAAGAATTCTGTAAAGTCATCCTAAAAACTGCATAAAAACATATTCCTCGTGGAAGAATTAAAAATTTCAAACCCTTTTGGAACCCCCAGTTAGAAGAACTGAAAAAGCAAAGGGATATAGCTAGAAATACAGCTGAACAAAGAAAAAACATCGGATACACAAATATGGCGGAAGAAATGTGCCTCACTAAAAAAAGAAGTTAATACTGCTAAAAGGAATCACTTTAAGAATTTCTTAGAAAAAATGGATTATAGGACAGATGGTAACAAAGCTCATAAGTTCATAAAAAATGTCAAGGACAGGAAAGAAAACAACAGCACACCTATCATACACAACAATAAAATGTTAGTAAATGATGCAGTCATAGCCGAAACATTCAATAAATATTATGCTAATTCACACAAAGTAACAAGAAATAATAAAAAGGAACGCAAAGAATTTAAGAAAGATTTGAAACAAGAAAGAGAATGTAATCCTAACACTCAGTGCAATATCTTTTTTCAAAATTTTAATATGCAAGAATTGAACATTGCAATAAATAATCTAAAAAACAAAAAGTCTCCTGGACCAGATCACATACATCCAGAGTTCATAAAAAACCTTGGAAAAACAGCAAAACAACTACTGAAACTCTACAATCTATCCTGTAAAACCACTGTACCTGCTGAATGGCGAAAAGAAATAATTGTCCCACTCTTGAAGAAAGACAAAACAGCATCAGAAATAAAAAATTATAGACCAATAGCTCTTACCAGCATAATAGCAAAAGTGATGGAAAGAATGGTGTCAAACAGGTTAAATTGGTTCCTAGAATCACAAAATTTAATATCCCCATGTCAAGCTGGATTTAGAGAGTTCCTCTCTACAAATGAACAAGTCTTACTTCTCAGTCAAGAAATCAAAGACACCTTCAATAGAAAAGAAGATAATTTATCAGTTTCTATTGATTTTCAAAGTGCATATGATTCTATATGCAGAACAAAACTACTAAAGAAAGTAAAAAAAATAGGGATACAAGGTCCAATGTTTTCATGGCTATGTCATTTCCTAACACAACGCTTTATTGCAACCAGATATGGAAGAAATATATCTAAATATAAACAAGTACACCGTGGCTTACCAGAAGGTGCAGTGCTCAGCACTACACTTTTTAATATATTTATTAATGATCTACCACAACAAATACAAGAATCAGGCGTGAAGTGTGCACTATTTGTTGATGATTTAGTAATGTGGACTTCAAAACCAAAAAGCAAAAGTACAGAACTAGAAAAAACCATGCAACAATCCTTAACCAAATTAGAAAGGTGGACCAAAGAAAATTTAATGACTGTTAATACAACAAAATCAAACTACCAAATCTTTTCCCAAAGAAAAAAACCACTAAAAATAAAACTAAATTTTGAGGGTCAACAATTACCAGAAACAAAGGAAGCAAAGTATTTAGGAGTTACATTTGATACCAAACTTACATGGACCAAACAAATAGAAAATGTAATACAAAGAGCAGAGAGGAGCCTTTCACTGTTAAAACGTCTAACAGGAAAGAAGTGGGGATGTTCCAGAACAACGCTTAACACAACATACAATATATATATATATATATATAACCATTATTTACTTACTGCAGCGAAGTTCTTGTAACAGCAAACACAAAAAAAATTCAAAGCTTTCAAAACCAAAGTCTGAGATTAATTACAGGTGCTATCAAAACCACACCAATAGCAGCTATGGAAATACTAACCAACCAATACCCCATTAAATATGAAATAGAAAAAGCGGCTCTTATTCAACACGAAAAGTTGATCAGACTCCCATTCAATACATAGCACAAGAGAAATTTTACTACACTAAAGACTCAGGAGAGCTTTCTTTCCAAAATTCAAGACATCAAGAAAAATGTACACCTTCCTAATTCAAAGGAAAACTTCATATCTAAAGTCGATCCAACACATACATTAGACATCACATATTATTTACACCTGACAGAAGAAGTTAAGAAAAGTGATACTCCAACAGTGTTCTAAAATTATTGGCATTAGAGACAATCCATACTAGATTCCCAGAACATGAGTGGCTCCATATTTATACTGATGGATCATTGATATCAAACCAAGATGGAGCAGGTGCTGGAGTCACATGTCACCTCATTTCCTATTACAAATCTTTAAGTTATGGAACTACTAACTTTGATGGAGAAATTGAAGTAATTCGAATGGCCCTACAAAATCTTTTGTACAGAATTTCACATTTTCAGCAAGCAGTTATTCTCTCAGATTCCAGGGCAGCAATTATAGGAATTACTTCCAAGTTGTCACCAAAAAACCAAACTATTATAGAATGTTGGAAGATGCTCAGCCATCTAACAGCACTTCAAAAACACCTAGTCTTCCAGTGGATACCGGCTCACTGTGGACTGAGTGGTAATGAGATAGCTGATTTTCTTGCAAAAAATGGTTCCAGCGGTGTAGAAAAATCTATAGTTAATCTACCATTTTATGCAGCTAAAAGATTAGTCAACTCTGAATTCAAAAAAATTATTGCATAATATTACTATGAAAAATCAAAGAATAAAAGATGGAAACTACCAAACATTCAAACAGTGATTCCTGAGTATCCTCGGAAAACAGCAGTTGCAACCTTCAGGTTGATTACAGGACATGATTGTCTGGCAAAACATTTAAACAGAATTGGGATATATTCTTCATCACTCTGTCCTCTATGTGATCTGCAAGAGGAAATGGATCGAGACCACCTTCAAATATGCCCGGCCACTTCTAGTGCCCCATCCATCAGTGAAAAATATTGGAGAGCAAGAGGATTGATGACTTCATTGTCAGAAATCCAGCATTAGCTAACAACAAAATTGTTTATGTAAACCCTGCAACAGGTTTTTATAAGATCTGTCAGATGTACAGATGTCCCGTCTCATATTAGTCACCATGGCTTTACCTCAGACGGAGAGCTTGACGATTCCTATTCTTCTGTCTTAAGCGCAGAACGGATGTACTATAAGGATGAATGAATGAAGGTTATTTCCGAAAATGCCTTAGTTTATTTACACACAGATATTGACAGTCTTCATATGGTTCATTTCACAGATATGTTTAATAAACAATGGCAGAATTAGTCATAGATTAACAATGGCCATGCACAACTAACAATCTTGTAAGGTCTATATCACTGTTTAAACTCAACAAATAGTTGGTTTAAATTAACATCATTTGAATACACTTTTTGTTTGAACTCTATCACATTCAAAATTCAATTCCTTTAAGTAAGGAAATATTGAAGCTATTAACAGTGAACAACAGAATCTAAAATAAGAACAAATTAGAAACTACAAGCTTCGCTTTTATTTATATAACAATATATACGTATATTTTACATCCTAGACTGCTAAGGCATCAATCCTTATATGTATCAGTTACACATAGTGTTCATTTTATAGCCTGTCACAATTGCTTGTATACATGCTCTGTGTACTACATACTGTATTTATATGTATCACATATAGGGGTATTGCAAGTTGAATCTCAAACATCAATTCTGGCTCTGTAGGAAACCAACATTTTTACAATGGAAGTATCACCCTTGATAGAAGCGATATATAAAGCAGAGAGCTGCAATGAATCTTCCATATTGACTTGTGCCCACTTAGTGCTTAACATTTCGCAAATTTGGAAAGGGAAAGTTTATTTCTCTCTAACGATCCCCATTTTACATGGAATGATCCAGAGGGGTATTGCCAATTGAGATGTAAGCATCAATGTACAAAACGAACATTCTTATAAGGGAAGCATCCCGTTGATAGAATGGATATGCAAAGCAGAGAACTGCAATGAATCTTCCATACTGACTTGTACCCACTTATACTTAAGTTCAGTCTTAGGTTTGTCCGCGTGAAAACAAACCCATGTGACCAGTGCACCGTGGTACAACAGGGTAGCAATGCGTGCAGGGAAGTAGTCCCATCCTAGTAATCTGAGTTTTAGAATGAACTTATCGTTAAATGATGTAATATTCTACACAAATACCTAAGAGGTTAATTAACGCTGATGTATACTGATAAACAGAGCCACAAGTTCCAACATGCAACTCGTGGAATTACCTGATACCTGAGTATTGTTTACAGCCAGCAGTTTCTATTTAGAATCATGGCGGACGGCCACAGTGAATTTGCTCTTGCGTCTTCGTCGACTTACGCAAAGCATAATGCGGGAAAACCATTGACTAGTGGTGAAAAAACAATAGTATTTAATGTGTATTATAAGTTGTGTGAGAAATATCCAACTGATCCCGTCAAAGAAGTAGCGAAATTAACTTCTGAGTTCACCGGTTTTTCGAGTACCAGTATAAACAGTGTTCGCTAAGAAAAGTAATAATTATGACATGTGCATCGTTTATTTTGTTGTGACTATCAATCTTATCATCTCCAGTTACATGCTGGTCACTCTTTAAATTGACGGAATAAGGGATCGTATCCTTTCTGTTACGTATCGCATGCACTCACCACATGGTTGTGACAGTATTTCTGGCGCGAATGGTGGAAGGATACATTATAACTGTGAACTGGCCACCTGCTGTCAGTTTCGCGTGGATCAACCTTAGAATGAATAGATAGTAGTGATTAACATTTCACAAATTGACTCCGGGGTCTCCGTCTAGGGGATATGTGAATAGCGACCACAAGGTACCCAAGCTGTGCAGAACATTACTTCCACTTACTGGTGTTTTGCTCCTCACTGTAACTTTTCTATCTGACCTTACCTTGGTCATCTCTTGTTCTCTTCCGACCCCAATGCTATTAGAGTTCCCGAGGGCTAGGGAGTATTTATTTTTCCAACCTCTCCATTTCTCTATAAAATCTTAAACCCTAACATGCTGACCTGTCATGGCATGTAATACGTCCTCTGATTGGTGATCAGAGGATATGGTCGGTGAATTTATTTTGATAATTCTCCCGGTCAGGTCGGTGAGACCCGTAAACCAACGACAGGTGTGGTCCTCCAGACATTCTGGGGGTTGTGAGAGAGCGATGTGACCGCCAAAACATAAAAATATGGTGCTCTCTAAAAAGCAGTTACTATTACTGCTATTGCTCTCTTCAATATCATAAGTGAAAAATATTGGAGAGCAAGAGGATTAATGACTTCATTGTCTGAAATCCAGCATTAGCTAACAACAACAACACTTTATGAGTTTACGTCACAAAATAATTGCATGTTGAACATACATAACTCCTGAATACCAATTCTGAGTTTACATCACAATATAATTGCACCTTGAGCATACATAACTCCTGAACAACACTTTATGAGTTTACATCACAAATTAATTGCATATTGAACATAGATAACTCCTGAATACCAACAGTTTTAATTTTCATTCAAAAACTAATTGAATTATGAACACATGTAACTTCTGAATACCAATACCCTTTACAAGTTTATATTATTTAAATACAGCCAATGGCCAAAAATTTAATCCTAGTCATATTTTTAAGTGCATCTAAGGACAAATTTCTAACAGTAGTTGCATTGAACTACACATTTCACAGAGTAGTTTACCCTCATTAGTAATAAAACAGGGTTTATTTATAGTTAATTGTAACAAATAAATACATCTTCACATAAGTCTTTATATTTGCCTACAGTGAAGAAAGGATCGCAATGTCTATCTCCAATGGGAATCGTACAAGAGTTCTTCAAATCTTAATGCAGTTTGCAAGAAATGGCATTTCAAAAGTCAATAATGGTGTTTAAAAGGGAACATAAACAAGAGGCGTAGTAAAGGTGCTGATTACATGGGAAGAATTACAAATAGTAAAGCAATTTGATTACCTACAACTACTGAATACCCTATTCAGCACTGCTTAATGTCAACATATTTTAGCTATAGAGAAAACCTCTTCAAACAGATCGAAGGTGCAGCAATGGGCTCTCCACTTTCACCTGTGGTAGCCAATATCTTTATGGAAGACTTCGAAAACACAGAAATAGACACATTCCATCTCAAACCAGCACTATGGCTAAGATACGTGGATGACACATTTGTGGTCTGGCCACATGGCAGAAACACTATAGATAGCTTTCTTCAACATCTCAACATTCTACATCCGAACATAAAGTTCACCATGGAAATAGAGGACAGAGGCAGTCTTCCATTCCTAGATGTCCAGGTGCAACGTGACACCGATAATAATAAATTTCTTTGTTCAGTCTACAGAAAACCTACCCACACAGACAGATATCTGGATGCAATGTCTCATCATCCACCTTCCGTAAAAAGAGGAATGATAAGTGGACTATTCCAACGAGCGAAACGCATATGCGATCCATTGCTAATTGGTGACGAACTGAAACATCTACACCGCACTCTTAGGGCCAATGGTTATTCCTATAAAGAAATCAGAAGGATACAAAATAACACCAACAACAACAATGACAAAGATGATCTCAAAAAATCAGACACAAAATGGACTAGTATACCTTATATAAGAGGCGTAACAGACAGAATATCCAGTATCCTGAGAGACTACAACATCAGAACAAGATTCACGTCCAATAAGAAGATCAGATCATTCCTCCGTCCAGTTAAAGACACCAGTGACCATCTCCTTAACCCTGGAATCTACAGAATCACATGTGAATGTGGTAAGACATATGTTGGCCAAACCGGCAGAATAGTATTAACACGCAAGAAAGAACACATCCGAAGCTTCAAGTTAAACCAACCAGAAAAATCCGCCATAGCTGAACACGCCATCACAACCCGTCACCACGTAGATTTTGATAACACCGAACTCATAGCAAGTTGCAACCAATTTACCCATAGATTGATAAGGGAAAGCATTGAAATTTTTAAAGAAAAGAACAACATGAACAGAGACGATGGGAAACAGCTCCACGACACCTGGAAGAGCCTACTGAAAGAAAGATCTACAATTGGTCGAGCAAGCCCCAGACAACACCCACAACCAATGGTCGATGATCAGCCAATCAGAGAGGAGGGGCGGAGTCGCCCTCTCAACATGCTATATAAGCAACAGAAAACAGACAGTTAGTGCACTTGAGCCCGGAAGAAGCCCATGATAAGATGAGGGAAACATCGGCAACAAACCAGATGCCAGAATGTGAACTCAGGGAATGAACATTTACTTCTGAAAAATGCTGTGTTACATAAAACCTTAAAAGAAATTTGCTACAGCAAAATTTGTAAAAGTATTTGTGTTTAATGAATTTTTTAAAGAAAAGAACAACATGAACAGAGACGATGGGAAACAGCTCCACGACACCTGGAAGGGCCTACTGAAAGAAAGATCTACAATTGGTCGAGCAAGCCCCAGACAACACCCACAACCAATGGTCGATGATCAGCCAATCAGAGAGGAGGGGCGGAGTCGCCCTCTCAACATGGTATATAAGCAACAGAAAACAGACAGCGCACTTGAGCCCGGAAGAAGCCCACGATAAGATGGGGGAAACGTCAGCAACAAACCAGATGCCAGAATCTGAACTCAGGGAATGAACATTTACTTATGAAAAATGCTGTGTTACATAAAACCTTAAAAGAAATTTGCTACAGCAAAATTTGTAAAAGTATTTGTGTTTAATTAATTTTTTAAAGAAAAGAACAACATGAACAGAGATGATGGGAAACAGCTCCACGACACCTGGAAGAGAGGAGGGGCGGAGTCGCCCTCTCAACATGCTATATAAGCAACAGAAAACAGACAGTTAGTGCACTTGAGCCCGGAAGAAGCCCATGATAAGATGAGGGAAACATCGGCAACAAACCAGATGCCAGAATGTGAACTCAGGGAATGAACATTTACTTCTGAAAAATGCTGTGTTACATAAAACCTTAAAAGAAATTTGCTACAGCAAAATTTGTAAAAGTATTTGTGTTTAATGAATTTTTTAAAGAAAAGAACAACATGAACAGAGACGATGGGAAACAGCTCCACGACACCTGGAAGGGCCTACTGAAAGAAAGATCTACAATTGGTCGAGCAAGCCCCAGACAACACCCACAACCAATGGTCGATGATCAGCCAATCAGAGAGGAGGGGCGGAGTCGCCCTCTCAACATGGTATTTAAGCAACAGAAAACAGACAGTTAGCGCACTTGAGCCCGGAAGAAGCCCACGATAAGATGGGGGAAACGTCGGCAACAAACCAGAAGAGGACGCGGCCTTCACCGGAAGCCAAGAATAACCACGACACAGACCGCGGAAGTCTACGCATTCACCTAACGAACCTCTACGGGGAGCGAAAGTACAAAGAAACACAACAACTTACAAAGTTGCGCAAGAAGAAAAGTCTGCTTTTATGCCAGTTAGCATTTTTGAAATGATGCAGGGATTGCAAGACAATCCCGAAGTTCCTCAAGATAATGCATCACATAGACTCTATTTCAGCACGCAGAATTCTGCTCTCAACATCTTTCAAGCTATTACGAGAAAGAATTGCCGGTACCAGGAAAGAACTGCACTACATAGAATCACGATTATATAAAATCCACACCAGGCTAGCAACAATATTACGACCACCAGACTGGGAGAACTTAGACCGCATATCAGCCAACTACGCAGACCACATTATGGCAATAACATCTGAACGACAGCAGAAGAAATTCCAGCAATTACACAACAAACAGCATCCATCGGCACCAAAATTGGATGAGGAACGTTTGGTAGTGAACCTAACCGACAAAGTAATTGACGAACCCACCAAATCGATATTAGCCAAAGGTCTCAAATTTGCACCTTCTCCACATCGGATTCCAATCGAAGAGATCATATCAGGAGTGGAAGCAGTTACAGAAGGCCTCCCTGACCATACCGCATACGAAGTGAGACACAAGGTATATGGAATCCTCAACAAAGCCAAACCACCAAGGAGCAATATTACACACGCAGAACGGAAGTCTCTCCGGGAAATCACAAAAAATCCAGACATTACAATCCTACCGGCCGACAAAGCTAACGCTACAGTCAAAATGAATACCAGTGACTACAACGAGAAAATGCTCCATCTGTTGAATGATTCCACTTATAACCGCATCAAAAAGAACCCGACGTCCTCTCTGGAAAGGAAGACAGCACTTCTGATCAGAAGCTATTCAATTCCTAGAGACAGGCAAAAGCAGTTGATCCCACATGACTCACGTACACCCTCAGTATATGGTCTTCCAAAAATCCATAAAGAGGATACACCACTGAGACCCATAGCCAGTGCGACTGGTTCTCCCACGCATTTATTGGCCAGATTTCTAGCGGATAAGCTACAGAACCTGGTGGGAAAAACCGAGTCCTTTGTCCGTGATTCCGCACATTTTGTAGAAATTCTCAAGAAATTTCCACTTAAACGCGACCACATAATGATCAGTTTCGATGTGCAGTCACTGTTTACAAAAATCCCGATCAAGGATGCATTAAAAGTAATTGAAGACAGGATTCAAAACGATGGATTTCCTCCCGATTGGTTAAGTCTAATTCAGCACTGCTTAACGTCAACATATTTTAGCTATAGAGAAAACCTCTTCAAACAGATCGAAGGTGCAGCAATGGGCTCTCCACTTTCACCTGTGGTAGCCAATATCTTTATGGAAGACTTCGAAAACACAGCAATAGACACATTCCATCTCAAACCAGCACTATGGCTCAGATACGTGGATGACACATTTGTGGTCTGGCCACATGGCAGAAACACTATAGATAGCTTTCTTCAACATCTCAACAGTCTGCATCCGAACATAAAGTTCACCATGGAAATAGAGGACAGAGGCAGTCTTCCATTCCTATATGTCCAGGTGCAACTTGACACCGATAATAATAAATTTCTTTGTTCAGTCTACAGAAAACCTACCCACACAGACAGATATCTGGATGCAATGTCTCATCATTCACCTTCCGTAAAAAGAGGAATGATAAGTGGACTATTCCAATGAGCGAAACGCATATGCGATCCATTGCTAATTGGTGACGAACTGAAACATCTACACCGCACTCTTAGGGCCAATGGTTATTCCTATAAAGAAATCAGAAGGATACAAAATAACACCAACAACAACAATGACAAAGATGATCTCAAAAAATCAGACACAAAATGGACTAGTATACCTTATATAAGAGGCGTAACAGACAGAATATCCAGTATCCTGAGAGACTACAACATCAGAACAAGATTCACGTCCAATAAGAAGATCAGATCATTCCTCCGTCCAGTTAAAGACACCAGTGACCATCTCCTTAACCCTGGAATCTACAGAATCACATGTGAATGTGGTAAGACATATGTTGGCCAAACCGGCAGAATAGTATTAACGCGCAAGAAAGAACACATCCGAAGCTTCAAGTTAAACCAACCAGAAAAATCCGCCATAGCTGAACACGCCATCACAACCCGTCACCACGTAGATTTTGATAACACCGAACTCATAGCAAGTTGCAACCAATTTACCCATAGATTGATAAGGGAAAGCATTGAAATTTTTAAAGAAAAGAACAACATGAACAGAGACGATGGGAAACAGCTCCACGACACCTGGAAGAGCCTACTGAAAGAAAGATCTACAATTGGTCGAGCAAGCCCCAGACAACACCCACAACCAATGGTCGATGATCAGCCAATCAGAGAGGAGGGGCGGAGTCGCCCTCTCAACATGCTATATAAGCAACAGAAAACAGACAGTTAGTGCACTTGAGCCCGGAAGAAGCCCATGATAAGATGAGGGAAACATCGGCAACAAACCAGATGCCAGAATGTGAACTCAGGGAATGAACATTTACTTCTGAAAAATGCTGTGTTACATAAAACCTTAAAAGAAATTTGCTACAGCAAAATTTGTAAAAGTATTTGTGTTTAATGAATTTTTTAAAGAAAAGAACAACATGAACAGAGACGATGGGAAACAGCTCCACGACACCTGGAAGGGCCTACTGAAAGAAAGATCTACAATTGGTCGAGCAAGCCCCAGACAACACCCACAACCAATGGTCGATGATCAGCCAATCAGAGAGGAGGGGCGGAGTCGCCCTCTCAACATGGTATATAAGCAACAGAAAACAGACAGCGCACTTGAGCCCGGAAGAAGCCCACGATAAGATGGGGGAAACGTCAGCAACAAACCAGATGCCAGAATCTGAACTCAGGGAATGAACATTTACTTATGAAAAATGCTGTGTTACATAAAACCTTAAAAGAAATTTGCTACAGCAAAATTTGTAAAAGTATTTGTGTTTAATTAATTTTTTAAAGAAAAGAACAACATGAACAGAGACGATGGGAAACAGCTCCACGACACCTGGAAGAGAGGAGGGGCGGAGTCGCCCTCTCAACATGCTATATAAGCAACAGAAAACAGACAGTTAGTGCACTTGAGCCCGGAAGAAGCCCATGATAAGATGAGGGAAACATCGGCAACAAACCAGATGCCAGAATGTGAACTCAGGGAATGAACATTTACTTCTGAAAAATGCTGTGTTACATAAAACCTTAAAAGAAATTTGCTACAGCAAAATTTGTAAAAGTATTTGTGTTTAATGAATTTTTTAAAGAAAAGAACAACATGAACAGAGACGATGGGAAACAGCTCCACGACACCTGGAAGGGCCTACTGAAAGAAAGATCTACAATTGGTCGAGCAAGCCCCAGACAACACCCACAACCAATGGTCGATGATCAGCCAATCAGAGAGGAGGGGCGGAGTCGCCCTCTCAACATGGTATATAAGCAACAGAAAACAGACAGTTAGCGCACTTGAGCCCGGAAGAAGCCCACGATAAGATGGGGGAAACGTCAGCAACAAACCAGATGCCAGAATCTGAACTCAGGGAATGAACATTTACTTATGAAAAATGCTGTGTTACATAAAACCTTAAAAGAAATTTGCTACAGCAAAATTTGTAAAAGTATTTGTGTTTAATTAATTTTTTAAAGAAAAGAACAACATGAACAGAGACGATGGGAAACAGCTCCACGACACCTGGAAGAGAGGAGGGGCGGAGTCGCCCTCTCAACATGGTATATAAGCAACAGAAAACAGACAGCGCACTTGAGCCCGGAAGAAGCCCACGATAAGATGGGGGAAACGTCGGCAACAAACCAGAAGAGGACGCGGCTTTCACCGGAAGCCAAGAATAACCGCGACACAGACGCGGAAGTCTACGCATTCACTTAACGAACCTCTACGGGGAGCGAAAGTACAAAGAAACACAACAACTTACAAAGTTGCGCAAGAAGAAAAGTCTGCTTTTATGCAAGTTAGCATTTTTGAAACGATGCAGGGATTGCAAGACAATCCCGAAGTTCCTCAAGATAACGCATCACATAGACTCTATTTCAGCACACAGAATTCTGCTCTCAACATCTTTCAAGCTATTACGAGAAAGAATTGCCGGTACCAGGAAAGAACTGCACTACATAGAATCACGATTATATAAAATCCACACCAGGCTAGCAACAATATTACGACCACCAGACTGGGAGAACTTAGACCGCATATCAGCCAACTACGCAGACCACATTATGGCAATAACATCTGAACGACAGCAGAAGAAATTCCAGCAATTACACAACCAACAGCATCCATCGGCACCAAAATTGGATGAGGAACGTTTGGTAGTGAACCTAACCGACAAAGTAATTGACGAACCCACCAAATCGATATTAGCCAAAGGTCTCAAATTTGCACCTTCTCCACATCGGATTCCAATCGAAGAGATCATATCAGGAGTGGAAGCAGTTACAGAAGGCCTCCCTGACCATACCACATACGAAGTGAGACACAAGGTATATGGAATCCTCAACAAAGCCAAACCACCAAGGAGCAATTTTACACACGCAGAACGCAAGTCTCTCCAGGAAATCACAAAAAATCCAGACATTACAATCCTACCGGCCGACAAAGCTAACGCTACAGTCATAATGAATACCAGTGACTACAACGAGAAAATGCTCCATTTGTTGAATGATTCCACTTATAACCGCATCAAAAAGAACCCGACGTCCTCTCTGGAAAGGAAGACATCACTTCTGATCAGAAGCTCTTCAATTCCTAGAGACAGGCAAAAGCAGTTGATCCCACACGACTCACGTACACCCTCAATATATGGTCTTCCAAAAATCCATAAAGAGGATACACCACTGAGACCCATAGTCAGTGCGATTGGTTCTCCCACGTATTTATTGGCCAGATTTCTAGCGGATAAGCTACAGAACCTGGTGGGAAAAACCGAGTCCTTTGTCCGTGATTCCGCACATTTTGTAGAAATTCTCAAGAAATTTCCACTTAAACGCGACCACATAATGATCAGTTTCGATGTGCAGTCACTGTTTACAAAAATCCCGATCAAGGATGCATTAAAAGTAATTGAAGACAGGATTCAAGACCACGGATTTCCTCCCGATTGGTTAAGTCTAATTCAGCACTGCTTAACGTCAACATATTTTAGCTATAGAGAAAACCTCTTCAAACAGATCGAAGGTGCAGCAATGGGCTCTCCACTTTCACTTGTGGTAGCCAATATCTTTATGGAAGACTTCGAAAACACAGCAATAGACACATTCCATCTCAAACCAGCACTATGGCTCAGATACGTGGATGACACATTTGTGGTCTGGCCACATGGCAGAAACACTATAGATAGCTTTCTTCAACATCTCAACATTCTACATCCGAACATAAAGTTCACCATGGAAATAGAGGACAGAGGCAGTCTTCCATTCCTAGATGTCCAGGTGCAACGTGACACCGATAATAATAAATTTCTTTGTTCAGTCTACAGAAAACCTACCCACACAGACAGATATCTGGATGCAATGTCTCATCATCCACCTTCCGTAAAAAGAGGAATGATAAGTGGACTATTCCAACGAGCGAAACGCATATGCGATCCATTGCTAATTGGTGACGAACTGAAACATCTACACCGCACTCTTAGGGCCAATGGTTATTCCTATAAAGAAATCAGAAGGATACAAAATAACACCAACAACAACAATGACAAAGATGATCTCAAAAAATCAGACACAAAATGGACTAGTATACCTTATATAAGAGGCGTAACAGACAGAATATCCAGTATCCTGAGAGACTACAACATCAGAACAAGATTCACGTCCAATAAGAAGATCAGATCATTCCTCCGTCCAGTTAAAGACACCAGTGACCATCTCCTTAACCCTGGAATCTACAGAATCACATGTGAATGTGGTAAGACATATGTTGGCCAAACCGGCAGAATAGTATTAACACGCAAGAAAGAACACATCCGAAGCTTCAAGTTAAATCAACCAGAAAAATCCGCCATAGCTGAACACGCCATCACAACCCGTCACCACATAGATTTTGATAACACCGAACTCATAGCAAGTTGCAACCAATTTACCCATAGATTGATAAGGGAAAGCATTGAAATTTTTAAAGAAAAGAACAACATGAACAGAGACGATGGGAAACAGCTCCACGACACCTGGAAGAGCCTACTGAAAGAAAGATCTACAATTGGTCGAGCAAGCCCCAGACAACACCCACAACCAATGGTCGATGATCAGCCAATCAGAGAGGAGGGGCGGAGTCGCCCTCTCAACATGGTATATAAGCAACAGAAAACAGAAATCCTCAACCCTGAACTTTCGGCTGTGAAGAAGCACCTCGTAGTGCTTCAAACGGCCAAGGAACTCTACGCTAATTCCATAAGCTCTTAAATGGCGCATAGAAATGTGCGTTCATTTAGAGCTGCGTTCTGGAACGCAAATGGAGTTAGAGAGCAGAGACCTGGCCTGTTAGAGTTTGTAGACAGCCATGGGATTGATATCCTTATGGTCTGTGAAACACACTTGCACGCCGGTGTACAGTTCAGTCTGCCAAGTTACGTCGCCCATCGGTCTGATCGGGTCGGCCGACAGGGCGGCGGTACTGCCATTTTCATAAAGAACCATCTCACACATATTCCTGTTACCATTCCTCCACTACAACACCTAGAGGCAACCGCCATAAGACTATCCTTAGGCGGATGCGACGTGGTACTTGTAGCGGTATATGATCCTCCGGATGGGCGCTTCTATGAAGCGGACATCACGGCACTCCTAAACCTACACCAAAGAGTCTGTATCGCAGGCGACTTCAACGCCAAACACCCAAGCTGGCACAGCCGCACCCAGAACGTGAAGGGTCGGGGATTGTACCGTCTCATTAGCGGGAACCCCGCCCTGCATGCACACGGGCCGAGAGGTCCAACATACTACCCGGCACGCGGCGCCGCGGATATCATAGATTTCATTGTCACAAAGAACATTCCATTTCACCTGGATCTCTCGGTGATTAACGCTCTGGATTCTGATCACAACCCTGTTGTGGTCGACTCAGACGTTAATCTAACTGCGCTGGGAGTGCCTGATTGGGTTGAGGAAGTCGACTGGGATGCAGCCGTCCTAGCCCTCCACAACTCCGTGGAAGCATGTCCTCGAATAGACTCGATAGAGGCTCTCGAGGAGGCAGCCACGGGGTTCTCAACCTCTATCCTAAATGCGGTGCGTGCTCATACCCACCGTATTCCTACCGACGCACCAAACCCTACAGCTATCCCTGTTCCACTGAAACGCCTCATTCAAGCGAAAAACGCTGTTAGAAGGCTATGGCAGAGATTCCGTCACCCTAGGATAGGAGTAATACACCAGAGGTTCAAATCCCTGGTGAGACGACTCCTAAGAAAGCATAGGCAAGCAGCTTGGGAAAACACGTTGCGACATGTAAACCTCCAGGAGAGGAAACCATGGCGCATCGTCCGAGGCTTGAGGAAAGATAAAACTGTACACCAGCATCCTGTGCATAGCCCTCGGGGAAGACTTGTCTTTGAACCGAGGGAAAAAGCAGAGGCGCTAGCAGACTATTTGGAAACTCAATTCCAGCCTAGAGTCGACCCTCAGAACGACGATCATACTGACCTCGTGGAGCAAGCAGTAGAAGACTTCTTAGAAGTTGGACCTGCGGGCCACGAGGATTTCCACATCCCGATAGTTACCCCTCGCGAGGTAACTAACACCATCCAACACCTAAAACCTAGAAAAGCCCCTGGGCAGGACCGGGTAACAGCGGAAATGCTCCAGCACCTTCCCTTTAGAGCCGTGATGCACTTGACTCGGATCTACAACGCGTGCCTAAGCATGCGTCATTTTCAAGAACACTGGAAGAAGGCGCGTGTGGTATGCGTGTTGAAGCCGGGCAAGAATCCGATCTTTCCTTCTAGCTACCGTTCCATCAGCCTCCTACCAGTTATCTCGAAAGTTTTCGAGAAACTGTTCCTGACCCGCCTTCGACCTCTTTTAGAGGAAAAAGGCCTCCTACCGGAACATCAGTTTGGTTTTCGTTCTGACCATTCCACAACCGAGCAACTACTGCGTGTAGCCGAAAAGGCCTCCCTGGCTTACCAGGAAAGGGCCAAAACGGTGGCAGTGTTGCTTGACGTGGAAAAGGCGTTCTCTACCACCTGGCACGAAGGGCTTATCTACAAACTCATACAGCACGAAATCCCCCCTACATATATTTACTTGGTGGCTAGTTTCCTACAGGAACGTAGCTTCCGGGTGAAGGTGGAGGGTTCATTTTCCCGAGAAAGGCCCATTGGCGCAGGAGTCCCCGAGGGCAGTGTACTGTCACCGGCACTCTTTAATGCTTACATGGCCGATCTCCCCACGCACCCCAACACTCACATCTGTCAGTATGCGGACGATCTCATGATCTTCGCAGCTAACAAGAACCCGCGCTACAGCTACCGTCAAGTACAAGCCCACCTCTGTGCCATCAGTAGATGGTGCGAGAACTGGCGCATGTCTATCAACCCGGAGAAAAGCTCTGCGATTCTCCTGGCCAACACGCTGGCAAACCGGCTCCCGCAGGACCTCGAGCTTCGGCGCCGTCGGATCCCTTGGGTCACTACGGCGAAGTATCTCGGGGTCACGTTGGACCGGCGGCTAACGTATAGGCATCACGTCAGGGGCAAAGTACTACAAGGTCATGCAGCCCTACGGCAGTTGTATCCCATCCTCAGCTCCAAAACCATGCCCATTCGCCTGAAACTCCAACTGTATCGTGCGATCATCCCGCCTCTGGTCCTGTACGGATGCGAGATCTGGGGAGTGGTGGCAAAGTCCACCTTCATCAGACTCCAGACGTTGCAGAACCGGGCATTAAGGATGATCTACGACACTGGTTGGAGATTTCCTGCCCACATCCTTCACGAACATTCCGGTATCCCGTACATTGTCGACGTGATTAAAACCCGCGCTCGAACAATGTACAACAAACTCCAGAACCACCCTAACCCACTGGTGAATACTCTGGGACAATATGACCAGAGAGAGCCTCGCCGACTACCATCTAAAAAATTGCCGAAGGACATCTTAAGTCCAACGGTCTAATTTTCGCAGATGGGAAAGGCAAAATGAATATCTGTACTTAAAACAGAGTAAATCGCCTAACTCAGATCACCTCTCAGTGTGTGACTGACGGCCAGAACCAGGAGGAGATTAGCGCGTCACCTGATTGACTAACCAGCCAATCAGCATGTATGGGCAGTGCCCGTTCATGGACCTATCCCTACCATCATTCATCTTGTCCCTAAGATACCCCTGATCCCAAACATTCCCAGAGTTTAAATCCCTGTAGACCAAAACACCATACTATCGCGCAGGTAAAGCCGTATAACGGCTAGGTACTGCGGTAAAGACACTTCGGGTGGGGGAATAAGCTTCCCCACTCGACTCGAACTGCCTCTGGAGCCTCTGGAGTTAGTGCACTTGAGCCCGGAAGAAGCCCACGATAAGATGAGGGAAACGTCGGCAACAAACCAGATGCCAGAATCTGAACTCAGGGAATGAACATTTACTTCTGAAAAATGCTGTGTTACATAAAACCTTAAAAGAAATTTGCTACAGCAAAATTTGTAAAAGTATTTGTGTTTAATGAATTTTTTAAAGAAAAGAACAACATGAACAGAGACGATGGGAAACAGCTCCACGACACCTGGAAGAGCCTACTGAAAGAAAGATCTACAATTGGTCGAGCAAGCCCCAGACAACACCCACAACCAATGGTCGATGATCAGCCAATCAGAGAGGAGGGGCGGAGTCGCCCTCTCAACATGGTATATAAGCAACAGAAAACAGACAGCGCACTTGAGCCCGGAAGAAGCCCACGATAAGATGGGGGAAACGTCGGCAACAAACCAGAAGAGGACGCGGCCTTCACCGAAAGCCCAGAATAACCATTTGTGTTTAAGGTGCCTTTTGCTGGTGAAAGTACTTATTTTTATAAGAAAATGATATATTGCTCTCTTTTTTTATGAAATATGACTCGAGGGGTAAAATGTTCCGGAGTTAAAATAGTCCCCCATTCGGATCTCCGGGCGGGGACTACTTCTCGAGAACCAAAACATTATATTAATAGAAGATCTAACATCAGACTTCTACAATGGAATGCGGGTGGTCTCACACAAACAAAAAGAGTAGAACTGAATAAAATTGTATTTGACTATAGCATTGACATATTTGTAATACAAGAAGCAAATCTAACAAATGACCAACTTAAATACTTCAATTTTACTGGATTTTTACTGCACTTACTACCCAAAAATAGACAGATAAGTAGTGGAATATTAGTTGGAGTCAAAAAGGATATTAAAACCTCCTTTGAAATTGTTAAAGAAATAGAGAACACAGATAAAAGTGAATTAATAAAGCTAAATTTTTGGGATAACAAAACACATCTACATTTATACAGTATTTACAATCCTCCCAGGAATGAACCACATCTCTCACTTGTCGACCAATTAAATAAAACAATCGTAATTGGGGATTTCAATGCACATTCCAAAAGATGGTGTTATGAAAAAGTGGATTCTACAGGGAAGATAGTGGAAGAATTTTTGAATACCACAATTTTTGAACTGATTTATAGTAAAGAAGATCCCACAACCTTCATACATTATTCTGGAGCGGGCAGTAACCCAGACCTCTTGTTAGCTACAACAGATATTGTTTCAAAAATTAAAAACAAGTTATAGAAGATCCAAGTTTTGGTCACAGAGCAGTAATTGCTGATATAAAACTAGAGATCACAAATAACAGTCAAGGTCTTACGAATCTGTATTGGAACTTCAAAAAAGCAGATTGGAACAAATATAAAACTGAATTAGAACATAAATTTAAAGAACAAACAAACTCACAGCTGCATGACCAACCAGATCATATGAACAAAGAATTCTGTAAAGTCATCCTAGAAACTGCAAAAAAAACATATTCCTCGTGGAAGAATTAAAAATTTTATTCTGGCAGTTTGTCACAATAGCTCAGTGGTTAGAGCGTCCGCCCGGCAAGCGGAAGGTCTGTGGTTCAAATCCCAGTTGTGGCATTGAATTTTTAAGTTCCAGTTCTACCTCTTAAACTTTGCCCACACACGGCTTGTGTGTTTAAAAACACCAACAGTAAGTTTGTTGGCATAAATAAATAATAATTTCAAACCCTTTTGGAACCCCCAGTTAGAAGAACTGAAAAAGCAAAGGGATATAGCTAGAAATACAGCTGAACAAACAAAAAACATATCAGATACACAAATATGGCGGAAGAAATGTGCCTCACTAAAAAAAGAAATTAATACTGCTAAAAGGAATCACTTTAAGAATTTCTTAGAAAAAATGGATTATAGGACAGATGGTAACAAAGCTCATAAATTCATAAAAAATGTCAAGGACAGGAAAGAAAGCAACAGCACACCTATCATACACAACAATAAAATGTTAGTAAATGATGCAGTCATAGCCGAAACATTCAATAAATATTAGGCTAATTCACACAAAGTAACAAGAAATAATAATAAGGAACGTAAAGAATTTAAGAAAGATTTGAAACAAGAAAGAGAATGTAATCCTAACACTCAGTGCAATATCTTTTTTCAAAATTTTAATATGCAAGAATTGAACATTGCAATAAATAATCTAAAAAACAAAAAGTCTCCTGGACCAGATCACATACATCCAGAGTTCATAAAAAACCTTGGAAAAACAGCAAAACAACAACTACTGAAACTCTACAATCTATCCTGGAAATCCACTGTACCTGCTGAATGGCGAAAAGCAATAATTGTCCCACTCTTGAAGAAAGACAAAACAGCATCAGAAATAAAAAATTATAGACCAATAGCTCTTACCAGCATAATAGCAAAAGTGATGGAAAGAATGGTGTCAAACAGGTTAATTTGGTTCCTAGAATCACAAAATTTAATATCCCCATGTCAAGCTGGATTCAGAGAGTTCCACTCTACAAATGAACAAGTCTTACTTCTCAGTCAAGAAATCAAAGACTCCTTCAATAGAAAAGAAGATAATTTATCAGTTTTTATTGATTTTCAAAGTGCATATGATTCTATATGCAGAACAAAACTACTAAAGGAAGTAAAAAAAATAGGGATACAAGGTCCAATGTTTTCATGGCTATGTCATTTCCTAACACAACGCTTTATTGCAACCAGATATGGAAGAAATATATCTAAACATAAACAAGTACACTGTGGCTTACCACAAGGTGCAGTGCTCAGCACTACACTTTTTAATATATTTATTAATGATCTACCACAACAAATACAAGAATCAGGCGTGAAGTGTGCACTATTTGCTGATGATTTAGTAATGTGGACTTCAAAACCAAAAAGCAAAAGTACAGAACTAGAAAAAACCATGCAACAATCCTTAACCAAATTAGAAAGGTGGACCAAAGAAAATTTAATGACTGTTAATACAACAAAATCAAACTACCAAATCTTTTCACTAAGAAAAAAAACACTAAAAATAAAACTAAATTTTGAGGGTCAACAATTATTACCAGAAACAAAGGAAGCAAAGTATTTAGGAGTTACATTTGATACCAAACTTACATGGACCAAACAAATAGAAAATGTAATACAAAGAGCAGAGAGGCGCCTTTCACTGTTAAAACGTCTAACAGGAATGAAGTGGGGATGTTCCAGAACAACGCTTAACACAGCATACAATATATATATATATAAAACCATTATTTACTTACTGCAGCGAAGTTCTTGTAACAGCAAATACAAAAAAAATTCAAAGCTTTCAAAACCAAAGTCTGAGATTAATTACAGGTGCTATCAAAACCACACCAATAGCAGCTATGGAAATACTAACCAACCAATACCCCATTGAATATGAAATAGAAAAAGCGGCTCTTATTCAACACGAAAAGTTGATCAGACTCCCATTCAATACATGGCACAAGAGAAATTTTACACATACACTAAAGACTCAGGAGAGCTTTCGTTCCAAAATTCAAGACATCAAGAAAAATGTACACCTTCCTAATTCAAAGGAAAACTTCATATCTAAAGTCAATCCAACACATACATTAGACATCACATATTATTTACACCTGACAGAAGAAGTTAAAAAAAGTGATACTCCAACTAGTGTTCTAAAATTATTGGCATTAGAGACAATCCATACTAGATTCCCAGAACATGAGTGGCTCCATATTTATACTGATGGATCATTGATATCAAACCAAGATGGAGCAGGTGCTGGAGTCACATGTCACCTCTTTTCCTATTACAAATCTTTAAGTTATGGAACTACAAACTTTGATGGAGAAATTGAAGTAATTCGAATGGCCCTACAAAATCTTTTGTACAGAATTTCACATTTTCAGCAAGCAGTTATTCTCTCAGATTCCAGGACAGCAATTATAGCAATTACTTCCAAGTTGTCACCAAAAAACCAAACTATTATAGAATGTTGGAAGATGCTTAGCCATCTAACAGCACTTCAAAAACGCCTAGTCTTCCAATGGATACCGGCGCACTGTGGACTGAGTGGTAATGAGAAAGCTGATTTTCTTGCAAAAAAGGGTACCAGCGGTGTACAAAAATCTATAGTTAATCTACCATTTTATGCAGCTAAAAGATTAGTCAACTCTGAATTCAAAAAAATTATTGCAAAATATTACTATGAAAAATCAAAGAATAAAAGATGGAAACTACCAAACATTCAAACAGTGATTCCTGAGTATCCTCGGAAAACAGCAGTTGCAACCTTCAGGTTGATTACAGGACATGATTGTCTGGCAAAACATTTAAACAGAATTGGGATATATTCTTCACCACTCTGTCCTCTATGTGATCTGCAAGAGGAAATGGATCAAGACCACCTTCAAATATGCCCGGCCACTTCTAGTGCCCCATCCATCAGTGAAAAATGTTGGAGAGCAAGAGGATTAATGACTTCATTGTCAGAAATCCAGCATTAGCTAACGACAACAACTGACCAGAAGCTTTAGGGAGCCTAGAAACTGGTTACAAGATGCAGTTTTAAATTTTGTTGCCATTACCGGGCACAAGTTAGATATTGTGCACATTACACTTTTTGCTGCAGATGTAATTGGTCCCTTAGAAAACAATAAATTTCCAATACACGATATCTACCTCTACTTTCTACTGAGAGTGTAGCTTGTCTTCTTGTTGCTGCACTGTTGTGAACCAAAATATTGAGTACTGTCTCACATAGCATTGTGTTCTCATTATGGTTGCCAATGCTCATGTTAATATAACTCCTTTTCAATACTTCTATAAGTTTACATCACAAAGTAATAAATTACATATTAAAAAGTTAAATAAGGAAAATTGAAGCTATTAACAGTGAAGCAACAAGATTCTAAAGATATGGCTTTGAGAATGAGCTGGACACAGCTTGAAACCCCAGGGTTAGCACCAAAAAATAAGATAAGTGAAGATTTTAGTTTCTAATTTGTTCTTACTTTAGAATACTTATTAAAAGTTTATAACTCCTTCTGAATACCAACACTTTTTTAAGTTTGCATTGCAAAATAATAAATTGCACATTGAACAGATTTAACTCCTGAATAATAAGCTTTATCACTTAACATCATAAATTAATAAATTGCATATTGAACATATATAACTCCTGAATACCAACACTTTTAAAAGTTTACACCATAAAGTAATAAAATGCATGTTAAATACTATAACTCCACCTGAATGCTGGCACAAAATAATTGCATGTTGAACATACATACAAGGTTGCTCAACACCTTTGGCTGCTCGATACCTTCTGCTTCTGTCATAAGCTCTGTAACCCCTGCGGCCAGGTGACCTGCAAATTGTGGATTCCTCTGAACAACAAAGTAGCTTATAGCAGGGAGTTAGAACCATAACAGTGAAATGAAAACATGTTTCATGATGCATGATCAGTTATATGTATTAGTTACTTCCTGAAATCAATATCACTGCTTCCAACTAAAAGCATGGACAGTACTAATGCATATTTTACAACTTCTTCTAATGCAGAGAGCACTAAACTTACATTTAACACAAAAATGATGTACAACACACACAATATTCACATAAAATGAATCACATTATACACTTCCTTAATGTTTTAACTTTGACAACATACTATTTCTGTGATTTCACAGAACTAAATGCATTTAGAGTTGAATTAACATAACTTGTGAATCCTGACAGTTGCTTTCCTCACAAGTGCGGCCCTGCTGCACCATGTACAAAGCATGCAGTGTTGCCAATCCATTGATCGGTTATCAGTTGTTCCCCTGCCGAGCGCAAGAGATGTAAATATGTGGGCATAGCATGTGGAGGGGGCTTGAAAAGCGATTGTATGACTGAAGGCTATTGGCTATTTCAGAGATAAACCTGGTTGTTATGACAACAGACCCATACGCCACCGATATGCCATGCCCAGCGAGCTGTCAGAATTCCCAAGTTAGGTTAATTCAAGCATAACATATACCAAATGGCAATTGCGTTGAAACTTATAGAAAACAGTGTAAAACCACAATTAACTGTTATAATGGCAGAGGTGGAGTTGACGGTTCACCAAAACAGACGGATGAAGTCTGGTTCACAACCATTCGTAATGATAATGATAATCAGAATGAGAAAGTTTAAATATGTATATTCAAATGGGAGTATTCATAGCTGACGGGAAGCTTTCCTGGGCCCCACAAACAGGAAAAAAGACTAAACTCTCTTGTTAGTGGACAGGGCACATTAGATTCATACTGTGCATGTTGGACTTTTCACTGTAGAAATTGGTGTGCCATTAAACAGCTGCTAGAGTTCTCTCTAGTTGCAAGAGAGAAAAAATATCATTGGTCAGTTAGGAATCAATGAATTACCAATGTACAATATCAACCTCCATCATTTATCGATAGAATATGCATTCTTATTCTTGTGAACCAAACTTTTGAGTGCTTATTTGCTTCTCTCCATTCTTGTTTCCATTCTAGTTACTGTTAATACTAAGATAAATGAAGCTTATAGTCTCCAAGTTACATATATAGATGCTTCAAGTATACCCAATTATACAAGTTATGTCAGAGGGAATCAGGACTGAAAAATTCAATGCCATAGCCAGGATTTGAACCACGGATCTACTGCTTGAGCTAGAGTGACAACTTGCCAGTATAACAATGAATTGTCCAACCGATTTGCATTTTTCTCGAGAGACCTCAAAGGGGATCTTACATCTGAGATTAAATACCCTAAGGGCGACCTATAATCCTAAGTACTTTTATATCCCAGGTTTAAATAACCTCCAGATGGTAATCGTTATTTTTATATGCTAGTAACAGTGATGTGAATCTAAATTATAATGGAAGTTTATCAGCTCACCACTAGATGTCATCTCAATCAACCATACACCAAACAATATCAACAAGAACCAGTTGGTCAATTCTGATGATGGCAACAAGTCAAGCTCCCGAAACCGGCCAAGACCAATCACATGCAAGTGATGTTCTGTGTTTCAATCCAACTCAAGTTTTCATTGTAACACTTACTTTAAACCTTCTGGCCAGATGCCTTAGCTTAAAATTCTAACATTACCGGCACAATATCTTTATGAGTTAGTTAAATATATCCACCTAAATCACAATAAATTGTATGACTCACAGTATCAGCACTGTCATGGAACCAGAACAAAAAGTAATCTAAAACCACCTATGCAAAGGTTAACAATATACAAAAAAAACTCCACTCTACGCAGGAATAAAGGCCTATAACAGACTGCCAACCCAACTGAAAACCATATAGAATGAAGGATTATTTAATAAGAAATTGAAGAACTTACTATTAGATAGGGCGTATTATTCAGTAGCCGAATATATGTGTGATAGTATGTAACCTAAATATAAGTACCTTAATTTCTACTGTTTAACTGAACCTAGTTTTATAATCTTATTGTAATTACGTGTAACAATTTTTGTTTTACCAATCTGACGAGTCACCTGTTTACAGAGCTTTTGCTCATTTGTATGTAAGCGTTTGTGACAATAAAGCATCTTATCTTATCTTATCATTATTCTTATTTGCTAGTATCTTTATTACCTAGAGGTGTCCATTACCCGTGGTAGGTTGAGGAAATGAACAAGGGACTTGCAGCATTTCTTGTGGACTCTGGCCTACTTATCTCTTGCAAATACTTCACATAAGCTAGAGAAAGTTATTGTGTTGTACAGATATCCTGTTTGTTGTTGTTAGCTAATGCTGGATTTCTGACAATGAAGTCATTAATCCTCTTGCTCTCCAATATTTTTCACAATGATATTGAAGAGAGCAATGGCAGTAATAGTAACCGTTTTTTAGAGAGCACCATATTTTTATGTTTTGGCGGTCACATCGCTCTCTCACAACCCCCAGAATGTCTGGAGTACCACACCTGTCGTTGGTTTACGGGTCTCACCGACCTGACCAGGAGAAATATCAAAATAAATTCACCGACCATATCCTCTGATTACCAATCAGAGGACGTATTACATGCCATGACATGTAAATACAACTAAAACTAAGCCTAGTAAAATTTGTTTTTTGCGATAACTTGTATCTGAATTTGGAGCAGAGGTATTTTCTACTGATGGAAACATTCTTATGTGCAAATAGTATGAGGTGAAAATTAGTGCACAAAAGTGGTCCCATGTCCAGCAGCATACTGGGCATCAGAAATGTGAGAGCAGCCTTCTGGACCATGGAGGAAAGAAAATCACAACTTGTGTTACAACAAAATGCTAATGAATGTTCCAAGTTGTTTCCATTTTACAAAGACCTTGGTAGTGCCTTACTTAATGCAAATATGCTGTTAACAAAGATAAACATGTAACTGAAACTGAAATTATTAATTAATTTGTATCAACCCATTATGTCCTTTTTTCCAGCTTTTATTTACTTTTTGATATGTTTAAGTATTTTTAATGGTCTTCAATGATCAACTTTTGAGCCCTAGTGGTTGCATATTTTTTGGATAAAAGTTTTCCTATTAGACTTTCTTGTTATTCACTATAAGATGAATGTGCTCTGCATGATTATTTTACTTCCATGCTGTGTTCAGAACTTGAATTCTTGCTGCTGCAGAGGGGTAGTGAGTGAATATGACAAGAGCATACTGAGATGCCTGTGTGAGAACAGGAACATCAATTTCACCAACCTTAGTTATGCAGCAATTACTCATATCATCACATTGGGGGTTTCCTGCTGTATGTTGTCGAAATCCTCACTGACGCTTGTAAGGTATTTTACCTTACATATGAGGAGTATCACTATTCCTTTCCTTTGGGCTGCCCGGCTCAACCAGGTATTTCAGATCACCAGGTAGCACATCTCAGGGTCAATCCAGCTCTTGTGATAGGCGTCCCACTTTGGTGAAATGTTACTGGTGTTGCAGAGTGCAATGGCAGGAAGACGAAAAAGAACTGTGGCAAGGTGTACTGAAATAATATATGGAAATTTCTTGCTCTAACACTCGTTCCCCACTGCTATGTTTCCTGCAAGTTTATGACCTTGGATTGTCTTAGTCTTCCATGATTTTCTACAGCATCTCAAAGTTCTGTTCTGTGCAGAGCTTTATACATACTACTGTTTCACACTTATGATGAATAAGGTGATATCACTCGGTCACTACAATTATCCCGCTCACTATTTACTATGCCTTGCATCTAACGTTAGCGAATCTTTGGGCGTGATATTCCTACAGTCACAAACTGCACATTCTCTAGGTGACAGAAACTGTTGGAGTGTCTGCTATACCTGAAAACAGACCCTTCAATACTCAAAAGTGATAGTCTTTGGTTTTTGCACATGGGGGCCAGATCTTTTCTCTCCTATTGGACGCTGTGTTGTCTGCTAGATTGAGGAAGCTTCTTATTGGCTCTAGTTTAAAGGTTTTAACTTAACAAATTTTGTCATGTTCATTGGGGGATGCTTCCCCCACCACATGTTTCTGGCATCTATTTTATGAAAATCTTGCAGAAAACAATGCGCTACTATGATATTGTTTATTTATCAATAACTGCATAAATTAAGACACTGATACAATTATTCAAGGGCTTTCAAATGGTGGAGTTTTTAATTTTCTAGGCAGAAAACTGTAGATTAGGTCGGCTATAGATTGATTGGCAATAATTCAGTAATCAACACGATTTAACACCCTCTTTTGGTGTATCTAGAAATATCACAACAGTTAGGAAGAGCATTTCTGTTGCAACCAAAAATGCCATTCTCTGAGCAATAGACTAAGTAGTGCATGTGTGGGGGACCGGTTCTTCCCGGCCACACCATAGCCGAGTGGTTAGACAATTTTCTTTAAAAAAAAAAGTTCTGTCAATCTGCTGTACAGAAAAAGCATATGTAACTTCATTCTTTGTTCCTGAAACATAGTGTTAGATATTATCATCTATAGTCAGTCATACTTTTCTGAAGAATGGATCTTTTCCAATTAATACATTAGTTTGGTGAATACATTTTTCCCTCTGACCGAATCAAGCCACCAAAATTTGTAGTGTCAGCTGCAAATGCTACAGGTTTCTTTTCTATTCCTAACCTTACTGAAGCATCTCAAACATGTGAAGATATTATTTCCACAGATTTGTATGGTGCATGGTGATGAACAATATGAAATGAAAGTGTTGCCTCTGCAGCGATAACATGATATGCTGACTGGAGGCTGAGCAAAGACACCTTTAATATCTGAAATACTGGCAGAATATTGTGAAGTTTTGATTCTTAGATGAGAGACTTTACTTTCCACTTCCTTATTCTGTGATAACCATAATGCAAATGGATAAGCGAGAGTAAACCCTATCTTTGCATCTACAGAATACCATCATTTTGTCTCGGAGTGCAAATGCTATGTTGCCAATCCTTGACTGTAGCTAGTTGTCATAGCAAGTTGCAGTTTTGGCTAAGAGCCAATTATTCATTTCTATTTTCCCACTTTTTAATTCATTTTGAAATGAGGACACAGGCTAATCGAGGCTCACATAGATCTCTATACAGGTATTTACTAAAGAGATAGGTTATCATAGGCTCGCATAGGCTACACCAAATCTGTATAGCAGTATAGACTGAGGAAATAGGCTACACACCAAGTCTCTAAAAAATTATAGTCTGAGGACATAGGCTACACACCAAGTCTCTAAAAAAGTATAGTCTGAGGACATAGGCTAATATAGGCTCACATAGGCTACACTAGATCTGTATATAAGTATAGACTGAGGAGATAGGCTAGTATAGGCTCACATAGTCTAAACCAAATCTCTAAATAAGTATAGACTGAGAACATAGGATAGTATAGGCTCACACAGGCTACACCAAATCTCTAAATAAGTATAGACTGAGCACAAATGCTAATAAAGGCTCACACAGGCTACACCAAACCTCTAAATAAGTATAGACTGAACACATAGGCTAATAAAGGCTCACACAGGCTACACCAAATCTCTAAATAAGTATACACTGAGGACGTAGGCCAGTATACGCTCACATAGGCTACACCAAATCTCTAAATAAGTATAGACTGAGGACATAGGCCAGTATACGCTCACATAGGCTACACCAAATCTCTAAATAAGTATAGACTGAGGACATAGGCCAGTATACGCTCACATAGGCTACACCAAATCTCTAAATAAGTATACACTGAGGACATAGGCCAGTATACGCTCACACAGGCTACACCAAATCTCTAAATAAGTATACACTGAGGACATAGGCCAGTATACGCTCACATAGGCCACACCAAATCTCTAAATAAGTAAACACTGAGGACATAGGCCAGTATACGCTCACATAGGCTACACCAACTCTCTAAATAAGTATACACTGAGGACATAGGCTAGTATAGGCTAACATAGGCTACACCAAATCTCTAAATAAGTATAGACTGAGGACATAGGCTAGTATAGGCTCACACAGGCTACACCAAATCTCTAAATAAGTATACACTGAGAACATAGGCCAGTATATGCTCACACAGGCTACACCAAATCTCTAAATTAGTATACACTGAGGACATAGGCCAGTATACGCTCACATAGGCTACACCAAATCTCTAAATAAGTATACACTGAGGACATAGGCCAGTATACGCTCAAATAGGCTACACCAAATCTCTAAATAAGTATACACTGAGGACATAGGCCAGTATACGCTCACATAGGCTACACCAAATCTCTAAATAAGTATACACTGAGGACATAGGCTAGTATAAGCTCACATAGGCTACACCAAATCTCTAAATAAGTATACACTGAGGACATACGCTAGTATAGGCTCACATAGGCTACACCAAATCTCTAAATAAGTATAGACTGAGGACATAGGCTAGTATAGGCTCACATAGGCTACACCAATTCCCTAAATAAGTATACACTGAGGACATAGGCCAGTATGCGCTCACACAGGCTACACCAAATCCCTAAATAAGTATACACTGAGGACATAGGCCAGTATACGCTCACACAGGCTACACCAAATCTCTAAATAAGTATACACTGAGGACATAGGCCAGTATACGCTCACATAGGCTACACCAAATCTCTAAATAAGTATAGACTGAGGACATAGGCTAGTATAGGCTCACATAGGCTACACCAAATCTCTAAATAAGTATACACTGAGGACATAGGCCAGTATACGCTCACACAGGCTACACCAAATCTCTAAATAAGTATACACTGAGGACATAGGCCAGTATACGCTCACATAGGCTACACCAAATCTCTAAATAAGTATACACTGAGAACATAGGCCAGTATATGCTCACACAGGCTACACCAAATCTCTAAATTAGTATACACTGAGGACATAGGCCAGTATACGCTCACATAGGCTACACCAAATCTCTAAATAAGTATACACTGAGGACATAGGCCAGTATACGCTCAAATAGGCTACACCAAATCTCTAAATAAGTATACACTGAGGACATAGGCCAGTATACGCTCACATAGGCTACACCAAATCTCTAAATAAGTATACACTGAGGACATAGGCTAGTATAAGCTCACATAGGCTACACCAAATCTCTAAATAAGTATACACTGAGGACATACGCTAGTATAGGCTCACATAGGCTACACCAAATCTCTAAATAAGTATAGACTGAGGACATAGGCTAGTATAGGCTCACATAGGCTACACCAATTCCCTAAATAAGTATACACTGAGGACATAGGCCAGTATGCGCTCACACAGGCTACACCAAATCCCTAAATAAGTATACACTGAGGACATAGGCCAGTATACGCTCACACGGGCTACACCAAATCTCTAAATAAGTATACACTGAGGACATAGGCCTGTATACGCTCACATAGGCTACACCAAATCTTTAAATAAGTATACACTGAGGGCATAGGCTAGTATAAGCTAACATAGGCTACACCAAACCTGTAAATAAGTATAGACTGAGGACATAGGCTAGTATAGGCTCACATAGGCTACACCAAATCTCTAAATAAGTATACACTGAGGACATAGGCCAGTATACGCTCACACAGGCTACACCAAATCTCTAAAGAAGTATACACTGAGGACATAGGCCAGTATACGCTCACATAGGCTACACCAAATCTCTAAATAAGTATACACTGAGGACATAGGCCAGTATACGCTCACATAGGCTACACCAAATCTCTAAATAAGTATACACTGAGGACATAGGCCAGTATACGCTCACATAGGCTACACCAAATCTCTAAATAAGTATACACTCAGGACATAGGCTAGTATAAGCTCACATTGGCTACACCAAATCTCTAAATAAGTATAGACTGAGGAGATAGGCTAGCATAGGCTCACATAGGCTACACCAAATCTCTAAATAAGTATACACTGAGGACATAGGCTAGTATAGGCTCACATAGGCTACACCAAATCTCTAAATAAGTATAGACTGAGGACATAGGCTAGTATAGGCTCACATAGGCTACACCAAATCTCAAAATAAGTATACACTGAGGACATAGGCCAGTATACGCTCACACAGGCTACACCAAATCTCTAAATAAGTATACACTGAGGACATAGGCCAGTATACGCTCACATAGGCTACACCAAATCTCCAAATAAGTATAGACTGAGGACATAGGCTAGTATAGGCTCACATAGGCTACACCAAATCTCTAAATAAGTATACACTGAGGACATAGGCCAGTATACGCTCACATAGGCTACACCAAATCTCTAAATAAGTATAGACTGAGGACATAGGCTAGTATAGGCTCACATAGGCCACACCAAATCTCTCAATAAGTATAGACTGAGAACATAGGTTAATATAGGCTCACATAGGCTACACCAAATCTCTAAATAAGTATAGACTGAGGACATAGGCTAGTATAGGCTCACATAGGCCACATTAGATGTATATATAAGTATAGACTGAGGAGATAGGCTAGTATAGGCTAGACATAGGGCTCACCAAATGTGTATATAAGTATAGACTGAAGAGATAGGCTAGTATAGGCTAGACATAGGCCACACCAAATGTGTATATAAGTATAGACTGAGGAGATAGGCTAGTATAGGCTAGACACAGGCCTCACCAAATGTGTATATAAGTATAGACTGAGGAGATAGGCTAGTACAGGCTAGACATAGGGCTCACCAAATGTGTATATAAGTATAGACTGAAGAGATAGGCTAGTCTAGGCTAGACATAGGCCTCACCAAATGTGTATATAAGTATAGACTGAGGAGATAGGCTAGTATAGGCTAGACACAGGCCTCACCAAATGTGTATATAAGTATAGACTGAGGAGATAGGCTAGTATAGGCTAGACATAGGCCTCACCAAATGTGTATATAAGTATAGACTGAAGAGATAGGCTAGTCTAGGCTAGACATAGGCCTCACCAAATGTGTATATAAGTATAGACTGAGGAGATAGGCTAGTATAGCCTAGACATAGGCCTCACCAGATCTGTATATAGGTATAGACTGAGGAGATAGGATATTATAGGCTAGACATAGGCCTCACCAAATGTGTATATAAGTATAGACTGAGGAGATAGGCAAGTATAGGCTCACATATGCTACACCAGATCTGTATATAAGTATAGACTGAGGACATATGCTAATATAGGCTCACATAGGCCACACCAGATCTCTAAATAAGTATAGACTGAGGAAATAGGTTAATATAGGATCACATAGGCTACACCAGATCTGTAAATAAGTATAGACTGAGGACATAGGCTAATATAGGCTCACATAGGCTACACCAGATCTGTATAGAAGTATAGACTGAGGACATAGGCTAATATAGGCTCAAATAGGCTACACCAGATCTGTATATAAGTATACACTGAGGAGACAGGCTAGTATAGGCTCACATAGGCTACACCAGATCTGGATATAAATATAGACTGAGGACATAGGCTAATATACGCTCAAATAGGCTACACCAGATCTGTATATAAGTATAGACTGAGGAGATTGGCCAGTATAGGCTCACATAGGCTACACCAGATCTCTAAATAAGTATAGAGTGAGGACATAGGCTAGTATAGGGTCACATAAGCTACACCAGATCTGTAAATAAGTATAGACTGAGAACATAGGCTAGTATAGGTTCACGTAGTCTAAACCAAATCTCTAAATAAGTATAGACTAGGGAGATGGGCTAGTATAGGCTCACATACGAAACACCATATCTGTATATAAGTATAGACTGAGGAGATAGGCTAGTATAGGCAATCATAGGCTACACCAGATCTGTATATAAATATAGACTGAGGATATAGGCTAATATAGGCTCAAATAGGCTACACCAGATCTGTATAGAAGTATAGACTGAGGACACAGGCTACACACCAAGTCTCTAAATAAGTATAGTCTGAGGACATAGACTAATAAAGGCTCACACAGGCTACACTAGATCTGTATATAAGTATAGACTGAGGAGATAGGTTGTATAGGCTAACACAGGCTACACCAAATCTCTAAATAAGTATAAACGGAGTACATAGGCTAATAAAGGCTCACACAGGCTACATCAAACCTCTAAATAAGTATAGACTGAGCACATAGGATAATATAGGTTCACACAGGCTACATCAAATCTCTAAATAAGTATAGACTGAGCACATAGGCTAATATAGGTTCACACAGGCTACACCAAACCTCTAAATAAGTATAGACTGAGCACATAGGCTAATAAAGGCTCACACAGGCCACACCAAGTCTCTAAATAAGTACAGACTGATAACATAGGTTAATATAGGCTCACACAGGCTACACCAAATCTCTAAATAAGTATAGACTGAGGACATAGGTTAATATAGGCTCACAAAAGCTACACCATATCTCTAAATAAGTATAGACTGAGGACATAGGTTATTATTGGCTCAAATAGGCTACTACAGATCTCTATATAAGTATAGACTGAAGACATACGCTACTATAGGCTCACATAGGTTACATCAGATCTGTACATAAGCACAGACTGAGGACATACGTTACTATAGACTCAGATAGGCTACACCAGGTCTCTAAATAAGTATAGACTGAGGACATATGTTAATATAGGCTCACATAGGCCACACCAGATCTGTATATAAGTATAGACTGAGGAGATAGGCTAGTATAGGCTAGACATAGGGCTCACCAAATGTGTATATAAGTATAGACAGAGGAGATAGGCTACTATAGGCTACACATAGGCCACACCAGATGCGTATATAAGTATAGACTGAGGAGATCGGCTAGTCTAGGCTAGACATAGGCCTCACCAAATGTGTATATAAGTATAGACTGAGGAGATAGGCTAGTATAGGCTAGACATAGGCCTCAACAGATGTGTATATAAGTATAGACTGAGGAGATAGGCTAGTATAGGCTAGACATAGGCCTCACCAAATCTGTATATAAGTATAGACTGAGGAGATTGGCTAGTATATGCTAGACATAGGCTAATCCAGATCTGTATATAAGTATAGACTGAGGAGATAGGCTAGTATAGGTTCACATAGGCTACACCAGATCTCTAAATAAGTATAGACTGAGGACATATGCTAATGTAGGCTCACATAGGCTACACCAGATCTGTATATAAGTATAGACTGGGGCGATAGGCAAGTATACGCTCACATATGCTACACCAGATCTGTATGTAAGTATAGACTGAGGAAATAGGCTAGTATAGGTTCACATAGGCTACACCAGATCTCTAAATAAGTACAGACTGAGGACATATGCTAATATAGGCCCACATAGGCTACACCAGATCTGTATATAAGTATAGACTGAGCAGATAGGCTAGTATAGGCTCACATAGGCTACACCAGATCTCTTAATAAGTATAGACTCAGGACATAGCCTAATATAGGCTCACATAGGCTACACCAGATCTATATAGAAGTATAGACTGAGGAGATAGGCTAGTATACGCTCACATAGGCTACACCAGATCTGCATATAAATATAGACTGAGGACATAGGCTAATATAGGTTCAAATAGGCTACACCAGATCTGTATAGAAGTATAGACTGAGGAGATAGGCTAGTATAGGCTCACATAGGCAACACCAGATCTGGATATAAATATAGACTGAGGACATAGGCTAATATAGGCTCAAATAGGCTGCACCAGATCTGTATATAAGTATAGACTGAGGAGATAGGCTAGTATAGGCTCACATAGGCTACACCAGATCTGTAAATAAGTATAGACTGAGGACATAGGCTATTATAGGTTCATGTAGTCTAAACCAGATCTCTAAATAAGTATAGACTAGGGAGATGGGCTAGTATAGGCTCACATACGCAACACCATATCTGTATATAAGTATAGACTGAGGAGATACGCTAGTATAGGCAATCTTAGGCTACACCAGATCTGTATATCAATATAGACTGAGGACATAGGCTAATATAGGCTCAAATAGGCTACACCAGATCTGTATAGAAGTATAGACTGAGGACACAGGCTAATATAGGCTCAAATAGGCTACACCAGATCTGTATATAAGTATACACTGAGGAGACAGGCTAGTATAGGCTCACATAGGCTACACCAGATCTGGATATAAATATAGACTGAGGACATAGGCTAATATACGCTCAAATAGGCTACACCAGATCTGTATATAAGTATAGACTGAGGAGATTGGCCAGTATAGGCTCACATAGGCTACACCAGATCTCTAAATAAGTATAGAGTGAGGACATAGGCTAGTATAGGGTCACATAAGCTACACCAGATCTGTAAATAAGTATAGACTGAGAACATAGGCTAGTATAGGTTCACGTAGTCTAAACCAAATCTCTAAATAAGTATAGACTAGGGAGATGGGCTAGTATAGGCTCACATACGAAACACCATATCTGTATATAAGTATAGACTGAGGAGATAGGCTAGTATAGGCAATCATAGGCTACACCAGATCTGTATATAAATATAGACTGAGGATATAGGCTAATATAGGCTCAAATAGGCTACACCAGATCTGTATAGAAGTATAGACTGAGGACACAGGCTACACACCAAGTCTCTAAATAAGTATAGTCTGAGGACATAGACTAATAAAGGCTCACACAGGCTACACTAGATCTGTATATAAGTATAGACTGAGGAGGTAGGTTGTATAGGCTCACACAGGCTACATCAAACCTCTAAATAAGTATAGACTGAGCACATAGGATAATATAGGTTCACACAGGCTACATCAAATCTCTAAATAAGTATAGACTGAGCACATAGGCTAATATAGGTTCACACAGGCTACACCAAACCTCTAAATAAGTATAGACTGAGCACATAGGCTAATAAAGGCTCACACAGGCCACACCAAGTCTCTAAATAAGTACAGACTGATAACATAGGCTAATATAGGTTCACATAGGCTACACCAAATCTCTAAATAAGTATAGACTGAGGACATAGGTTAATATAGGCTCACAAAAGCTACACCATATCTCTAAATAAGTATAGACTGAGGACATAGGTTATTATTGGCTCAAATAGGCTACTACAGATCTCTATATAAGTATAGACTGAGGACATACGCTACTATAGGCTCACATAGGTTACATCAGATCTGTACATAAGCACAGACTGAGGACATACGTTACTATAGGCTCAGATAGGCTACACCAGGTCTCTAAATAAGTATAGACTGAGGACATATGTTAATATAGGCTCACATAGGCCACACCAGATCTGTATATAAGTATAGACTGAGGAGATAGGCTAGTATAGGCTAGACATAGGGCTCACCAAATGTGTATATAAGTATAGACAGAGGAGATAGGCTACTATAGGCTACACATAGGCCACACCAGATGCGTATATAAGTATAGACTGAGGAGATCGGCTAGTCTAGGCTAGACATAGGCCTCACCAAATGTGTATATAAGTATAGACTGAGGAGATAGGCTAGTATAGGCTAGACATAGGCCTCAACAGATGTGTATATAAGTATAGACTGAGGAGATAGGCTAGTATAGGCTAGACATAGGCCTCACCAAATCTGTATATAAGTATAGACTGAGGAGATAGGCTAGTATATGCTAGACATAGGCTAATCCAGATCTGTATATAAGTATAGACTGAGGAGATAGGCTAGTATAGGTTCACATAGGCTACACCAGATCTCTAAATAAGTATAGACTGAGGACATATGCTAATGTAGGCTCACATAGGCTACACCAGATCTGTATATAAGTATAGACTGAGGAGATAGGCAAGTATAGGCTCACATATGCTACACCAGATCTGTATGTAAGTATAGACTGAGGAAATAGGCTAGTATAGGTTCACATAGGCTACACCAGATCTCTAAATAAGTACAGACTGAGGACATATGCTAATATAGGCCCACATAGGCTACACCAGATCTGTATATAAGTATAGACTGAGCAGATAGGCTAGTATAGGCTCACATAGGCTACACCAGATCTCTTAATAAGTATAGACTCAGGACATAGCCTAATATAGGCTCACATAGGCTACACCAGATCTATATAGAAGTATAGACTGAGGAGATAGGCTAGTATACGCTCACATAGGCTACACCAGATCTGCATATAAATATAGACTGAGGACATAGGCTAATATAGGTTCAAATAGGCTACACCAGATCTGTATAGAAGTATAGACTGAGGAGATAGGCTAGTATAGGCTCACATAGGCTACACCAGATCTGGATATAAATATAGACTGAGGACATAGGCTAATATAGGCTCAAATAGGCTGCACCAGATCTGTATATAAGTATAGACTGAGGAGATAGGCTAGTATAGGCTAGACATAGGGCTCACCAAATGTGTATATAAGTATAGACTGAGGAGATAGGCTAGTATAGGCTAGACATAGACCTCACCAAATGTGTATATAAGTATAGAGTGAGGAGATAGGCTAGTCTAGGCTAGACATAGGCCTCACCAAATGTGTATATAAGTACAGACTGAGGAGATATGCTAATATAGGCTCACATAGGCTACACCAGATCTGTATATAACGATAGACTGAGGAGATAGGCTAGTATAGGCTAGACATAGGGCTCACCAAATGTGTATATAAGTATAGACTGAGGACATATGTTAATATAGGCTCACATAGGCCACACCAGATCTGTATATAAGTATAGACTGAGGAGATAGGCTAGTATAGGCTAGACATAGAGCCCACCAAATGTGTATATAAGTATAGACTGAGGAGATAGGCTAGTATAGGCTAGACATGGGCCTCACCAAATATGTATATGAGTATAGACTGAGGAGATATGCTAATATAGGCTCACATGGGCTACACCAGATCTGTATATAAGTATAGACTGAGGACATAGGCTAATATAGGCTCATATAGGCTACACCAGATCTGTATATAAGTATAGACTCAGCAGATAGGCTAATATAGGCTAACACAGGCTACACCAAATCTCTAAATTAGTATAGACTGAGCACATAGGCTAATAAAGGCTCACATAGGCTACACCAAATCTCTAAATAAGTATAGACCGAGAACGTAGGCTAATATAGGCTCACACAGGCTACACCAAATCCATAAATAAGTATAGACTGAGGACATAGGTTAATAAAGGCTCACACAGGCTACACCAAATCTCTAAATAAGTATAGACTGAGGACATAGGTTAATATAGGCTCACAAAGGCTACACCAAATCTCTAAATAAGTATAAACTGGGGACATAGGTTATTATAGGCTCAAATACGCTACTACAGATCTCTATATAAGTATACACTGAGGACATGCGCTACTATAGGCTCACATATGCTATACCAAATCCCTATATAAGTATAGACTGAGGACGTATGCTACCATATGTTCACATAGGCTACATCAGATCTGTACATAAGCATAGACTGAGGACATACGCTACTATAGGCTCAGATAGGCTACACCAGATCTTTAAATAAGTATAGACTGAGGCCATATGTTAATATAGGCTCACATAGGCCACACCAGATGTGTATATAAGTATAGACTGAGGAGATAGACTAGTATAGGCTAGACAAAGGGCTCAGCAAATGTGTATATAAGTATAGACTGAGGAGATAGGCTAGTATAGGCTCACATAGGCTACACCAGATCTCTAAATAAGTATAGACTGAGGACATAGGCTAGTATAGGCTCACATAGGCTACATCAGATCTGTAAATAAGTATAGACTGAGGAAATAGGCTAGTATAGGCTCACATAGTCTAAACCAGATCTCTAAATAAGTATAGACTAGGGAGATAGGCTAGTATAGGCTCACATACGCTACACCATATCTGTATATATGTATACACTGAGGAGATAGGCTAGTATAGGCTCACATAGGCTACACCAGATCTGGATATAAATATAGACTGAGGACATAGGTTAATATAGGCTCAAATAGGCTACACCAGATCTGTATATAAGTATAGACTGAGGAGATAGGCTAGTATAGGCTCACATAGGCTACACCAGATCTCTAAATAAGTATAGACTGAGGACATAGGCTAGTATAGGCTCACATAGGCTGCACCAAATCTGTAAATAAGTATAGACTGAGGAAATAGGCTAGTATAGGCTCACATAGTCTAAACCAGATCTCTAAATAAGTATAGACTAGGGAGATAGGCTAGTTTAGGCTCACATACGCTACACCATATCTGTATATAACTATAGACTAAGGAGATAGGCTAGTATAGGCAATCATAGGCTACACCAGATCTGTACATAAATATAGACTGACGACATAGGCTAATATAGGCTCAAACAGGCTACACCAGATCTGTATATAAGTAAAGACTGAGGAAATAGGCTAGTATAGGCCCACATAGTCTAAACCAGATCTCTAAATAAGCATAGGCTAGGGAGATAGGCTAGTATAGGCTCACATACGCTACATCATATCTGTATATAACTATAGACTGAGGAGATAGGCTAGTATAGGCAATCATAGGCTACACCAGATCTGTATATAAATATAGACTGAGGACATAGGTTAATATAGGCGCACATACACTAATCCAGATCTGTATATAAGTATAGACTGAGCACATAGGCTAATATAGGCTCACATAGGCTACACTAGATCTCCAAACAGGTATAGACTGAGGACATATTCTAGTATAGGCTCACATAGGCTACACCAGATCTGTATATAGGTATAGACTGAGGACATAGGTTAATATAGGCGCACATACACTAATCCAGATCTGTATATAAGTATAGACTGAGGACATAGGCTAATATAGGCTCACATAGTCTAAACAAAATCTCTAAATAAGTATAGACTGAGGACATAGGCTAGTATAGGCTCACACAGGCCACACCAGATCTCTAAATAAGTATAGACTGGGGAGATACGCTAGTATAGGCTCACATAGGCTACACCAGATCTGTATATGAGTATAGATTGAGGGGATAGGCTAGTATAGGCTCACATAGGCTACACCAGTTCTCTAAATAAGTATAAACTGAGGACATAGGCTAGCATAGGCTCACATAGGCTACACCAGATCCCTAAATAAGCCTAGACTGAGGACATAGGCTAGTATAGGCTCACATAGTCTAAACCAAATCTCTAAATAAGTATAGACTGGGGAGATAGGCTAATATAGGCTCACATAGGCTACACCAGATATGTATATCAGTAAAAACTAAGGAGATAGACTAGTATAGGCTCACAAAGGCTACACAAAATCTCTAAATAAATATAGGCTGAGGAAATAGGCTAGTATAGGCTCACATAAGCTATACCAAATCTCTATATAAGTATAGACTGAGTACATACGTTACTATAGGCTCACATAGGCTGTACCAAATCTCTATATAAGTACAGACTGAGGGCATACGCTACTATAGATGCACATTAGCTATACCAAATCTCTATATTAGTATAGACTGGGGACGTACGCTGCTATAGGCTCACATAGGCTACACCAGATCTGTACATAAGCATAGACTGAGGACATACGTTACTAAAGGCTAAGATAGGCTAGACATAGGCTACACCAGATCTCTAAATAAGTACAGACTGAGGACATGGACTAGTATAGGCTACACCAGATCTGTATATAAGTATAGACTGCGGACATAGGCTAGTATAGGGTACACCAGATCTGTATATAAGTATAGACTGAAGACATAGGCTACACCAGATCTGTATATAAGTATAGACTGCGGAGATAGGGTAGTAAAGGCTCACATAGGCTACACCAAATCTCTAAATAAGTATAGACTGACGACAAAGGCTAACAGAGGCTCACATACATCTATATATAAGTATACACTGAAGACATAGGCCAGTATACGCTCACATAGGCTACAACAGATCTTTATATAAGTGCAGACTGAGGAGATAGGCTAATATAGGCTAATACAGGCTACACCAAGTCTCTAAATAAGTATAGACTGAGCACATAGGCCAATAAAGGCTCACACAGGCTACACGAAATCTCTAAATAAGTATACACTGAGGACATAGGCTAATATGGGCTCACATAGGCTATACCAAATCTCTAAATAAGTATAGACTGAGGGCTTAGGCTAATAGAGGCTCATATAGATCTCTATATAAGAATACACTGAAGAGATAGGTCAGTACAGGCTCACATAGGCTACACCAAATCTGTATAGAAGCAGGGACTGAAGACATAGGCCGGCATAGGCTCACATACGCGACTCCAGATCTGTATGTAACTATAGTCTGAGGACATAGGTTAGTATAGGCTCACATATTCTAAACCAGATCTCAAAATAAGTATAGACTGAGTACATAAGCTAATATAGCCTCACAAAGGCCACACCAAATCCCTAAATAGATATAGACTGAGCACATAGGTTAATATAGGCTCACATAGACTACACCAGATCTGTATATAAGCATAGACTGAGGAGATAGGCTATTGCAGGCTCACATAAGCTACACCAGATTTGTATATAAGTATAGACTGCGGAGTTAGGCTGGTATACTCTCACATAAGATGCACCAGATCTCAATATAAGTATAGACTGAGGACATAGTCTAATAAAGGTTCGCTTATTCTAAACCAAATCTCTAAATAAGTATAGACTGGGGATTTAGGCTAATATAGGCTCACACAGGCTACACCAGATCTCTAAATAAGTATAGACTGCGGAGATATGCTAGTATCCTCTCACATACGCAGCACCAGATCTGTATATAAGTACAGACTGCGGAGATAGGCTAGTATACTCTCACATAGGCTGCACCAGATCTGTATATAAGTATAGACTGCGGAGATAGGGTAGTATACTCTCACATAGGCTGCACCAGATCTCTAAATAAGTATAGACTGCGGAGATCGGCTAGTATAATCTCACATAGGCTGCACCAGATCTGTATATAAGTATAGACTGCGGAGATCGGCTAGTATAATCTCACATAGGCTGCACCAGATCTCTAAATAAGTATAGACTGCGGAGATCGGCTAGTATAATCTCACATAGGCTGCACCAGATCTCTAAATAAGTATAGACTGCGGAGATAGGCTAGTATACTCTCACATAGGCTGCACCAGATCTGTATATAAGTATAGACTGCGGAGATAGGGTAGTATACTCTCACATAGGCTGCACCAGATCTCTAAATAAGTATAGACTGCGGAGATAGGCTAGTATACTCTCACATAGGCTGCACCAGATCTGTATATAAGTATAGACTGCGGAGATAGGGTAGTATACTCTCACATAGGCTGCACCAGATCTGTATATAAGTCTAGACTGCGGAGATGGGCTAGTATACTCTCTCATAGGCTCCACCAGATCTGTATATAAGTATAGACTGCGGAGATAGGCCAGTATACTCTCACATAGGCTGCACCAGATCTGTATATAAGTATAGACTGCGGAGATAGGCTAGTATACTCTCACATAGGCTGCACCAGATCTGTATATAAGTATAGACTGCGGAGATAGGCTAGTATACTCTCACATAGGCTGCACCAGATCTCTAAATAAGTATAGACTGCGGAGATCGGCTAGTATACTCTCACATAGGCTGCACCAGATCTCTAAATAAGTATAGACTGCGGAGATAGGCTAGTATACTCTCACATAGGCTGCACCAGATCTGTATATAAGTATATACTGAGGACATAGTCTAATATAGGCTCCATAGTCTAAACCAAATCTCTAAATAAGTACAGACTGGGGAGATAGGCTACTATAGGCTCACATAGGCTACACCAGATGTGTATATAAGTATAGACTGGGGAGATAGGTTAGTATAGGCTCACATAGGCTACACCAGATCTCTAAATAAGTATAGACTGGGGAGATAGGCTAGTATAGGGTCACATAGGCTGCACCAGATCTCTAAATAAGTATAGACTGCGGAGATAGGCTAGTATACTTTCACATAGGCTACATCAGATCTCTGAATAAGTATAGACTGGAGAGATAGGTTAGTATAGGCTCACAGAGTCTAAACCAAATCTCTAAATAAGTACAGACTGAGGACATCGGCTAGTATAGGCTCAGAAAGCCTACACCAAATCTCTAAATAAGTACAGACTGAGGAAATAGACTAGCATAGGCTCACATAGGCTACACCAGATCTCCAAATAAGTATAGACTGGGGTGATAGGCTAGTATAGGGTCAAATGAGGTACACCAGATCTCTAAATAAGTATAGACTGAGGACATAGGCTAGTATACGCTCTCATAGGCTACACCAGATCTCTAAATAAGTATAGACTGAGGACATAGGCTAGTATAGGCTCACGTAGTCTAAACCAAATCTCTAAATAAGTATAGACTGAGGATATAGGCTAGCGTACTCTCACATAGGCTGCACCAGATCTCTAAATAAGTATAGACTGCGGAGATAGGCTAGTATGCTCTTACATAGCCTGAAACAGATCTCTAAATAAGTATACACTGGGAAGATAAGCTAGTATAGGCTCACGTCGGCTACACCAGATCTCTAAATAAGTATAGACTGCGGAGATAGGCTAATATGCTCTTACATAGGCTGAAACAGATCACTAAATAAGTATACACTGGGGAGATAAGCTAGTATAGGCTCACATCGGCTACACCAGATCTATAAATAAGTATACACTGGGGAGATAGGCTAGTACAGGCTCACACAGGCTACACCAGATCTCTCGATAAGTATAGATTGGGAAGATAGGCTAGTGTAGGCTCACATAGGCTACACCAGATATATGAATAAGTGTAGACTGGGGAGATAGGCTAGTATGCTCTTACATAGGCTGCAGCAGATCTCTAAATAAGTTAGACTGCGGAGATAGGCTAGTATGAACTCACATGGGCTGCACCAGATCTCTAAATAAGTTTAGACTGCAGATATAGGCTAGCGTACTCTCACATAGGCTGCACCAGATCTCTAAATATGTTTAGACTGCGGAGATAGGCTAGTATGCTCTTACATATTCTGCACCAGATCTCTAAATAAGTTTAGACTGCGGATATAGGCTAGCATACACTCACATAGGCTGCACCAGATCTCTAAATATGTTTAGACTGCGGATATAGGCTAGTGTACTCTCACATAGTCTGCACCAGATCTCTAAATAAGTTTAGAATGCGGATATAGGCTAGTATACTCTCACATAGGCTGCACCAGATCTCTAAATATGTTTAGACTGCGGAGATAGGCTGATATGCTCTTACATAGGCTGCACCAGGTCTCTAAATAAGTATAGACTGCGGAGATAGGCTAGTATGCTCTCACATAGGCTGCACCAGATCTGTATATAAGTATAGACTGCGGAGATAGGCTAGTATACTCTCACATAGGCTGCACCAGATCTCTAAATAAGTATAGACTGCGGAGATCGGCTAGTATACTCTCACATAGGCTGCACCAGATCTGTATATAAGTATATACTGAGGACATATTCTAATATAGGCTCCATAGTCTAAACCAAATCTCTAAATAAGTATAGACTGGGGAGATAGGCTAGTATAGGCTCACATAGGCTACACCAGATGTGTATATAAGTATAGACTGGGGAGATAGGTTAGTATAGGCTCACATAGGCTACTCCAGATCTCTAAATAAGTATAGACTGGGGAGATAGGCTAGCATAGGCTCACATAGGCTGCACCAGATCTCTAAATAAGTATAGACTGCGGAGATAGGCTAGTATACTCTCACATAGGCTACATCAGATCTCTAAATAAGTATAGACTGGAGAGATAGGTTAGTATAGGCTCACAGAGTCTAAACCAAATCTCTAAATAAGTACAGACCGAGGACATAGGCTAGTATAGGCTCAGAAAGCCTACACCAAATCTCTAAATAACTACAGACTGAGGAAATAGGCTAGCATAGGCTCACATAGGCTACACCAGATCTCCAAATAAGTATAGACTGGGGTGATAGGCTAGTATAGGGTCAAATAAGGTACACCAGATCTCTAAATAAGTATAGACTGAGGACATAGGCTAGTATACGCTCTCATAGGCTACACCAGATCTCTAAAAATAAGTATAGACTGAGGACATAGGCTAGTATAGGCTCACGTAGTCTAAACCAAATCTCTAAATAAGTATAGACTGAGGACATAGGTTAATATAGGCTCACACAGGCTACACCAAATCTCTAAATAAGTATAGACTGAGGATATAGGCTAGTGTACTCTCACATAGGCTGCACCAGATCTCTAAATAAGTATAGACTGCGGAGATAGGCTAGTATGCTCTTACATAGGCTGCACCAGATCTCTAAATAAGTATAGACTGCGGAGATATTCTAGTATGCTCTTACATAGGCTGAAACAGATCTCTAAATAAGTATACACTGGGGAGATAAACTAGTATAGTCTCACATCGGCTACACCAGATCTCTAAATAAGTATAGACTGCGGAGATAGGCTAATATGCTCTTACATAGGCTGAAACACATCACTAAATAAGTATACACTGGGGAGATAAGCTCGAATAGGCTCACATCGGCTACACCAGATCTCTAAATAAGTATACACTGGGGAGATAGGCTAGTACAGGCTCACACAGGCTACACCAGATCTCTCGATAAGTATAGATTGGGGAGATAGGCTAGTATAGGCTCACATAGGCTACACCAGATATATAAATAAGTGTAGACTGGGGAGATAGGCAGGTATAGGCTCACATAGGCCGCACCAGATCTCTAAATAAGTATAGACTGCGGAGATAGGCTAGTATGCTCTTACATAGGCTGCACCAGATCTCTAAATAACTATAGACTGCGGAGATAGGCTGGTATGCTCTTACATAGGCTGCACCAGATCTCTAAATAAGTATAGACTGCGGAAATAGGCTAGTATGCTCTTACATAGGCTGCACCAGATCTCTAAATAAGTTTAGACTGCGGAGATGGGCTAGTATACTCTTTCATCTGCTGCACCAGATCTCTAAATAAGTTTAGACTACGGAGATAGGCTAGTATGCTCTTACATAGGCTGCACCAGATCTCTAAATAAGTATAGACTGCGGAGATGGGCTAGTATGCTCTTACATAGGCTGCACCAGATCTCTAAATTAGTATACACTGGGGAGATAAGCTATTATAGGCTCACATAGGCTACACCAGATATGTATATCAGTAAAAACTGAGGAGATAGACTAGTATAGGCTCTCAAAGGCTACACAAAATCTCTAAATAAATATAGGCTGAGGAAATAGGCTAGTATAGGCTCACATAAGCTATACCAAATCTCTATATAAGTATAGACTGAGTACATACGTTACTATAGGCTCAGATAGGCTGTAACAAATCTCTATAAAAGTACAGACTGAGGACATACGCTACTATAGATGCACATTAGCTATACCAAATCTCTATATTAGTATACACTGGGAACGTATTCTGCTATAGGCTCACATGGGCTACACCAGATCTGTACATAAGCATAGACTGAGGACATACGTTACTATAGGCTAAGATAGGCTAGACATAGGCTACACCAGATCTCTAAATAAGTATAGACTGACGACATGGACTAGTATAGGCTACACCCGATCTGTATATAAGTATAGACTGCGGACATAGGCTAGTATAGGGTACAGCAGATCTGTATATAAGTATAGACTGAAGACATAGGCTACAACAGATGTGTATATAAGTACAGACTGAGGATATAGGGTAGTATAGGCTCACATAGGCTACTCCAGATCTGTATATAAGTATAGACTGCGGAGATAGGGTAGTAAAGGCTCACATAGGCTACACCAAATCTCTAAATAAGTATAGACTGACGACAAAGGCTAAAAGAGGCTCACATAGATCTATATATAAGTATACACTGAAGACGTAGGCCAGTATACGCTGACATAGGCTACAACAGATCTGTATATAAGTACAGACTGAGGAGATAGGCTAATATAGGCTAATACAGGCTACAGCAAGTCTCTAAATAAGTATACACTGAGCACATAGGCCAATAAAGGCTCACACAGGCTACAGCAAATCTCTAAGTAAGTATACACTGAGGACATAGGCTAATATAGGCTCACATAGGCTATACCAAATCTCTAAATAAGTATAGACTGAGGACTTAGGCTAATAGAGGCTCATATAGATCTCTATATAAGTATACACTGAAGAGATAGGTCAGTACAGGCTCACATAGGCTACACCAAATCTGTATAGAAGCAGGGACTGAAGACATAGGCCGGCATAGGCTCACATACGCGACTCCAGATCTGTAGGTAATTATAGTCTGAGGACATAGGTTAGTATAGGCTCACATATTCTAAACCAGATCTCTAAATAAGTATAGACTGAGTACATAAGCTAATATAGGCTCACAAAGGCCACACCAAATCCTTAAATAGATATAGACTGAGCACATAGGTTAATATAGGCTCACATAGACTACACCAGATCTGTATATAAGCATAGACTGAGGAGATAGGCTATTGCAGGCTCACATAAGCTACACCAGATTTGTATATAAGTATAGACTGCGGAGTTAGGCTGGTATACTCTCACATAAGATGCACCAGATCTCAATATAAGTATAGACTGAGGACATAGTCTAATAAAGGTTCGCTTATTCTAAACCAAATCTCTAAATAAGTATAGACTGGGGATTTAGGCTAATATAGGCTCACACAGGCTACACCAGATCTCTAAATAAGTATAGACTGCGGAGATAGGCTAGTATCCTCTCACATAGGCTGCACCAGATCTGTATATAAGTACAGACTGCGGAGATAGGCTAGTATACTCTCACATAGGCTGCACCAGATCTGTATATAAGTATAGACTGCGGAGATAGGCTAGTATACTCTCACATAGGCTGCACCAGATCTCTAAATAAGTATAGACTGCGGAGATCGGCTAGTATAATCTCACATAGGCTGCACCAGATCTCTAAATAAGTATAGACTGCGGAGATAGGCTAGTATACTCTCACATAGGCTGCACCAGATCTGTATATAAGTATAGACTGCGGAGATAGGCTAGTATACTCTCACATAGGCTGCACCAGATCTCTAAATAAGTATAGACTGCGGAGATCGGCTAGTATACTCTCACATAGGCTGCACCAGATCTGTATATAAGTATATACTGAGGATATAGTCTAATATAGGCTCCATAGTCTAAACCAAATCTCTAAATAAGTATAGACTGGGGAGATAGGCTAGTATAGGCTCACATAGGCTACACCAGATGTGTATATAAGTATAGACTGGGGAGATAGGTTAGTATAGGCTCACATAGGCTACTCCAGATCTCTAAATAAGTATAGACTGGGGAGATAGGCTAGCATAGGCTCACATAGGCTGCACCAGATCTCTAAATATGTTTAGACTGCGGAGATAGGCTAGTATGCTCTTACATAGGCTGCAACAGATCTCTAAATAAGTTTAGACTGCGGATATAGGCTAGTATACACTCACATAGGCTGCACCAGATCTCTAAATATGTTTAGACTGCGGATATAGGCTAGTATACTCTCACATAGGCTGCACCAGATCTCTAAATATGTTTAGACTGCGGATATAGGCTAGTGTACTCTCACATAGTCTGCACCAGATCTCTAAATAAGTTTAGAATGCGGATATAGGCTAGTATACTCTCACATAGGCTGCACCAGATCTCTAAATATGTTTAGACTGCGGAGATAGGCTAGTATGCTCTTACATAGGCTGCACCAGATCTCTAAATAAGTTTAGACTGCGGAGATAGGCTGGTATGCTCTTACATAGGCTGCACCAGGTCTCTAAATAAGTATAGACTGCGGAGATAGGCTAGTATGCTCTTACATAGGCTGCACCAGATCTCTAAATAAGTTTAGACTGCGGAGATGGGCTAGTATACTCTTACATCGGCTGCACCAGATTTCTAAATAAGTTTACACTACGGAGATAGGCTAGTATGCTCTTACACAGGCTGCACCAGATCTCTAAATTAGTATACACTGGGGAGATAAGCTAGTATAGGCTCACATAGGCTACACCAGATCTCTAAATAGGTATAGACTGCGGAGATAGGCTAGTATGCTGTTACATAGGCTGCACCAGATCTCTAAATTAGTATACACTGGGGAGATAAGCTAGTATAGGCTCACATAGGCTACACCAGATCTCTAAATAGGTATAGACTGCGGAGACAGGCTAGTATGCTCTTACATAGGCTGCACCAGATCTCTAAATAAGTATACACTGGGGAGATGAGCTAATATACTCTCACATAGGCTACACCAGATCTCTAAAGAGGTATAGACTGCGGAGATAGGCTAGTATACTCCCACATAGGGTGCAATAGATCTCTAAATAAGTATAGACTGCGGAGATAGGCTAGTATACTCTCACATAGGCAGCACCAGATCTCTAAATAAGTTCAGACTGCGGAGATGGGCTGGTATACTCTCACATAGGCAGCACCAGATCTCTAAATAAGTTTAGACTGCCGAGATGGGCTAGTATGCTCTTACATAGGCTGCACCAGATCTCTAACTAAGTATAGGCTGCGGAGATAGGCTAGTATACTCTCACATTGGTTGCACCAGACCTCTAAATAAGTATAGACTGCCGAGATGGGCTAGTATGCTCTTACATAGGCTACACTTGATCTCTAACTAAGTATAGACTGCGGAGATAGGCTAGTATACTCTCACATTGGTTGCACCAGATCTCTAAATAAGTATAGACTGCGGAGATAGGCTAGTATGCTCTTACATAGGCTGCACCAGATCTCTAAATACGTTTAGACTGCGGAGATGGGCTAGTATACTCTTACATAGGCTGCACCAGATCTCAAAATAAGTATAGACTGCGGAGATAGGCTAGTATACTCTCACATAGGCTGCACCAGATCTCAAAATAAGTATAGACTGCGGATATAGGCTAGTATACTCTCACATAGGCTGCACCAGATCTCAAAATAAGTACAGACTGCGGAGATAGGCCAGTATACTCTCAGATAGGCTGCACCAGATCTGTATATAGGTATACATTGAGGGCATAGTCTAATATAGGCTCACATAGTCTAAACCAAATCTCTAAATAAATATAGACTGGGTAGATAGACTAGTATAGGCTCACATAGTCTAAACCAAATCTCTAAATAAGTATAGACTGAGGACATAGGCTAGTATAGGCTCAGATAGGCTACACCAGATCTCTAAATAAGTATAGACTGAGGACATAGGCTACTATAGGCTCACATAGGCTACACCAGATGTGTATATATGTATAGACTGGGGTGATAGGTTAGTATACTCTCACATAGGCTACACCAGATCTCTAAATAAGTATACACTGGGGAGATAGGCTAGTATAGGGTCACATTGGCTGCACCAGATCTCTAAATAAGTATAGACTGCGGAGATAGGCTAATATACTTTCACATAGGCTACATCAGATCTCTGAATAAGTATAGACTGGAGAGATAGGTTAGTATAGGCTCACAGAGTCTAAACCAAATCTCTAAATAAGTACAGACTGAGGACATCGGCAGGTATAGGCTCAGAAAGCCTACACCAAATCTCTAAATAAGTACAGACTGAGGAAATAGACTAGCATAGGCTCACATAGGCTACACCAGATCTCCAAATAAGTATAGACTGGGGTGATAGGCTAGTATAGGGTCAAATGAGGTACACCAGATCTCTAAATAAGTATAGACTGAGGACATAGGCTAGTATACGCTCTCATAGGCTACACCAGATCTCTAAATAAGTATAGACTGAGGACATAGGCTAGTATAGGCTCACGTAGTCTAAACCAAATCTCTAAATAAGTATAGACTGAGGACATAGGTTAATATAGGCTCACACAGGCTACACCAAATCTCTAAATAAGTATAGACTGAGGATATAGGCTAGTGTACTCTCACATAGGCTGCACCAGATCTCTAAATAAGTATAGACTGCGGAGATAGGCTAGTATGCTCTTACATAGGCTGCACCAGATCTCTAGATAAGTATAGACTGCGGAGATATTCTAGTATGCTCTTACATAGCCTGAAACAGATCTCTAAATAAGTATACACTGGGGAGATAAGCTAGTATAGGCTCACGTCGGCTACACCAGATCTCTAAATAAGTATAGACTGCGGAGATAGGCTAATATGCTCTTACATAGGCTGAAACAGATCACTAAATAAGTATACACTGGGGAGATAAGCTAGTATAGGCTCACATCGGCTACACCAGATCTATAAATAAGTATACACTGGGGAGATAGGCTAGTACAGGCTCACACAGGCTACACCAGATCTCTCGATAAGTATAGATTGGGAAGATAGGCTAGTATAGGCTCACATAGGCTACACCAGATATATGAATAAGTGTAGACTGGGGAGATAGGCAGTTATAGGCTCACATAGGCCACACCAGATCTCTAAATAAGTATAGACTGAGGAGATAGGCTAGTATGCTCTTACATAGGCTGCACCAGATCTCTAAATAAGTTAGACTGCGGAGATAGGCTAGTATGATCTCACATACGCTGCACCAGATCTCTAAATAAGTTTAGACTGCAGATATAGGCTAGCGTACTCTCACATAGGCTGCACCAGATCTCTAAATATGTTTAGACTTTGGAGATAGGCTAGTATGCTCTTACATAGGCTGCACCAGATCTCTAAATAAGTTTAGACTGCGGATATAGGCTAGTATACACTCACATAGGCTGCACCAGATCTCTAAATATGTTTAGACTGCGGATATAGGCTAGTGTACTCTCACATAGTCTGCACCAGATCTCTAAATAAGTTTAGAATGCGGATATAGGCTAGTACACTCTCACATAGGCTGGACCAGATCTCTAAATAAGTACAGACTGCGGAGATAGGCCAGTATACTCTCACATAGTCTGCACCAGATCTCTAAATAAGTTTAGAATGCGGATATAGGCTAGTATACTCTCACATAGGCTGCACCAGATCTCAAAATAAGTACAGACTGCGGAGATAGGCCAGTATACTCTCAGATAGGCTGCACCAGATCTGTATATAGGTATACACTGAGGGCATAGTCTAATATAGGCTCACATAGTCTAAACCAAATCTCTAAATAAATATAGACTGGGTAGATAGACTAGTATAGGCTCACATAGTCTAAACCAAATCTCTAAATAAGTATAGACTGAGGACATAGCCTAGTCTAGGCTCACACAGGCTACACCAGATGTGTATATAAGTATAGACTGGAGAGATAGGCTAGTACAGGCTCACATAGGCTACAGCAGATCTCTTAATAAGTATAGACTAGGGAAATAGGCTAGTATACTCTCACATAGGCTGCACCAGATCTCTAAATAAGTATAGACTGAGAAGATAGGCTGGTATACTCTGACATAGGCTGCACCAGATCTCTAAATAAGTATAGACTGCGAAGATAGGCTGGTATACTCTGACATAGGCTGCACCAGATCTCTGGATAAGTATAGAGTGCGAAGATAGGCTGGTATACTCTGACATAGGCTGCACCAGATCTCTAAATAAGTATAGACTGGGAAGATAGGCTTGTATACTCTGACATTGGCTGCACCAGATCTCTAAATAAGTATAGACTGCGAATATAGGCTAGTATACTCTCACATAGGCTGCAACAGATCTCCAAATAAGTATAGACTGCGGCAATAGGCCAGTATACTCTCACATAGGCTGCACCAGATCTGTATATAGGTATACACTGAGGACATAGTCTAATATAGGCTCACATAGTCTAAACCAAATCTCTAAATAAGTATAGACAGAGGACATAGGTTAATATAGGCTCACACAGGCTACACCAAATCTCTAAATAAATATAGGCTGAGGACACAGGCCAATATAGGCTCACATAGGCAATACTAAATCTCTATATATGTATAGACTGAGGACATACGCCACTATAGGCTCACATAGACTATACCAAATCTCTATATAAGTATAGACTGAGGACATACGCCACTATAGGCTCACATAGGCTATACGAAATCTCTATATAGTATAGACTGAGGACATACGCTACTATAGGCTCACTTAGGCAATGCCAAATATCTATATATGTATAGACTGAGAACATACGTTACTATAGGCTCAGATAGGCTAGACATAGGCTACACCAGATCTGTATATATGTATAGACTGCGGACATAGGCTAGAATAGGCTACACCAGATCTGTATATTAGTATAGAATGATGACATAAGCTACACCAGATCTGTATATAGGTACAGACTGAGGAGATAGGGTAGTATACTCTCACATAGGCTACACCAGATCTCTAAATAAGTATACACTAAGGAGATAAGCTCGTATAGGCTCACATCGGCTACACCAGATCTCTAAATAAGTATAAACTGGGGAGATAGGCTAGCATAGGCTCACATAGGCTGCACCAGATCTCTAAATAAGTATACACTGGGGAGATAGGCTAGTATACTCTCACACAGGCTACATCAGATCTCTAAATAAGTATAGACTGGAGAGATAGGCGAGTATACTCTCACACAGGCTACATCAGATCTCTAAATAAGTATAGACTGGAGAGATAGGCGAGTATACGCTCACAGAGTCTAAACCAAATCTCTAAATAAGTATAGACTGAGGACATAGGCTAGTATAGGCTCAGATAGCCTACACCAAATCTCTAAATAAGTATAGACTGAGGAAATAGGCTAGCATAGGCTCACATAGGCTACACCAGATCTCTAAATAAGTATAGACTGGGGTGATAGACTAGTATAGGCTCAAATGAGGTACACCAGATCTCTAAATAAGTATAGACTGAGGACATAGGCTAGTATACGCTCTCATAGGCTACACCAGATATCTAAATAAGTATAGACTGAGGACATAGGCTAGTACAGGCTCACATAGTCTAAACCAAATCTCTAAATAAGTATAGACTAACGACATAGGTGAATATAGGCTCACACAGGCTACACCAAATCTCTAAATAAGTATAGACTGAGGATATAGGCTAGTATACTCTCACATAGGCTGCACCAGATCTCTAAATAGGTATAGACTGCGGAGATAGGCAAGTATCCTCTTACATAGGGTACACGAGATCTCTAAATAAGTATAGACTGCGGAGATAGGCTAGTATGCTTTTACATAGGCTGCACCAGATCTCTAAATAGGTATAGACTGCGGAGATAGGCTGGCATAGGCTCACATCGGCTACACCAGATATCTACATAAGTATAGACTGCGGAGACAGGCTAGTATGCTCTTACATAGGCTGCACCAGAACTCTAAATAAGTATACACTGGGGAGATAAGCTACTATAGGCTCACATCGGCTACACCAGATCTCTAAATAAGTATACACTGGGGAGATAAGCTAGTATAGGCTCACATCGGCTACACCAGATCTCTAAATAAGTATACACTGGGGAGGTAGGCTAGTACAGGCTCACATAGGCTACACCAGATCTCTAAATAAGTATACACTGGGGAGATAGGCTAGTTTGCTCTTACATAGGCTGCACCAGATCTCTAAATAAGTATAGACTGCGGAGATAGGCTAGTATGCTCTTACATAGGCTGCACCAGATCTCTAAATAAGTATAGACTGCGGAGATAGGCTAGTATGCTCTTACATAGGCAACACCAGATCTCTAAATATGTATACACTGGGGAGATAAGCTAGTATAGGCTCATATCGGCTACACCAGATCTCTAAAAAAGTATAGACTGCGGAGGTAGGCTAGTATGCTCTTAGATAGGTTGCACCAGATCTCTAAATAAGTATACACTGGTGAGATAAGCTAGTAAAGGCTCACATCGGCTACACCAGATCTCTAAATAAGTATACACTGGGGAGATAGGCTAGTACAGGCTCACATAGGCTACACCAGATCTCTTAATAAGTATATGCTAGGGAGATAGGCCAGTATAGGCTCACATAGGCTACACCAGATTTCTAAATAAGTATAGACTGGGGAGATAGGCTATTATAGGCTCACATAGGCTACACCAGGTTTGTATATAAGCACAGACTGCGGAGCTAGGCTAGTATACTCTCTCATAGGCTGCACCAGCTCTGAATATAGGTATAGACTGAGGACGTAGTCTAATATAGGCTCACATAGTCTAAACCAAATCTCTAAATAAATATAGACTGGGGAAATAGGCTAGTATACTCTCACATAGGCTGCACCAGATCTCTAAATAAGTATAGACTGAGAAGATAGGCTGGTATACCCTGACATAGGCTGCACCAGATCTCTAAATAAGTATAGACTGCGAAGATAGGCTGGTATACTCTGACATAGGCTGCACCAGATCTCTGGATAAGTATAGAGTGCGAAGATAGGCTGGTATACTTGACATAGGCTGCACCAGGTCTCTGGATAAGTATAGAGTGCGAAGATAGGCTGGTATACCCTGACATAGGCTGCACCAGATCTCTAAATAAGTATAGACTGCGAAGATAGGCTGGTATACTCTGACATAGGCTGCACCAGATCTCTAAATAAGTATAGACTGCAGCAATAGGCCAGTATACTCTCACATTTGCTGCACCAGATCTGTGTATAGGTATACACTGAGGACATAGTCTAATATAGGCTCACATAGTCTGAACCAAATCTCTAAATAAATATAGACTGGGGAGATAGGCTGGTATACTCTGACATAGGCTGCACCAGATCTCTAAATTAGTATAGACTGCGAAGATAGGCTGGTATACTCTGACATAGGCTGCACCAGATCTCTAAATAGGTATAGACTGCGGAGATAGGCGAGTATAGGCTCACATCGGCTACACCAGATGTGTATATAAGAATAGACTGAGGACATAGGCTAGTATAGGCTCATATAAGCTACACCAGATGTGTATATAAGAATAGACTGACGACATAGGCTAGTATATGCTCACATTGGCTGCACCAGATGTGTATATAGGAATAGACTGAAGACATAGGCTAGTATAGGCTCACAAAGGCTGCACCAGATGTGTATATAAGAATAGACTGAGGACATAGGCTAGTATAGGCTCACATAGGCTACACGAGATGTGTATATAAGAATAGACTGAGGACATAGGCTAGTATAGGCTCAGATAGGCTGCACCAGATGTGTATATAAGAATAGACTGAGGAAATAGGCTAGGATATCCTCACATAGGCTGCACCGGATGTGTATATAAGAATAGACTGAGGACATAGGCTAGTATAGGCTCACATAGGCTACACAAGATGTGTATATAAGAATAAACTGAGGACATAGGCTAGTATAGGCTCACATAGGCTACGCCAGATCTCTAAATAAGAATAGACTGAGGACATAGGCTAGTATAGGCTCACATAGGCTAGACCAGATGTGTATATAAGAATAAACTGAGGACATAGGCTAGTATGGGCTCACATAGGCTGCACCAGATGTGTATATAAGAATAGACTGAGGACATAGGCTAGTATAGGCTCACATAGGCTACACCAGAAGTGTATATAAGAATAGACTGAGGACATAGGCTAGTACAGAGTCACATAGGCTGCACCGGATGTGTATATATGAATAGACTGAGCACATAGGCTAGTATAGGCTCACATAGGCTACACCAGATGTGTATATAAGAATAGACTGAGGACATAGGCTAGTATAGGCTCACATAGGCTACACCAGATCTCTAAATAAGAATAGACTGAGCACATAGGCTAGTATAGGCTCACATAGGCTACACCAGATCTCTAAGTAAGAATAGACTGAGCACATAGGCTAGTATAGGCTCACATAAGCTACACCAGATGTGTATATAAGAATAGACTGACGACATAGGCTAGTATATGCTCACATTGGCTGCACCAGATGTGTATATAGGAATAGACTAAAGACATAGGCTAGTATAGGCTCACAAAGGCTGCACCAGATGTGTATATAAGAATAGACTGAGGACATAGGCTAGTATAGGCTCACATAGGCTACACGAGATGTGTATATAAGAATAGACTGAGGACATAAGCTAGTATAGGCTCACATAAGCTGCACCAGATGTGTATATAAGAATAGACTGAGGACATAGGCTAGTATAGGCTCAGATAGGCTGCACCAGATGTGTATATAAGAATAGACTGAGGAAATAGGCTAGGATAGGCTCACATAGGCTGCACCGGATGTGTATATAAGAATAGACTGAGGACATAGGCTAGTATAGGCTCACATAGGCTACACAAGATGTGTATATAAGAATAAACTGAGGACATAGGCTAGTATAGGCTCACATAGGCTACACCAGATCTCTAAATAAGACTAGACTGAGGACATAGGCTAGTATAGGCTCACATAGGCTAGACCAGATGTGTATATAAGAATAAACTGAGGACATAGGCTAGTATGGGCTCACATAGGCTGCACCAGATGTGTATATAAGAATAGACTGAGGACATAGGCTAGTATAGGCTCACATAGGCTACACCAGAAGTGTATATAAGAATAGACTGAGGACATAGGCTAGTACAGAGTCACATAGGCTGCACCAGATGTGTATATAAGAATAGACTGAGCACATAGGCTAGTATAGGCTCACATAAGCTACACCAGATGTGTATATAAGAATAGATGGGGACATAGGCTAGTATAGGCTCACATAGGCTACACCAGATCTCTAAATAAGAATGGACTGAGCACATAGGCTAGTATAGGCTCACATAGGCTACACCAGATCTCTAAGTAAGAATAGACTGAGCACATAGGCTAGTATAGGCTCACATAAGCTACACCAGATGTCTATATAAGAATAGACTGAGGACATAGGCTAGTATAAGCTCACATAGGCTACACCAGATCTCTAAATAAGAATAGACTGAGGACATAGGCTAGTATAGGCTCACATAGGCTACACCAGATGCGTATATAAGAATAGACTGAGGACATAGGCTAGTATAGGCTCACATAGGCTTCACCAGATGTGTATATAAGAATAGACTGAGGACATAGGCTAGTATAGGCTCACATAGGCTGCACCAGATGTGTATATAAGAATAGACTGAGGACATAGGCTAGTATAGGCTCACATAGGCTACACCAGATGTGTATATAAGAATAGACTGAGGACATAGGCTGGTGTAGGCTCACATAGGCTGCACCAGATGTGTATATAAGAATAGACTGAGGACATAGGCTAGTATAGGCTAAGAAAGGCTGCACCAGATGTGTATATAAGAATAGACTGAGGACATAGGCTAGTACAGGCTCACATAGGCTGCACCGGATGTGTATATAAGAATAGACTGTGGACATAGGCTAGTATAGGCTCACATAGGGTACACCAGATCCCTAAATAAGAACAGACTGAGGACATAGGCTAGTATAGGCTCACAAAGGCTACACCAGATGTGAATATAAGAATAAACTGAGGACATAGGCTAGTATAGGCTCACATAGGCTACACCAAATCTCTAAATAAGAATAGACTGAGGAAATAGGGTAGGATAGTCTCACATAGGCTGCACCGGATGTGTATATAAGAATAGACTGAGGACATAGGCTAGTATAGGCTCACATACGCTACACCAGATCTCTAAATAAGAATAGACTGAGCACATAGGCTAGCATAGGCTCACATAGGCTACACCAGATCTCTAAATAAGAATCGACTGAGCACATAGGCTAGCATAGGCTCACATAGGCTACACCAGATCTCTAAATAAGAATAGCCTGAGCACATACGCTAGTATAGGCTCACATAGGCTACACCAGATCTCTAAATAAGAATTGACTGAGGACATAGGCTAGTATAGGCTCACATAGGCTACACCAGATGTGTATATAAGAATAAACTGAGGACATAGGCTAGTATAGGCTCACATAGGCTACACCAAATCTCTAAATAAGTACAGACTGAGGACATAGGCTAGTATAGGCTCACATAGGCTACACCAGATTTCTAAATAAGAATAGACTGAGGACATAGGCTAGTATAGGTTCACATAGGCTACACGAGATGTGTATATAAGAATAGACTGAGGACATAGGCTAGTATAGGCTCACATAGGCTACACCAGATCTCTAAATAAGAATAGACTGAGGACATAGGCTAGTATAGGCTCACATAGCCTACACCAGATGTGTATATAAGAACAGACTGAGGACATAGGCTGGTGCAGGCTCACATAGGCTGCACCAGATGTGTATATAAGAATAGACTGAGGACATAGCCTGGTGTAGGCTCACATAGGCTACACCAGATGCGTATATAAGAATAGACTGAGGACATACGCTAGTATAGGCTCACAAAAGCTAAACCAGATGTGTATATAAGAATAGACTGAGCACATAGGCTAGTATAGGCTCACATAGGCTACACCAAATGTGTATATAAGAATAGACTGAGGACATAGGTTAGTTTAGGCTCACATAGGCTGCACCAGATATGTATATAAGAATAGGCTGAGGACATAGGCTAGTATAGGCTCACATAGGCTGCACCAGATATGTATATAAGAATAGACTGACGACATAGGCTAGTATATGCTCACATTGGCTGCACCAGATATGTATATAAGAATAGGCTGAGGACATAGGCTAGTATAGGCTCACATAGGCTACACCAGATGTGTATATAAGAATAGACTGAGGACATAGGCTAGTATAGGCTCAGATAGGCTGCACCGGATGTGCATATAAGAATAGGCTGAGGACATAGGCTAGTATAGGCTCACATAGGCTACACCAGATGTGTATATAAGAATAGACTGAGGACATAGGCTAGTATAGGCTCACATAGGCTACACCAGATCTCTAAATAAGAATAGACTGAGGACATAGGCTAGTATAGGTCACATAGGCTACATCAGATTTGTATATAAGAATAGACTGTGGACATAGGCTAGTATAGAGTCACATAGGCTGCACCAGATGTGTTATAAGAATAGACTGAGCACTTAGGCTAGTATAGGCTCACATAGGCTACACCAGATGTGTATATAAGAATAGACTGAGCACATAGGCTAGTATAGGCTCACATAGGCTACACCAGATCTCTAAGTAAGAATAGACTGAGCAGATAGGCTAGTATAGGCTCACATAGGCTACACCAGTTCTCTAAATAAGAATAGACTGAGGACATAGGCTAGTATAGGCTCACATAGGCTACACCAGATGTGTATATAAGAATAGACTGAGGACATAGGCTAGTATAGGCTCACATAGGCTACACCAGATGTATATATAAGAATAGACTGAGGACATAGGCTGGTGTAGGCTCACATAGGCTGCACCAGATGTGTATATAAGAATAGACTGAGGACATAGGCTAGTATAGGCTCAGATAGGCTGCACCAGATGTGTATATAAGAATAGACTGAGGACATAGGCTAGTATAGGCTCACATAGGCTACACCAGATGTATATATAAGAATAGACTGAGGACATAGGCTGGTGTAGGCTCACATAGGCTGCACCAGATGTGTATATAAGAATAGACTGAGGACATAGGCTGGTGTAGGCTCACATAGGCTACACCAGATGTATATATAAGAATAGACTGAGGATATAGGCTGGTGTATGCTCACATAGGCTGCACCAGATGTGTATATAAGAATAGACTGAGGACATAGGCTAGTATAGGCTCACATAGGCTACACCAGATGTATATATAAGAATAGACTGAGGACATAGGCTGGTGTAGGCTCACATAGGCTGCACCAGATGTGTATATAAGAATAGACTGAGGACATAGGCTGGTGTAGGCTCACATAGGCTACACCAGATGTATATATAAGAATAGACTGAGGACATAGGCTGGTGTAGGCTCACATAGGCTGCACCAGATGTGTATATAAGAATAGACTGAGGACATAGGCTAGTATAGGCTCAGATAGGCTGCACAAGATGTGTATATAAGAATAGACTGAGGACATAGGCTAGTATAGGTTCACATACTCTACACCAGATGTGTATATAAGAATAAACTGAGGACATAGGCTAGTATAGGCTCACATAGGCTACACCAGATCTCTAAATAAGAATAGACTGAGGACATAGGCTAGTATAGGCTCACATAGGCTGCACCGGATCTGTATATAAGAATAGACTGAGGACATAGGCTAGTATAGGCTCACATAGGGTACACCAGATGTGTATATAGGAATAAACTGAGGACATAGGCTAGTATAGGCTCACATAGGCTACACCAAATCTCTAAATAAGTATAGACTGAGGACATAGGCTAGTATAGGCTCACATAGGCTGCACCAGATGTGTATATAAGAATGGACTGAGGACATAGGCTAGTATAGGCTAACATAGGCTACACTAGATGTGTATATAAGAATAGACTGAGGACATAGGCTAGTATAGGCTCACATAGGCTACACCAAATCTCTAAATAAGTATAGACTGAGGACATAGGCTAGTATAGGCTCACATAGGCTGCACCAGATGTGTATATAAGAATAGACTGAGGACATAAGCTAGTATAGGCTCACATAGGCTACACCAGATCTCTAAATAAGAATAGACTGATGACATAGGCTAGTATAGGCTCACATAGGCTGCACCGGATGTGTATATAAGAATAGACTGAGGACATAGGCTAGTATAGGCTCACATAGGCTGCACCAGATGTGTATATAAGAATAGACTGAGGACATAAGCTAGTATAGGCTCACATAGGCTACACCAGATCTCTAAATAAGAATAGACTGATGACATAGGCTAGTATAGGCTCACATAGGCTGCACCGGATGTGTATATAAGAATAGACTGAGGACATAGGCTAGTATAGGCTCACATAGGCTACACCAGATCTCAAAATAAGAATAGACTGGGGACATAGGCTAGTATAGGCTCACATAGGCTGCACCAGATGTGTATATAAGAATAGACTGAGGACATAGGCTAGTATAGGCTCACATAGACTACACCAGATGTGTATATAAGAATAGACTGATGACATAGGCTAGTATAGGCTCACATAGGCTACACCAGATATGTATATAAGAATAGACTGAGGACATAGGCTAGTATAGGCTCACATAGGCTGCACCAAATCTCTAAATTCATATAGTCTGAGGACATAGGCCAATATAGGCTCACGTAGGCTATACCAAATCTCTATATAAGTATAGACTGAGGACACACGCTACTATAGGCTCACATAGGCTATACCAAATCTCTATATAAGTATAGACTGGGGACAAACGCTACTATAGACTCACATAGGCTACACCAGATCTCTAAACAAGAATAGACTGAGGACATAGGCTAGTATAGGCCCACATAGGCTACACCAGATCTCTAAATAAGAATAGACTGAGGACATAGGCTAGTAAAGGCTCACATAGGCTACACCAGATCTCTAAATAAGTATAGACTCAGGACATAGGCTAGTATAGGCTCACATAGGTTACACCAGATGTCTAAATAAGAATAGACTGAGGACATAGGCTAGTATAGGCTCACATAGGCTACACCAGATCTCTGAATAAGAATAGACTGAGCACATAGGCTAGTATAGGCTCACATAGGCTACACCAGCTCTCTAAATAAGATTCGACTGAGCACATAGGCTAGCATAGGCTCACATAGGCTACACCAGATCTCTAAATAAGAATAGACTGAGCACATACGCTAGTATAGGCTCACATAGGCTACACCAGATCTCTAAATAAGAATTGACTGAGGACATACACTAGTATAGGCTCACATAGGCTGCACCAGATCTCTAAATAAGAATAGACTGAGCACATAGGCTAGTATAGGCTCACATATGCTACACCAGATCTCTAAATAAGAATAGACTGAGCACATAGGCTAGTATAGGCTCACATAGGCTACAACAGATGTGTATATAAGAATAGACTGAGGACATAGGCTAGTATAAGCTCAGATAGGCTGCACCAGATGTGTATATAAGAATAGACTGAGGACATAGGCTAGTATAGGCTCACATAGGCTGCACCGGATGTGTATAAGAATAGACTGAGGACATAGGCTAGTATAGGCTCACATAGGGTACACCAGATCCCTAAATAAGAATAGACTGAGGACATAGGCTAGTATAGGCTCACATAGGCTACACCAGATGTGTATATAAGAATAAACTGAGGACATAGGCTAGTATAGGCTCACATAGGCTACACCAGATCTCTAAATAAGTATAGACTCAGGACATAGGCTAGTATAGGCTAACATAGGCTACACCAGATGTGAATATAAGAATAGACTGAGGACATAGGCTAGTATGGGTTCACATAGGCTACACCAGATCTCTAAATAAGAATAGACTGAAGACATACGCTAGTATAGGCTCACATAGGCTACACCAGATGCGTATATAAGAATAGACTGAGGACATAGGCTAGTATAGGCTCACATAGGCTACACCAGATGTGTTTATAAGAATAGACTGGGGACATAGGCTAGTATAGGCTCACATAGGCTACACCAGATGCGTATATAAGAATAGACTGAGGACATAGGCTAGTATAGGCTCACATAGGCTACACCAGATGTATATATAAGAATAGACTGAGCACATAGGCTAGCATAGGCTCACATGGGCTACACCAGATGTGTATATACACCAGATCTCTAAATAAGAATAGACTGAGGACATGGGCTAGTATAGGCTCACATAGGCTACACCAGATCTCTAAATAAGAATAGACTGAGGACATAGGCCAGTATGGGCTCACATAGGCTACACCAGATCTCTAAATAAAAATGGACTGAGCACATAGGCTAGTATAGGCTCACATAGGCTACACCAGATCTCTAAATAAGAATCGACTGAGCACATAGGCCAGCATAGGCTCACATAGGCTACACCAGATCTCTAAATAAGAATAGACTGAGCACGTACGCTAGTATAGGCTCACATAGGCCACACCAGATCTCTAAATAAGAATTGACTGAGGACATAGGCTAGTATAGGTTCACATAGGCTACACCAGATGTGTATATAAGAATAGACTGAGGACATAGGCTAGTATAGGCTCACATAGGCTACACCAGATCTCTAAATAAGAATAGACTGAGGACATAGGCTAGTATAGGTTCACATAGGCTACACCAGATCTCTAAATAAGAATAGACTGAGGACATACGCTAGTATAGGTTCACATAGGCTACACCAGATCTCTAAATAAGAATAGACTGAGGACATAGGCTAGTATAGGCTCACATAGGCTACACCAGATGTGTTTATAAGAATAGACTGGGGACATAGGCTAGTATAGGCTCACATAGGCTACACCAGATGCGTATATAAGAATAGACTGAGGACATAGGCTAGTATAGGCTCACATAGGCTACACCAGATGTATATATAAGAATAGACTGAGCACATAGGCTAGTATAGGCTCACATAGGCTACACCAGATGTATATATAAGAATAGACTGAGCACATAGGCTAGTATAGGCTCACATAGGCTACACCAGATATGTTTATAAGAATAGACTGGGGACATAGGCTAGTATAGGCTCACATAGGCTACACCAGATGCGTATATAAGAATAGACTGAGGACATAGGCTAGTATAGGCTCACATAGGCTACACCAGATGTATATATAAGAATAGACTGAGCACATAGGCTAGTATAGGTTCACATAGGCTACACCAGATCTCTAAATAAGAATAGACTGAGGACATAGGCTAGTATAGGATCACATAGGCTACACCAGATCTCTAAATAAGAATAGACTGAGGACATAGGCTAGTATGGGCTCACATAGGCTACACCAGATCTCTAAATAAGAATAGACTGAGGACATAGGCTAGTATAGGATCACATAGGCTACACCAGATCTCTAAATAAGAATAGACTGAGGACATAGGCTAGTATGGGCTCACATAGGCTGCACCAGATGTGTATATAAGAATAGACTGAGGACATAGGCTAGTATAGGCTCACATAGGCTGCACCGGATGTTTATATAAGAATAGACTGAGGACATAGGCTAGTATAGGCTCACATAGGCTACACCAGATGTGTAAATAAGAATAGACTGAGGACATAGGCTAGTACAGGCTCACATAGGCTACACCAGATCTCTAAATAAGTATAGACTCAGGACATAGGCTAGTATAGGCTAACATAGGCTACACCAGATGTGAATATAAGAATAGACTGAGGACAAACGCTAGTATAGGCTCACATAGGCTACACAACATCTCTAAATAAGAATAGACTGAGGACATAGGCTAGTATAGGCTCACACAGGCTACACCAGATGTGTTTATAAGAATAGACTGGGGACATAGGCTAGTATAGGCTCACATAGGCTACACCAGATGCGTATATAAGAATAGACTGAGGACAAAGGCTAGTATAGGCTCACATAGGCTACACCAGATGTATATATAAGAATAGACTGAGCACATAGGCTAGTATAGGCTCACATAGGCTACACCAGATGTGTATATAAGAATAGACTGAGCACATAGGCTAGTATAGGCTCACATAGGCTACACCAGATGTATATATAAGAATAGACTGAGCACATAGGCTAGTATAGGCTCACATAGGCTACACCAGATGTGTATATACACCAGATCTCTAAATAAGAATAGACTGAGGACATAGGCTAGTATAGGCTCACATACGCTACACCAGATCTCTAAATAAGAATAGACTGAGGACATAGGCTAGTATAGGATCACATAGGCTACACCAGATCTCTAAATAAGAATAGACTGAGGACATAGGCTAGTATGGGCTCACATAGGCTACACCAGATCTCTAAATAAAAATGGACTGAGCACATAGGCTAGTATAGGCTCACATAGGCTACACCAGATCTCTAAATAAGAATCGACTGAGCACATAGGCCAGCATAGGCTCACATAGGCTACACCAGATCTCTAAATAAGAATAGACTGAGCACATACGCTAGTATAGGCTCACATAGGCTACACCAGATCTCTAAATAAGAATTGACTGAGGACATAGGCTAGTATAGGCTCACATAGACTGCACCAGATCTCTAAATAAGAATAGACTGTGCACATAGGCTAGTATAGGCTCACATATGCTACACTAGATCTCTAAATAAGAATAGACTGAGCCCATAGGCTAGTATAGGCTCACATATGCTACACCAGATGTGTATATAAGAATAGACTGAGGACATAGGCTAGTATAGGCTCACATAGGCTACACCAGATCTCTAAATAAGTATAGACTGAGGACATAGGCTAGTATAGGCTAACATACGCTACACCAGATGTGAATATAAGAACAGACTGAGGACATAGGCTAGTATGGGTTCACATAGGCTACACCAGATCTCTAAATAAATATAGGCTGAGGACACAGGCCAATATAGGCTCACATAGGCAATACTAAATCTCTATATAAGTATAGACTGAGGACACACGCTACTATAGGCTCACATAGGCTATACCAAATCTCTATATAAGTATAGACTGGGGACAAACGCTACTATAGACTCACATAGGCTACACCAGATCTCTAAATAAGAATAGACTGAGGACATAGGCTAGTACAGGCCCACATAGGCTACACCAGATCTCTAAATAAGAATAGACTGAGGACATAGGCTAGTAAAGGCTCACATAGGCTACACCAGATCTCTAAATAAGTATAGACTCAGGACATAGGCTAGTATAGGCTCACATAGGCTACACCAGATCTCTAAATAAGAATAGACTGAGGACATAGGCTAGTATAGGCTCACATAGGCTACACCAGATCTCTAAATAAGAATAGACTGAGGACATAGGCTAGTATGGGCTCACATAGGCCACACCAGATCTCTGAATAAGAATAGACTGAGCACATAGGCTAGTATAGGCTCACATAGGCTACACCAGATCTCTAAATAAGAGTCGACTGAGCACATAGGCTAGCATAGGCTCACATAGGCTACACCAGATCTCTAAATAAGAATAGACTGAGCACATACGCTAGTATAGGCTCACATAGGCTACACCAGATCTCTCAATAAGAATTGACTGAGGACATAGGCTAGTATAGGCTCACATAGGCTACACCAGATCTCTAAATAAGAATTGACTGAGGACATAGGCTAGTATAGGCTCACATAGGCTGCACCAGATCTCTAAATAAGAATAGACTGAGCACATAGGCTAGTATAGGCTCACATAGGCTACACCAGATCTCTAAATAAGAATAGACTGAGCACATACGCTAGTATAGGCTCACATAGGCTACACCAGATCTCTAAATAAGAGTCGACTGAGCACATAGGCTAGCATAGGCTCACATAGGCTACACCAGATCTCTAAATAAGAATAGACTGAGCACATACGCTAGTATAGGCTCACATAGGCTACACCAGATCTCTAAATAAGAATTGACTGAGGACATAGGCTAGTATAGGCTCACATAGGCTGCACCAGATCTCTAAATAAGAATAGACTGAGCACATAGGCTAGTATAGGCTCACATATGCTACACCAGATCTCTAAATAAGAATAGACTGAGCACATAGGCTAGTATAGGCTCACATAGGCTACACCAGATGTGTATATAAGAATAGACTGAGGACATAGGCTAGTATAGGCTCACATAGGCTACACCAGATCTCTAAATAAGTATACACTCAGGACATAGGCTAGTATAGGCTAACATAGGCTACACCAGATGCGAATATAAGAATAGACTGAGGACATAGGCTAGTATGGGCTCACATAGGCTACACGAGATCTCTAAATAAGAATAGACTGAGGACATACGCTAGTATAGGCTCACATAGGCTACACAACATCTCTAAATAAGAATAGACTGAGGACATAGGCTAGTATAGGCTCACATAGGCTACACCAGATGTGTTTATAAGAATAGACTGGGGACATAGGCTAGTATAGGCTCACATAGGCTACACCAGATGCGTATATAAGAATAGACTGAGGACATAGGCTAGTATAGGCTCACATAGGCTACACCAGATGTATATATAAGAATAGACTGAGCACATAGGCTAGTATAGGCTCACATAGGCTACACCAGATGTGTATATACACCAGATCTCTAAATAAGAATAGAATGAGGACATAGGCTAGTATAGGCTCACATAGGCTACACCAGATCTCTAAATAAGAATAGACTGAGGACATAGGCTAGTATAGGATCACATAGGCTACACCAGATCTCTAAATAAAAATGGACTGAGCACATAGGCTGGTATAGGCTCACATAGGCTACACCAGATCTCTAAATAAGAATCGACAGAGCACATAGGCCAGCATAGGCTCACATAGGCTACACCAGATCTCTAAATAAGAATAGACTGAGGACATAGGCTAGTATAGGCTCACATAGGCTACACCAGATCTCTAAATAAGAATAGACTGAGGACATAGGCTAGTATAGGCTCACATAGGCTACACCAGATGCGTATATAAGAATAGACTGAGGACATAGGCTAGTATAGGCTCACATAGGCTACACCAGATGCGTAAATAAGAAGAGACTGACGACATAGGCTAGTATAGGCTCACATAGGCTACACCAGATGCGTATATAAGAATAGACTGAGGACATAGGCTAGTATAGGCTCACAAAAGCTACACCAGATGTGTATATAAGAATAGACTGAGCACATAGGCTAGTATAGGCTCACATAGGCTACACCAAATGTGTATATAAGAATAGACTGAGGTCATAGGCTAGTATAGGCTCACATAAGCTACACCAGATGTGTATATAAGAATAGACTGAGGACATAGGCTAGTATAGGCTCATATAGGCTACACCAGATCTCAAAATAAGAATAGACTGAGGACATAGGCTAGTATAGGCTACACCAAATGTGTATATAAGAATAGACTGGGGCCATAGGCTAGTATAGGCTCACATAGGCTGCACCAGATGTGTACATAAGAATAGACTGAGGACATAGGCTAGTATAGGCTCACATAGGCTACACCAGATGTGTATATAAGAATAGACTGATGACATAGGCTAGTATAGGCTCACATAGGCTAAGCCAGATATGTATATAAGAATAGACTGAGGACATAGGCTAGTATAGGCTCACATAGGCTGCACCAGATCTCTAAATTCATATAGTCTGAGGACATAGGCCAATATAGGCTCACGTAGGCTATACCAAATCTCTATATAAGTATAGACTGAGGACACACGCTACTATAGGCTCACATAGGCTATTCCAAATCTCTATATAAGTATAGACTGGGGACAAACGCTTCTATAGACTCACATAGGCTACACCAGATCTCTAAATAAGAATAGACTGAGGACATAGGCTAGTATAGGCCCACATAGGCTACACCAGATCTCTAAATAAGAATAGACTGAGGACATAGGCTAGTAAAGGCTCACATAGGCTACACCAGATCTCTAAATAAGTATAGACTCAGGACATAGGCTAGTATAGGCTCACATAGGCTACACCAGATCTCTGAATAAGAATAGACTCAGCACATAGGCTAGTATAGGCTCACATAGGCTACACCAGATCTCTAAATAAGAATCGACTGAGCACATAGGCTAGCATAGGCTCACATAGGCTACACCAGATCTCTAAATAAGAATAGACTGAGCACATACGCTAGTATAGGCTCACATAGGCTACACCGGATCTCTAAATAAGAATTGACTGAGGACATAGGCTAGTATAGGCTCACATAGGCTGCACCAGATCTCTAAATAAGAATAGACTGAGCACATAGGCTAGTATAGGCTCACATATGCTACACCAGATCTCTAAATAAGAATAGACTGAGCACATAGGCTAGTATAGGCTCACATAGGCTACACCAGATGTGTATATAAGAATAGACTGAGGACATAGGCTAGTATAGGCTCACATAGGCTACACCAGATCTCTAAATAAGTATACACTCAGGACATAGGCTAGTATAGGCTAACATAGGCTACACCAGATGTGAATATAAGAATAGACTGAGGACATAGGCTAGTATGGGTTCACATAGGCTACACCAGATCTCTAAATAAGAATAGACTGAGGACATACGCTAGTATAGGCTCACATAGGCTACACCAGATCTCTAAATAAGTATACACTCAGGACATAGGCTAGTATAGGCTAACATAGGCTACACCAGATGTGAATATAAGAATAGACTGAGGACATAGGCTAGTATGGGTTCACATAGGCTACACCAGATCTCTAAATAAGAATAGACTGAGGACATAGGCTAGTATAGGTTCACATAGGCTACACCAGATCTCTAAATAAGAATAGACTGAGGACATACGCTAGTATAGGCTCACATAGGCTACACCAGATGTGAATATAAGAATAGACTGAGGACATAGGCTAGTATGGGTTCACATAGGCTACACCAGATCTCTAAATAAGAATAGACTGAGGACATACGCTAGTATAGGCTCACATAGGCTACACAACATCTCTAAATAAGAATAGACTGAGGACATAGGCTAGTATAGGCTCACATAGGCTACACCAGATGTGTTTATAAGAATAGATGGGGGACATAGGCTAGTATAGGCTCACATAGGCTACACCAGATGCGTATATAAGAATAGACTGAGGACATAGGCTAGTATAGGCTCACATAGGCTACACCAGATGTATATATAAGAATAGACTGAGCACATAGGCTAGTATAGGCTCACATAGGCTACACCAGATGTGAATATACACCAGATCTCTAAATAAGAATAGACTGAGGACATAGGCTAGTATAGGCTCACATAGGCTACACCAGATGTGTATATACACCAGATCTCTAAATAAGAATAGACTGAGGACATAGACTAGTATAGGATCACATAGGCTACACCAGATCTCTAAATAAGAATCGACTGAGCACATAGGCCAGCATAGGCTCACATAGGCTACACCAGATCTCTAAATAAGAATAGACTGAGCACATACGCTAGTATAGGCTCACATAGGCTACACCAGATCTCTAAATAAGAATAGACTGAGCACATACGCTAGTATAGGCTCACATAGGCTGCACCAGATCTCTAAATAAGAATAGACTGAGCACATAGGCTAGTATAGGCTCACATAGGCTACACCAGATGTGTATATAAGAATAGACTGAGGACATAGGCTAGTATAGGCTCACATAGGCTACACCAGATGTGTATATAAGAATAGACTGAGGACATAGGCTAGTATAGGCTCGCATAGGCTACACCAGATATCTAAATAAGAATTAACTGAGGACATAGGCTAGTATAGGCTCACATAGGCTACACCAGATGTGTATATAAGACTTAACTGAGGACATAGGCTAGTATAGGATCACATAGGCTACACCAGATCTCTAAATAAGAATAGACTGAGGACATAGGCTAGTATAGGCTCGCATAGGCTACACCAGAAGTGTATATAAGAATAGACTGAGGACATAGACTAGTACAGAGTCACATAGGCTGCACCAGATGTGTATATAAGAATAGACTGAGCACATAGGCTAGTATAGGCTCACATAGGCCACACCAGATGTGTATATAGGAATAGACTGAGGACATAGGCTAGTATAGGCTCACATAGGCTACACCAGATCTCTAAATAAGAATAGACTGTGCACATAGGCTAGTATAGGCTCACATAGGCTACACCAGATCTCTAAATAAGAATAGACTGTGCACATAGGCTAGTATAAGCTCACATAGGCTACACCAGATCTCTAAGTAAGAATAGACTGAGCACATAGGCTAGTATAGGCTCACATGGGCTACACCAGATGTGTATATAAGAATAGACTGAGCACATAGGCTAGTACAAGCTCACATAGGCTGCACCAGATGTGTATATAAGAATAGACTGAGGACATAGGCTAGTATAGGCTCACATAGGCTACACCAGATGTGTATATAAGAACAGACTGAGGACATAGGCTAGTATAGGCTAAGAAAGGCTGCACCAGATGTGTATATAAGAATAGACTGAGGACATAGGCTAGTATAGGCTCACATAGGGTACACCAGATCCCTAAATAAGAACAGACTGAGGACATAGGCTAGTATAGGCTCACAAAGGCTACACCAGATGTGTATATAAGAATAAACTGAGGACATAGGCTAGTATAGGCTCACATAGGCTACACCGGATCTCTAAATAAGAATAGACTGAGGACACACGCTACTATAGGCTCACATAGGCTATTCCAAATCTCTATATAAGTATAGACTGGGGACAAACGCTACTATAGACTCACATAGGCTACACCAGATCTCTAAATAAGAATAGACTGAGGACATAGGCTAGTATAGGCCCACATCGGCTACACCAGATCTCTAAATAAGAATAGACTGAGGACATAGGCTAGTAAAGGCTCACATAGGCTACACCAGATCTCTAAATAAGTATAGACTCAGGACATAGGCTAGTATAGGCTCACATAGGCTACACCAGATCCCTAAATAAGAATAGACTGAGGACATAGGCTAGTATAGGCTCACATAGGCTACACCAGATCTCTGAATAAGAATAGACTGAGCACATAGGCTAGTATAGGCTCACATAGGCTACACCAGATCTCTAAATAAGAATCCACTGAGCACATAGGCTAGCATAGGCTCACATAGGCTACACCAGATCTCTAAATAAGAATAGACTGAGCACATACGCTAGTATAGGCTCACATAGGCTACACCAGATGTGTATATAAGAATAGACTGAGGACATAGGCTAGTATAGGCTCACATAGGCTACACCAGTTCTCTAAATAAGAATAGACTGAGGACATAGGCTAGTATAGGCTCACATAGGCTACACCAGATCTCTAAATAAGAATTGACTGAGGACATAGGCTAGTATAGGCTCACATAGGCTGCACCAGATCTCTAAATAAGAATAGACTGAGCACATAGGCTAGTATAGGCTCACATATGCTACACCAGATCTCTAAATAAGAATAGACTGAGCACATAGGCTAGTATAGGCTCACATAGGCTACACCAGATGTGTGTATAAGAATAGACTGAGGACATAGGCTAGTATAGGCTCACATAGGCTACACCAGATCTCTAAATAAGTATACACTCAGGACATAGGCTAGTATAGGCTCACATAGGCTACACCAGATCTCTAAATAAGAATAGACTGAGGACATAGGCTAGTATAGGCTCACATAGGCTACACCAGATCTCTAAATAAGAATTGACTGAGGACATAGGCTAGTATAGGCTCACATAGGCTACACCAAATCTCTAAATAGGTATAGACTGAGGACATAGGCTAGTATAGGCTCACATAGGCTACACCAGATCTCTAAATAAGAATAGACTGAGGACATAGGCTGGTATAGGCTCACATAGGCTACACCAGATCTCTAAATAAGAATAGACTGAGGACATAGGCTTGTATAGGCTCACATTGGCTACACCAGATGCGTATATAAGAATAGACTGAGGACATAGGCTAGTATAGGCTCACAAAAGCTACACCACATGCGTATATAAGAATAGACTGAGCACATAGGCTAGTATAGGCTCACATCGGCTACACCAAATGTGTATATAAGAATAGACTGAGGACATAGGCTAGTATAGGCTCACATAGGCTACATCAGATGTGTATATAAGAATAGACTGAGGACATAGGCTAGTATATGCTCACATTGGCTGCACCAGATATGTATATAAGAATAGGCTGAGGACATAGGCTAGTATAGGCTCACATAGGCTGCACCAGATGTGTATATAAGAATAGACTGAGGACATAGGCTAGTATAGGCTCACATAGGCTGCACCGGATGTGCATATAAGAATAGACTGAGGACATAGGCTAGTATAGGCTCACATAGGGTACACCAGATGTGTATATAAGGATAAACTGAGGACATAGGCTAGTATAGGCTCACATAGGCTACACCAGATCTCTAAATAAGAATAGACTGAGGACATAGGCTAGTATAGGCTCACATAGGCCACATCAGATTTGTATATAAGAATAGGCTGAGGACATAGGCTAGTATAGGCTCACATAGGCTGCACCAGATGTGTATATAAGAATAGACTGAGGACATAGGCTAGTATAGGCTCAGATAGGCTGCACCAGATGTGTATATAAGAATAGACTGAGGAAATAGGATAGGATAGGCTCACATAGGCTGCACCGGATGTGTATATAAGAACAGACTGAGGACATAGGCTAGTATAGGCTCACATAGGCTACACCAGATGTGTATATAAGAATAAACTGAGGACATAGGCTAGTATAGGCTCACATAGGCTACACCAGATCTCTAAATAAGAATAGACTGAGGACATAGGCTAGTATAGGCTCACATAGGCTAGACCAGATGTGTATATAAGAATAAACTGACGACATAGGCTAGTATGGGCTCACATACGCTGCACCAGATGTGTATATAAGAATAGCCTGAGGACATAGGCTAGTATAGGCTCACATAGGCTACACCAGATGTGTATATAAGAATTAACTGAGGACATAGGCTAGTATAGGCTCACATAGGCTACACCAGATCTCTAAATAAGAATAGACTGAGGACATAGGCTAGTATAGCCTCGCATAGGCTACACCAGAAGTGTATATAAGAATAGACTGAGGACATAGACTAGTACAGAGTCACATAGGCTGCACCAGATGTGTATATAAGAATAGACTGAGCACATAGGCTAGTATAGGCTCACATAGGCCACACCAGATGTGTATATAGGAATAGACTGAGGACATAGGCTAGTATAGGCTCACATAGGCTACACCAGATCTCTAAATAAGAATAAACTGAGCACATAGGCTAGTATAGGCTCACATAGGCTACACCAGATCTCTAAGTAAGAATAGGCTGAGCACATAGGCTAGTATAGGCTCACATAGGCTACACCAGATGTGTATATAAGAATAGACTGAGGACATAGGCTAGTATAAGCTCACATAGGCTACACCAGATCTCTAAATAAGAATAGACTGAGCACATAGGCTAGTATAGGCTCACATAGGCTACACCAGATCTCTAAGTAAGAATAGACTGAGCACATAGGCTAGTATAGGCTCACATGGGCTACACCAGATGTGTATATAAGAATAGACTGAGGACATAGGCTAGTACAGGCTCACATAGGCTGCACCAGATGTGTATATAATATTAGACTGAGGACATAGGCTAGTATAGGCTCACATAGGCTACACCAGATGTGTATATAAGAACAGACTGAGGACATAGGCTAGTATAGGCTAAGAAAGGCTGCACCAGATGTGTATATAAGAATAGACTGAGGACATAGGCTAGTATAGGCTCACATAGGCTGCACCAGATGTGTATATAAGAATAGACTGAGGACATAGGCTAGTATAGGCTCACATGGGCTAAGCCAGATGTGTATATAAGAATAGACTGAGGACATAGGCTAGTATAGGCTCACATAGGCTGCACCAGATGTGTATATAAGAATAGACTGAGGACATAGGCTAGTATAGGCTCACATACGCTACACCAGATGTGTATATAAGAACAGACTGAGGACATAGGCTAGTATAGGCTAAGAAAGGCTGCACCAGATGTGTATATAAGAATAGACTGAGGACATAGGCTAGTATAGGCTCACATAGGCTGCACCGGATGTGTATATAAGAATAGACTGTGGACATAGGCTAGTATAGGCTCACATAGGGTACACCAGATCCCTAAATAAGAACAGACTGAGGACATAGGCTAGTATAGGCTCACAAAGGCTACACCAGATGTGTATATAAGAATAAACTGAGGACATAGGCTAGTATAGGCTCACATAGGCTACACCAGATCTCTAAATAAGAATAGACTGAGGACAAGGGCTAGTATGGGCTCACATACGCTACACCAGATCTCTGAATAAGAATAGACTGAGCACATAGGCTAGTATAGGCTCACATAGGCTACACCAGATCTCTAAATAAGAATAGCCTGAGCACATACGCTAGTATAGGCTCACATAGGCTACACCAGATCTCTAAATAAGAATTGACTGAGGACATAGGCTAGTATAGGCTCACATAGGCTACACCAGATGTGTATATAAGAATAAACTGAGCACATAGGCTAGTATAGGCTCACATAGGCTACACCAAATCTCTAAATAAGAATTGACTGAGGACATAGGCTAGTATAGGCTCACATAGGCTACACCAGATCTCTAAATAAGAATTGACTGAGGACATAGGCTAGTATAGGCTCACATAGGCTACACCAGATGTGTATATAAGAATAAACTGAGGACATAGGCTAGTATAGGCTCACATAGGCTACACCAAATCTCTAAATAAGAATTGACTGAGGACATAGGCTAGTATAGGCTCACATAGGCTACACCAGATCTCTAAATAAGAATTGACTGAGGACATAGGCTAGTATAGGCTCACATAGGCTACACCAGATCTCTAAATAAGAATAGACTGAGGACATAGGCTAGTATAGGCTCACATAAGCTACAGCAGATCTCTAAATAAGAATTGACTGAGGACATAGGCTAGTATAGGCTCACATAGGCTACACCAAATCTCTAAATAGGTATAGACTGAGGACATAGGCTAGTATAGGCTCACATAGGCTACACCAGATCTCTAAATAAGAATAGACTGAGGACATAGGCTAGTATAGGCTCACATAGGCTACACCAGATCTCTAAATAAGAATTGACTGAGGACATAGGCTAGTATAGGCTCACATAGCCTACACCAAATCTCTAAATAGGTATAGACTGAGGACATAGGCTAGTATAGGCTCACATAGGCTACACCAGATCTCTAAATAAGAATAGACTGAGGACATAGGCTAGTATAGGCTCACATAGGCTACACCAGATCTCTAAATAAGAATTGACTGAGGACATAGGCTAGTATAGGCTCACATAGGCTACACCAAATCTCTAAATAGGTATAGACTGAGGACATAGGCTAGTATAGGCTCACATAGGCTACACCAGATCTCTAAATAAGAATAGACTGAGGACATAGGCTGGTATAGGCTCACATAGGCTACACCAGATCTCTAAATAAGAATAGACTGAGGACATAGGCTTGTATAGGCTCACATTGGCTACACCAGATGCGTATATAAGAATAGACTGAGGACATAGGCTAGTATAGGCTCACAAAAGCTACACCACATGCGTATATAAGAATAGACTGAGCACATAGGCTAGTATAGGCTCACATCGGCTACACCAAATGTGTATATAAGAATAGACTGAGGACATAGGCTAGTATAGGCTCACATAGGCTACATCAGATGTGTATATAAGAATAGACTGAGGACATAGGCTAGTATATGCTCACATTGGCTGCACCAGATATGTATATAAGAATAGGCTGAGGACATAGGCTAGTATAGGCTCACATAGGCTGCACCAGATGTGTATATAAGAATAGACTGAGGACATAGGCTAGTATAGGCTCACATAGGCTGCACCGGATGTGCATATAAGAATAGACTGAGGACATAGGCTAGTATAGGCTCACATAGGGTACACCAGATGTGTATATAAGGATAAACTGAGGACATAGGCTAGTATAGGCTCACATAGGCTACACCAGATCTCTAAATAAGAATAGACTGAGGACATAGGCTAGTATAGGCTCACATAGGCCACATCAGATTTGTATATAAGAATAGGCTGAGGACATAGGCTAGTATAGGCTCACATAGGCTGCACCAGATGTGTATATAAGAATAGACTGAGGACATAGGCTAGTATAGGCTCACATAGGCTACACCAGATGTGTATATAAGAATAGACTGAGGACATAAGCTAGTATAGGCTCACATAGGCTGCACCAGATCTCTAAGTAAGAATAGACTGAGCAGATAGGATAGTATAGGCTAACATAGGCTACACCAGATGTGTATATAAGAATAGACTGAGGACATAGGCTATTATAGGCTCACATAGGCTACACCAGATCTCTAAATAAGAATAGACTGAGGACATAGGCTAGTATAGGTTCACATAGGCTACACCACATGTGTATATAAGAATAGACTGAGGACATAGGCTAGTATAGGCTCAGATAGGCTGCACCAGATCTCTAAGTAAGAATAGACTGAGCAGATAGGATAGTATAGGCTCACATAGGCTACACCAGATGTGTATATAAGAATAGACTGAGGACATAGGCTATTATAGGCTCACATTGGCTACACCAGAACTCTAAATAAGAATAGACTGAGGACATAGGCTAGTATAGGTTCACATAGGCTACACCACATGTGTATATAAGAATAGACTGAGGACATAGGCTAGTATAGGCTCACATAGGCTACACCAGATCTCTAAGTAAGAATAGGCTGAGCACATAGGCTAGTATAGGCTCACATAGGCTACACCAGATGTGTATATAAGAATAGACTGAGGACATAGGCTAGTATAAGCTCACATAGGCTACACCAGATCTCTAAATAGGAATAGACTGAGCACATAGGCTAGTATAGGCTCACATAGGCTACACCAGATCTCTAAGTAAGAACTGACTGAGCACATAGGCTAGTATAGGCTCACATGGGCTACACCAGATGTGTATATAAGAATAGACTGAGGACATAGGCTAGTACAGAGTCACATAGGCTGCACCAGATGTGTATATAAGAATAGACTGAGCACATAGGCTAGTATAGGCTCACATAGGCCACACCAGATGTGTATATAGGAATAGACTGAGGACATAGGCTAGTATAGGCTCACATAGGCTACACCAGATCTCTAAATAAGAATAAACTGAGCACATAGGCTAGTATAGGCTCACATAGGCTACACCAGATCTCTAAGTAAGAATAGGCTGAGCACATAGGCTAGTATAGGCTCACATAGGCTACACCAGATGTGTATATAAGAATAGACTGAGGACATAGGCTAGTATAAGCTCACATAGGCTACACCAGATCTCTTAATAAGAATAGACTGAGCACATAGGCTAGTATAGGCTCACATAGGCTACACCAGATCTCTAAGTAAGAATAGACTGAGCACATAGGCTAGTATAGGCTCACATGGGCTACACCAGATGTGTATATAAGAATAGACTGAGGACATAGGCTAGTACAGGCTCACATAGGCTGCACCAGATGTGTATATAAGATTAGACTGAGGACATAGGCTAGTATAGGCTCACATAGGCTACACCAGATGTGTATATAAGAACAGACTGAGGACATAGGCTAGTATAGGCTAAGAAAGGCTGCACCAGATGTGTATATAAGAATAGACTGAGGACATAGGCTAGTATAGGCTCACATAGGCTGCACCAGATGTGTATATAAGAATAGACTGAGGACATAGGCTAGTATAGGCTCACATGGGCTAAGCCAGATGTGTATATAAGAATAGACTGAGGACATAGGCTAGTATAGGCTCACATAGGCTGCACCAGATGTGTATATAAAAATAGACTGAGGACATAGGCTAGTATAGGCTCACATAGGCTACACCAGATGTGTATATAAGAACAGACTGAGGACATAGGCTAGTATAGGCTAAGAAAGGCTGCACCAGATGTGTATATAAGAATAGACTGAGGACATAGGCTAGTATAGGCTCACATAGGCTGCACCGGATGTGTATATAAGAATAGACTGTGGACATAGGCTAGTATAGGCTCACATAGGGTACACCAGATCCCTAAATAAGAACAGACTGAGGACATAGGCTAGTATAGGCTCACAAAGGCTACACCAGATGTGTATATAAGAATAAACTGAGGACATAGGCTAGTATAGGCTCACATAGGCTACACCAGATCTCTAAATAAGAATAGACTGAGGACATAGGCTAGTATAGGATCACATAGGCTACACCAGATCTCTAAATAAGAATAGACTGAGGACAAGGGCTAGTATGGGCTCACATACGCTACACCAGATCTCTGAATAAGAATAGACTGAGCACATAGGCTAGTATAGGCTCACATAGGCTACACCAGATCTCTAAATAAGAATCGACTGAGCACATAGGCTAGCATAGGCTCACATAGGCTACACCAGATCTCTAAATAAGAATAGCCTGAGCACATACGCTAGTATAGGCTCACATAGGCTACACCAGATCTCTAAATAAGAATTGACTGAGGACATAGGCTAGTATAGGCTCACATAGGCTACACCAGATGTGTATATAAGAATAAACTGAGGACATAGGCTAGTATAGGCTCACATAGGCTACACCAAATCTCTAAATAAGAATTGACTGAGGACATAGGCTAGTATAGGCTCACATAGGCTACACCAGATCTCTAAATAAGAATTGACTGAGGACATAGGCTAGTATAGGCTCACATAGGCTACACCAGATGTGTATATAAGAATAAACTGAGGACATAGGCTAGTATAGGCTCACATAGGCTACACCAAATCTCTAAATAAGCATTGACTGAGGACATAGGCTAGTATAGGCTCACATAGGCTACACCAGATCTCTAAATAAGAATTGACTGAGGACATAGGCTAGTATAGGCTCACATAGGCTACACCAGATCTCTAAATAAGAATAGACTGAGGACATAGGCTAGTATAGGCTCACATAGGCTACACCAGATCTCTAAATAAGAATTGACTGAGGACATAGGCTAGTATAGGCTCACATAGGCTACACCAAATCTCTAAATAGGTATAGACTGAGGACATAGGCTAGTATAGGCTCACATAGGCTACACCAGATCTCTAAATAAGAATAGACTGAGGACATAGGCTAGTATAGGCTCACATAGGCTACACCAGATCTCTAAATAAGAATTGACTGAGGACATAGGCTAGTATAGGCTCACATAGCCTACACCAAATCTCTAAATAGGTATAGACTGAGGACATAGGCTAGTATAGGCTCACATAGGCTACACCAGATCTCTAAATAAGAATAGACTGAGGACATAGGCTAGTATAGGCTCACATAGGCTACACCAGATCTCTAAATAAGAATTGACTGAGGACATAGGCTAGTATAGGCTCACATAGGCTACACCAAATCTCTAAATAGGTATAGACTGAGGACATAGGCTAGTATAGGCTCACATAGGCTACACCAGATCTCTAAATAAGAATAGACTGAGGACATAGGCTGGTATAGGCTCACATAGGCTACACCAGATCTCTAAATAAGAATTGACTGAGGACATAGGCTTGTATAGGCTCACATTGGCTACACCAGATGCGTATATAAGAATAGACTGAGGACATAGGCTAGTATAGGCTCACAAAAGCTACACCACATGCGTATATAAGAATAGACTGAGCACATAGGCTAGTATAGGCTCACATCGGCTACACCAAATGTGTATATAAGAATAGACTGAGGACATGGGCTAGTATAGGCTCACATAGGCTACACCAGATGTGTATATAAGAATAGACTGAGGACATAGGCTAGTATATGCTCACATTGGCTGCACCAGATATGTATATAAGAATAGGCTGAGGACATAGGCTAGTATAGGCTCACATAGGCTGCACCAGATGTGTATATAAGAATAGACTGAGGACATAGGCTAGTATAGGCTCACATAGGGTACACCAGATGTGTATATAAGGATAAACTGAGGACATAGGCTAGTATAGGCTCACATAGGCTACACCAGATGTGTATATAAGAATAGACTGAGGACATAGGCTAGTATAGGCTCACATAGGGTACACCAGATGTGTATATAAGGATAGACTGAGGACATAGGCTATTATAGGCTCACATAGGCTACACCAGATCGCTAAATAAGAATAGACTGAGGACATAGGCTAGTATAGGCTCACATAGGCCACATCAGATTTGTATATAAGAATAGGCTGAGGACATAGGCTAGTATAGGCTCACATAGGCTGCACCAGATGTGTATATAAGAATAGACTGAGGACATAGGCTAGTATAGGCTCACATAGGCTACACCAGATGTGTATATAAGAATAGACTGAGGACATAAGCTAGTATAGGCTCACATAGGCTACACCAGATCTCTAAATAAGAATAGACTGAGGACATAGGCTAGTATAGGTTCACATAGGCTACACCACATGTGTATATAAGAATAGACTGAGGACATAGGCTAGTATAGGCTCAGATAGGCTGCACCAGATCTCTAAGTAAGAATAGACTGAGCAGATAGGATAGTATAGGCTCACATAGGCTACACCAGATGTGTATATAAGAATAGACTGAGGACATAGGCTATTATAGGCTCACATAGGCTACACCAGATCTCTAAATAAGAATAGACTGAGGACATAGGCTAGTATAGGTTCACATAGGCTACACCACATGTGTATATAAGAATAGACTGAGGACATAGGCTAGTATAGGCTCAGATAGGCTGCACCAGATCTCTAAGTAAGAATAGACTGAGCAGATAGGATAGTATAGGCTCACATAGGCTACACCAGATGTGTATATAAGAATAGACTGAGGACATAGGCTATTATAGGCTCACATAGGCTACACCAGATCTCTAAATAAGAATAGACTGAGGACATAGGCTAGTATAGGTTCACATAGGCTACACCACATGTGTATATAAGAATAGACTGAGGACATAGGCTAGTATAGGCTCACATAGGCTACACCAGATCTCTAAGTAAGAATAGACTGAGCAGATAGGCTAGTATAGGCTCACATAGGCTACACCAAATGTGTATATAAGGACAGACGGAGGACATAGGCTTGTATAGGCTCACATAGGCTACACCAGATGCGTATATAAGAATAGACTGAGGACATACGCTAGTATAGGCTCACAAAAGCTACACCAGATGTGTATATAAGAATAGACTGGGCACATAGGCTGGTATAGGCTCACATAGGCTACACCAAATGTGTATATAAGAATAGACTGAGGACATAGGCTAGTATAGGCTCACATAGGCTACACCAGATGTGTATATAAGAATAGACTGAGGACATACGCCAGTATATGCTCACATTGGCTGCACCAGATATGTATATAAGAATAGGCTGAGGACATAGGCTAGTATAGGCTCACATAGGCTGCACCAGATGTGTATATAAGAATAGACTGAGGACATAGGCTAGTATAGGCTCACATAGGCTACACCAGATGTATATATAAGAATAGACTGAGGACATAAGCTAGTATAGGCTCACATAGGCTGCACCAGATGTGCATATAAGAATAGACTGAGGACATAGGCTAGTATAGGCTCAGATAGGCTGCACCAGATGTGTATATAAGAATAGACTGAGGACATAGGCTAGTATAGGCTCACATAGGCTGCACCGGATGTGCATATAAGAATAGACTGAGGACATAGGCTAGTATAGGCTCACATAGGCTACACCAGATGTGTATATAAGAATAAACTGAGGACATAGGCTAGTATAGGCTCACATAGGCTACACCAGATCTCTAAATAAGAATAGACTGAGGACATAGGCTAGTATAGGCTCCAATAGGCTACATCAGATTTGTATATAAGAACAGACTGTGGACATAGGCTAGTATAGAGTGACATTGGCTGCACCAGATGTGTTATAAGAATAGACTGAGGACATAGGCTAGTATAAGCTCACATAGGCTACACCAGATCTCTAAATAAGAATAGACTGAGCACATAGGCTAGTATAGGCTCACATAGGCTAAACCAGATCTCTAAGTAAGAATAGACTGAGCGCATAGGCTAGTATAGGCTCACATAGGCTACACCAGATGTGTATATAAGAATAGACTGAGGACATAGGCTACACCAGATCTCTAAATAAGAATAGACTGAGGACATAGGCTAGTATAGGCTCACATAGGCTACACCACATGTGTATATAAGAATAGACTGAGGACATAGGCTAGTATAGGCTCACATAGGCTGCACCAGATGTGTATATAAGAATAGACTGAGGACATAGGCTAGTATAGGCTCACATAGGCTGCACCAGATGTGTATATAAGAATAGACTGAGGACATAGGCTAGTATAGGCTCACATAGGCTACACCAGATGTATATATAAGAATAGACTGAGGACATAGGCTGGTGTAGGCTCACATAGGCTGCACCAGATGTGTATATAAGAATAGACTGAGGACATAGGCTAGTATAGGCTCACAGAGGCTGCACCAGATGTGTATATAAGAATAGACTGAGGACATAGGCTAGTATAGGCTCACATAGGGTACACCAGATCCCTAAATAGGGATAGACTGAGGACATAGGCTAGTATAGGCTCACATAGGCTACACCAGATGTGTATATAAGAACAAACTGAGGACATAGGCTAGTATAGGCTCACATAGGCTACACCAAATCTCTAAATAAGTATAGACTGAGGACATAGGCTAGTATAGGCTCACATAGGCTGCACCAGATGTGTATATAAGAATAGACTGAGGACATAATCTAGTATAGGCTCACATAGGCTACACCAGATGTGTATATAAGAATAGACTGAGGACATAGGCTAGTATAGGCTCACATAGGCTACACCAAATCTCTAAATAAGTATAGACTGAGGACATAGGCTAGTATAGGCTCACATAGGCTGCACCAGATGTGTATATAAGAATAGACCGAGGACATAAGCTAGTATAGGCTCACATAGGCTACACCAGATCTCTAAATAAGAATAGACTGATGACATAGGCTAGTATAGGCTCACATAGGCCACACCGGATGTGTATATAAGAATAGACTGAGGACATAGGCTAGTATAGGCTCACATAGGCTACACCAGATCTCAAAATAAGAACAGACTGAGGACATAGGCTAGTATAGGCTACACCAAATGTGTATGTAAGAATAGACTGGGGACATAGGCTAGTATAGGCTCACATAGGCTGCACCAAATGTGTATATAAGAATAGACTGAGGACATAGGCTAGTATAGGCTCACACAGGCTACACCAGATGTGTATATAAGAATAGACTGATGACATAGGCTAGTATACGCTCACATAGGCTACACCAGATATGTATATAAGAATAGACTGAGGACATAGGCTAGTATAGGCTCACATAGGCTGCACCAAATCTCTAAATTCATATAGTCTGAGGACATAGGCCAATATAGGCTCACGTAGGCTATACCAAATCTCTATATAAGTATAGACTGAGGACACACGCTACTATAGGCTCACATAGGCTATACCAAATCTCTATATAAGTATAGGCTGGACAAACGCTACTATAGACTCACATAGGCTACACTAGATCTCTAAATAAGAATAGACTGAGGACATAGGCTAGTATAGGCTCACATAGGCTACACCAGATCTCTAAATAAGTATAGACTGAGGACATAGGCTAGTATAGGCCCACATAGGCTACACCAGATCTCTAAATAAGAATAGACTGAGGACATAGGCTAGTAAAGGCTCACATAGGCTACACCAGATCTCTAAATAAGTATAGACTCAGGACATAGGCTAGTATAGGCTCACATAGGCTACACCAGATCTCTAAATAAGAATAGACTGAGGTCACCGGCTAGTATAGGCTCACATAGGCTACACCAGATGTGTATATAAGAATAGACTGAGGACATAGGCTAGTATATGCTCACATTGGCTGCACCAGATATGTATATAAGAATAGGCTGAGGACATAGGCTAGTATAGGCTCACATAGGCTGCACCGGATGTGTATATAAGAATAGACTGAGGACATAGGCTAGTATAGGCTCACATAGGGTACACCAGATCCCTAAATAGGGATAGACTGAGGACATAGGCTAGTATAGGCTCACATAGGCTACACCAGGTGTGTATATAAGAATAAACTGAGGACATAGGCTAGTATAGGCTCACATAGGCTACACCAAATCTCTAAATAAGTATAGACTGAGGACATAGGCTAGTATAGGCTCACATAGGCTGCACCAGATGTGTATATAAGAATAGACTGAGGACATAGGCTAGTATAGGCTCACATAGGCTACACCAGATGTGTATATAAGAATAGACTGGGGACATAGGCTAGTATAGGCTCACATAGGCTACACCAAATCTCTAAATAAGTATAGACTGAGGACATAGGCTAGTATAGGCTCACATAGGCTGCACCAGATGTGTATATAAGAATAGACTGAGGACATAAGCTAGTATAGGCTCACATAGGCTACACCAGATCTCAAAATAAGAATAGACTGAGGACATAGGCCAGTATAGGCTACACCAAATGTGTATGTAAGAATAGACTGGGGACATAGGCTAGTATAGGCTCACATAGGCTGCACCAGTTGTGTATATAAGAATAGACTGAGGACATAGGCTAGTATAGGCTCACATAGGCTACACCAGATGTGTATATAAGAATAGACTGATGACATAGGCTAGTATAGGCTCACACAGGTTAAACCAGATATGTATATAACAATAGACTGAGGACATAGGCTAGTATAGGCTCACATAGGCTGCACCAAATCTCTAAATTCATATAGTCTGAGGACATATACCAATATAGGCTCACGTAGGCTATACCAAATCTCTATATAAGTATAGACTGAGGACACACGCTACTATAGGCTCACATAGGCTATACCAAATCTCTATATAAGTATAGACTGTGGACAAACGCTACCATAGACTCACATAGGCTACACCAGATCTCTAAATAAGAATAGACTGAGGACATAGGCTAGTATAGGCCCACATAGGCTACACCAGATCTCTAAATAAGAATAGGCTGAGGACATAGGCTAGTATAGGCTCACATAGGCTACACCAGATCTCTAAATAAGTATAGACTGAGGACATAGGCTAGTATAGGCCCACATAGGCTACACCAGATCTCTAAATAAGAATAGGCTGAGGACATAGGCTAGTAAAGGCTCACATAGGCTACACCAGATCTCTAAATAAGTATAGACTCAGGACATAGGCTAGTATAGGCTCACATAGGCTACACCAGATCTCTAAATAAGAATAGACTGAGGACACAGGCTAGTATAGGCTCTTATAGGCTACACCAGATGTGTATATAAGAATAGACTGAGGACATAGGCGAGTATAGGCTCACATAGGCTACACCAGATGTGTATATAAGAATAAACTGAGGACATAGGCTAGTGTAGGCTCACATAGGCTACACCAGATCTCTAAATAAGAATAGACTGAGGACATAGGCTAGTATAGGCTCACATAGGCTACACCAGATGTGTATATAAGAATAGACTGAGGACATAGGCTAGTATAGAGTCACATATGCCGCACCAGATGTCTATATAAGAATAGACTGAGCACATAGTCTAGTATAGGCTCACATAGGCTACACCAGATCTCTAAATAAGAATAGACTGAGGACATAGGCTAGTATAGGCTCACATAGGCTACACCAGATGTGTATATAAGAATAGACTGAGGACATAGGCTAGTATAGGCTCACATAGGCTACACCAGATCTCTAAATAAGAATAGACTGAGCACATAGGCTAGTATAGGCTCACATAGGCTACACCAGATCTCTAAGTAAGAATAGACTGAGCACATAGGCTAGTATAGGCTCACATAGGCTACACCACATGTGTATATAAGAATAGACTGAGCACATAGGCTAGTATAGGCTCACATAGGCTATACCAGATGTGTATATAAGAATAGACTGAGGACATAGGCTAGTATGGGCTCGCATAGGCTGCACCAGATGTGTATATAAGAATAGACTGAGCACATAGGCTAGTATACGCTCACATAGGCTGCACCAGATGTGTATATAAGTATAGACTGAGGACATTGGCTATTATAGGCTCACATAGGCTACACCAGATGTGTATATCAGAATAGACTGAGGACATAGGCTAGTATAGGCTCACATAGGCTGCACCAGATGTGTATATAAGAATAGACTGAGGACATAGGCTAGTATAGGCTCACATAGGCTACATCAGATGTGTATATAAGAAAAGACTGAGGACATAGGCTAGTATAGAGTCACATAGGCTGCACCAGATGTGTTATAAGAATAGACTGAGCACATAGGCTAGTATAGGCTCACATGGGCTACACCAGATGTGTATATAAGAATAGACTGAGGACATTAGCTAGTATAGGCTCACATAGGCTACACGAGATGTGTATATAAGAATAAACTGAGGACATAGGCTAGTATAGGCTCACATAGGCTACACCAGATCTCTAAATAAGAATAGACTGAGCACATAGGCTAGTATAGGCTCACATAGGCTACACCAGATCTCTAAGTAAGAATAGACTGAGCACATAGGCTAGTATAGGCTCACATGGGCTACACCAGATGTGTATATAAGAATAGACTGAGGACATAGGCTAGTATAGGCTCACATAGGCTACACTAGATGTGTATATAAGAAAAGACTGAGGACATAGGCTAGTATAGGCTCACATAGGCTACACCAGACCTCTAAATAAGAATAGACTGAGGACATAGGCTAGTATAGGCTCACATAGGCTACACCAGTTGTGTATATAAGAATAGACTGAGGACATAGGCTAGTATAGGCTCACATAGGCTGCACCAGATGTGTATATAACAATAGACTGAGGACATAGGCTAGTATAGGCTCACATAGGCTTCACCAGATGTGTATATAAGAATAGACTGAGGAGATAGGCTAGTATAGGCTCACATAGGCTACACCAGATGTATATATAAGAATAGACTGAGGACATAGGCTGGTGTAGGCTCACATAGGCTGCACCAGATGTGTATATAAGAATAGACTGAGGACATAGGCTAGTATAGGCTCAGATAGGCTGCACCAGATGTGTATATAAGAATAGACTGAGGACATAGGCTAGTATAGGCTCACATAGGCTGCACCGGATGTGTAAATAAGAATAGACTGAGGACATAGGCTAGTATAGGCTCACATAGCGTACACCAGATCCCTAAATAAGAACAGACTGAGGACATAGGCTAGTATAGGCTCACATAGGCTACACCAGATGTGTATATAAGAATAAACTGAGGACATAGGCTAGTATAGGCTCACATAGGCTACACCAAATCTCTAAATAGGTATAGACTGAGGACATGGGCTAGTATAGGCTCACATAGGCTACACCAGATCTCTAAATAAGAATAGACTGAGGACATAGGCTAGTATAGGCTCACATAGGCTAGACCAGATGTGTATATAAGAATAAACTGAGGACATAGGCTAGTATGGGCTCACATACGCTGCACCAGATGTGTATATAAGAATAGCCTGAGGACATAGGCTATTATAGGCTCAGATAGGCTACACCAGATGTGTATATAAGAATAGACTGAGGACATAGGCTAGTATAGGCTCACATAGGCTACACCAGATGTGTATATAAGAATTAACTGAGGACATAGGCTAGTATAGGCTCACATAGGCTACACCAGATCTCCAAAAAAGAATAGACTGAGGACATAGGCTAGTATAGGCTCGCATAGGCTACACCAGAAGTGTATATAAGAATAGACTGAGGACATAGGCTAGTACAGAGTCACATAGGCTTCACCAGATGTGTATATAAGAATAGACTGAGCACATAGGCTAGTATAGGCTCACATAGGCTACACCAGATGTGTATATAAGAATAGACTGAGGACATAGGCTAGTATAAGCTCACATAGGCTACACCAGATCTCTAAATAAGAATAGACTGAGCACATAGGCTAGTATAGGCTCACATAGGCTACACCAGATCTCTAAGTAAGAATAGACTGAGCACATAGGCTAGTATAGGCTCACATGGGCTACACCAGATGTGTATATAAGAATAGACTGAGGACATAGGCTAGTATAGGCTCACATAGGCTACACCAGATGTGTATATAAGAATAGACTGAGCACATAGGCTAGTATAGGTTCACATAGGCTATACCAGATGTGTATATTAGAATAGACTGAGGACATAGGCTAGTATAGGCTCACATAGGCTACACCAGATGTGTATATAAGAATAGACTGAGCACATAGGCTAGTATAGGCTCACATAGGCTATACCAGATGTGTATATAAGAATAGACTGAGGACATAGGCTAGTATGGGCTCGCATAGGCTGCACCAGATGTGTATATAAGAATAGACTGAGCACATAGGCTAGTATACGCTCACATAGGCAGCACCAGATGTGTATATAAATATAGACTGAGGACATTGGCTATTATAGGCTCACATAGGCTACACCAGAGGTGTATATAAGAATAGACTGAGGACATAGGCTAGTATAGGCTCACATAGGCTGCACCAGATGTGTATATAAGAATAGACTGAGGACATAGGCTAGTGTAGGCTCACATAAGCTACACCAGATGTGTATATAAGAATAGACTGATGACATAGGCTAGTGTAGGCTCACATAGGCTACACCAGATATGTATATAAGAATAGACTGGGGACATAGGCTAGTGTAGGCTCACATAAGCTACACCAGATGTGTATATAAGAATAGACTGATGACATAGGCTAGTATAGGCTCACATAGGCTGCAGTAAATCTCTAAATTCATATAGTCTGAGGACATAGGCCAATATAGGCTCACGTAGGCTATACCTAATCTCTATATAAGTATAGACTGAGGACACACGCTACTATAGGCTCACATAGGCTATACCAAATCTCTATATAAGTATAGACTGGGGACAAACGCTACTATAGACTCACATAGGCTACACCAGATCTCTAAATAAGAATAGACTGAGTACATAGGCTAGTATAGGCTCACATAGGCTACACCAGATCTCTAAATAAGTATAGACTGAGGACATAGGCTAGTATAGGCTCACATAGGCTACACCAGATGTGTATATAAGAATAAACTGAGGACATAGGCTAGTATAGGCTCACATATTCTGCACCAGATGTGTATATAAGAATAGACTGAGGACAAAGGCTAGTATGGGCTCACATAGGCTACACCAGATGTGTATATAAGAATAGACTGAGGACATAAGCTAGTATAGGCTCACATAGGCTACACGAGATGTGTATATAAGAATAAACTGAGGACATAGGCTAGTATAGGCTCACATAGGCTACACCAGATCTCTAAATAAGAATAGACTGAGGACATAGGCTAGTATAGGCTCACATAGGCTACATCAGATGTGTATATAAGAATAGACTGAGGACATAGGCTAGTATAGAGTCACATAGGCTGCACCAGATGTGTTATAAGAATAGACTGAGCACATAGGCTAGTATAGGCTCACATGGGCTACACCAGATGTGTATATAAGAATAGACTGAGGACATAGGCTAGTATAGGCTCACATAGGCTACACCAGATCTCTAAATAAGAATAGACTGAGCACATAGGCTAGTATAGGCTCACATAGGCTACACCAGATCTCTAAGTAAGAATAGACTGAGCAGATAGGCTAGTATAGGCTCACATAGGCTACACCAGATGTGTATATAAGAAAAGACTGAGGACATAGGCTAGTATAGGCTCACATAGGCTACACCAGACCTCTAAATAAGAATAGACTGAGGACATAGGCTAGTATAGGCTCACATAGGCTACACCAGATGTGTATATAAGAATAGACTGAGGACATAGGCTAGTATAGGCTCACATAGGCTGCACCAGATGTGTATATAACAATAGACTGAGGACATAGGCTAGTATAGGCTCACATAGGCTGCACCAGATGTGTATATAAGAATAGACTGAGGAGATAGGCTAGTATAGGCTCACATAGGCTACACCAGATGTATATATAAGAATAGACTGAGGACATAGGCTGGTGTAGGCTCACATAGGCTGCACCAGATGTGTATATAAGAATAGACTGAGGACATAGGCTAGTATAGGCTCAGATAGGCTGCACCAGATGTGTATATAAGAATAGACTGAGGACATAGGCTAGTATAGGATCACATAGGCTGCACCGGATGTGTATATAAGAATAGACTGAGGACATAGGCTAGTATAGGCTCACATAGCGTACACCAGATCCCTAAATAAGAACAGACTGAGGACATAGGCTAGTATAGGCTCACATAGGCTACACCAGATGTGTATATAGGAATAAACTGAGGTCATAGGCTAGTATAGGCTCACATAGGCTATTCCAAATCTCTAAATAGGTATAGACTGAGGACATGGGCTAGTATAGGCTCACATTTTCTACACCAGATCTCTAAATAAGAATAGACTGAGGACATAGGCTAGTATAGGCTCACATAGGCTAGACCAGATGTGTATATAAGAATAAACTGAGGACATAGGCTAGTATGGGCTCACATACGCTGCACCAGATGTGTATATAAGAATAGCCTGAGGACATAGGCTATTATAGGCTCACATAGGCTACACCAGATGTGTATATAAGAATAGACTGAGGACATAGGCTAGTATAGGCTCACATAGGCCACACCAGATTTGTATATAGGAATAGACTGAGGACATAGGCTAGTATAGGCTCACATAGGCTACACCAGATCTCTAAATAAGAATAGACTGAGCACATAGGCTAGTATAGGCTCACATAGGCTACACCAGATCTCTAAGTAAGAATAGACTGAGCACATAGGCTAGTATAGGCTCACATAGGCTACACCAGATGTGTATATAAGAATAGACTGAGGACATAGGCTAGTATAAGCTCACATAGGCTACACCAGATCTCTAAATAAGAATAGACTGAGCACATAGGCTAGTATAGGCTCACATAGGCTACACCAGATCTCTAAGTAAGAATAGACTGAGCACATAGGCTAGTATAGGCTCACATGGGCTACACCAGATGTGTATATAAGAATAGACTGAGGACATAGGCTAGTATAGGCTCACATAGGCTACACCAGATGTGTATATAAGAATAGACTGAGCACATAGGCTAGTATAGGCTCACATAGGCTATACCAGATGTGTATATTAGAATAGACTGAGGACATAGGCTAGTATAGGCTCACATAGGCTACACCAGATGTGTATATAAGAATAGACTGAGCACATAGGCTAGTATAGGCTCACATAGGCTATACCAGATGTGTATATAAGAATAGACTGAGGACATAGGCTAGTATGGGCTCGCATAGGCTGCACCAGATGTGTATATAAGAATAGACTGAGCACATAGGCTAGTATACGCTCACATAGGCAGCACCAGATGTGTATATAAATATAGACTGAGGACATTGGCTATTATAGGCTCACATAGGCTACACCAGAGGTGTATATAAGAATAGACTGAGGACATAGGCTAGTATAGGCTCACATAGGCTGCACCAGATGTGTATATAAGAATAGACTGTGGACATAGGCTAGTGTAGGCTCACATAAGCTACACCAGATGTGTATATAAGAATAGACTGATGACATAGGCTAGTGTAGGCTCACATAGGCTACACCAGATATGTATATAAGAATAGACTGGGCACATAGGCTAGTGTAGGCTCACATAAGCTACACCAGATGTGTATATAAGAATAGACTGATGACATAGGCTAGTATAGGCTCACATAGGCTGCAGTAAATCTCTAAATTCATATAGTCTGAGGACATAGGCCAATATAGGCTCACGTAGGCTATACCTAATCTCTATATAAGTATAGACTGAGGACACACGCTACTATAGGCTCACATAGGCTATACCAAATCTCTATATAAGTATAGACTGGGGACAAACGCTACTATAGACTCACATAGGCTACACCAGATCTCTAAATAAGAATAGACTGAGTACATAGGCTAGTATAGGCTCACATAGGCTGCACCAGATCTCTAAATAAGTATAGACTGAGGACATAGGCTAGTATAGGCTCACATAGGCTACACCAGATGTGTATATAAGAATAAACTGAGGACATAGGCTAGTATAGGCTCACATATTCTGCACCAGATGTGTATATAAGAATAGACTGAGGACAAAGGCTAGTATGGGCTCACATAGGCTACACCAGATGTGTATATAAGAATAGACTGAGGACATAAGCTAGTATAGGCTCACATAGGCTACACGAGATGTGTATATAAGAATAAACTGAGGACATAGGCTAGTATAGGCTCACATAGGCTACACCAGATCTCTAAATAAGAATAGACTGAGGACATAGGCTAGTATAGGCTCACATAGGCTACATCAGATGTGTATATAAGAATAGACTGAGGACATAGGCTAGTATAGAGTCACATAGGCTGCACCAGATGTGTTATAAGAATAGACTGAGCACATAGGCTAGTATAGGCTCACATGGGCTACACAAGATGTGTATATAAGGATAGACTGAGGACATAGGCTAGTATAGGCTCACATAGGCTACACCAGATCTCTAAATAAGAATAGACTGAGCACATAGGCTAGTATAGGCTCACATAGGCTACACCAGATCTCTAAGTAAGAATAGACTGAGCAGATAGGCTAGTATAGGCTCACATAGGCTACACCAGATGTGTATATAAGAAAAGACTGAGGACATAGGCTAGTATAGGCTCACATAGGCTACACCAGACCTCTAAATAAGAATAGACTGAGGACATAGGCTAGTATAGGCTCACATAGGCTACACCAGATGTGTATATAAGAATTGACTGAGGACATAGGCTAGAATAGGCTCACATAGGCTGCACCAGATGTGTATATAACAATAGACTGAGGACATAGGCTAGTATAGGCTCACATAGGCTACACCAAATCTCTAAATAGGTATAGACTGAGGACATGGGCTAGTATAGGCTCACATTTTCTACACCAGATCTCTAAATAAGAATAGACTGAGGACATAGGCTAGTATAGGCTCACATAGGCTACACCAGATGTGTATATAAGAATAGACTGAGGACATAGGCTAGTATAGGCTCACATAGGCTGCACCAGATGTGTATATAACAATAGACTGAGGACATAGGCTAGTATAGGCTCACATAGGCTGCACCAGATGTGTATATAAGAATAGACTGAGGAGATAGGCTAGTATAGGCTCACATAGGCTACACCAGATGTATATATAAGAATAGACTGAGGACATAGGCTGGTGTAGGCTCACATAGGCTGCACCAGATGTGTATATAAGAATAGACTGAGGACATAGGCTAGTATAGGCTCAGATAGGCTGCACCAGATGTGTATATAAGAATAGACTGAGGACATAGGCTAGTATAGGATCACATAGGCTGCACCGGATGTGTATATAAGAATAGACTGAGGACATAGGCTAGTATAGGCTCACATAGCGTACACCAGATCCCTAAATAAGAACAGACTGAGGACATAGGCTAGTATAGGCTCACATAGGCTACACCAGATGTGTATATAAGAATAAACTGAGGACATAGGCTAGTATAGGCTCACATAGGCTATTCCAAATCTCTAAATAGGTATAGACTGAGGACATGGGCTAGTATAGGCTCACATTTTCTACACCAGATCTCTAAATAAGAATAGACTGAGGACATAGGCTAGTATAGGCTCACATAGGCTAGACCAGATGTGTATATAAGAATAAACTGAGGACATAGGCTAGTATGGGCTCACATACGCTGCACCAGATGTGTATATAAGAATAGCCTGAGGACATAGGCTATTATAGGCTCACATAGGCTACACCAGATGTGTATATAAGAATAGACTGAGGACATAGGCTAGTATAGGCTCACATAGGCTACACCAGATGTGTATATAAGAATTAACTGAGGACATAGGCTAGTATAGGCTCACATAGGCTACACCAGATCTCTAAATAAGAATAGACTGAGGACATAGGCTAGTATATGCTCGCATAGGCTACACCAGAAGTGTATATAAGAATAGACTGAGCACATAGGCTAGTATAGGCTCACATAGGCCACACCAGATGTGTATATAGGAATAGACTGAGGACATAGGCTAGTATAGGCTCACATAGGCTACACCAGATCTCTAAATAAGAATAGACTGAGCACATAGGCTAGTATAGGCTCACATAGGCTACACCAGATCTCTAAGTAAGAATAGACTGAGCACAAGGGCTAGTATAGGCTCACATAGGCTACACCAGATGTGTATATAAGAATAGACTGAGGACATAGGCTAGTATAAGCTCACATAGGCTACACCAGATCTCTAAATAAGAATAGACTGAGCACATAGGCTAGTATAGGTTCACATAGGCTACACCAGATCTCTAAGTAAGAATAGACTGAGCACATAGGCTAGTATAGGCTCACATGGGCTACACCAGATGTGTATATAAGAATAGACTGAGGACATAGGCTAGTACAGGCTCACATAGGCTGCACCAGATGTGTATATTAGAATAGACTGAGGACATAGGCTAGTATAGGCTCACATAGGCTAAACCAGATGTGTATATAAGAACAGACTGAGGACATAGGCTGGTGTAGGCTCACATAGGCTGCTCCAGATGTGTATATAAGAATAGACTGAGGACATAGGCTAGTATAGGCTCAGATAGGCTGCACCAGATGTGTATATAAGAATAGACTGAGGACATAGGCTAGTATAGGCTCACATAGGCTGCACCGGATGTGTATATAAGAATAGACTGAGGACATAGGCTAGTATAGGCTCACATAGCGTACACCAGATCCCTAAATAAGAACAGACTGAGGACATAGGCTAGTATAGGCTCACATAGGCTACACCAGATGTGTATATAAGAATAAACTGAGGACATAGGCTAGTATAGGCTCACATAGGCTACACCAAATCTCTAAATAGGTATAGACTGAGGACATGGGCTAGTATAGGCTCACATAGGCTACACCAGATCTCTAAATAAGAATAGACTGAGGACATAGGCTAGTATAGGCTCACATAGGCTAGACCAGATGTGTATATAAGAATAAACTGAGGACATAGGCTAGTATGGGCTCACATACGCTGCACCAGATGTGTATATAAGAATAGCCTGAGGACATAGGCTATTATAGGCTCACATAGGCTACACCAGATGTGTATATAAGAATAGACTGAGGACATAGGCTAGTATAGGCTCACATAGGCTACACCAGATGTGTATATAAGAATTAACTGAGGACATAGGCTAGTATAGGCTCACATAGGCTACACCAGATCTCCAAAAAAGAATAGACTGAGGACATAGGCTAGTATAGGCTCGCATAGGCTACACCAGAAGTGTATATAAGAATAGACTGAGGACATAGGCTAGTACAGAGTCACATAGGCTTCACCAGATGTGTATATAAGAATAGACTGAGCACATAGGCTAGTATAGGCTCACATAGGCCACACCAGATGTGTATATAGGAATAGACTGAGGACATAGGCTAGTATAGGCTCACATAGGCTACACCAGATCTCTAAATAAGAATAGACTGAGCACATAGGCTAGTATAGGCTCACATAGGCTACACCAGATCTCTAAGTAAGAATAGACTGAGCACATAGGCTAGTATAGGCTCACATAGGCTACACCAGATGTGTATATAAGAATAGACTGAGGACATAGGCTAGTATAAGCTCACATAGGCTACACCAGATCTCTAAATAAGAATAGACTGAGCACATAGGCTAGTATAGGCTCACATAGGCTAAACCAGATCTCTAAGTAAGAATAGACTGAGCACATAGGCTAGTATAGGCTCACATGGGCTACACCAGATGTGTATATAAGAATAGACTGAGGACATAGGCTAGTATAGGCTCACATAGGCTACACCAGATGTGTATATAAGAATAGACTGAGCACATAGGCTAGTATAGGCTCACATAGGCTATACCAGATGTGTATATTAGAATAGACTGAGGACATAGGCTAGTATAGGCTCACATAGGCTACACCAGATGTGTATATAAGAATAGACTGAGCACATAGGCTAGTATAGGCTCACATAGGCTATACCAGATGTGTATGTAAGAATAGACTGAGGACATAGGCTAGTATGGGCTCGCATAGGCTGCACCAGATGTGTATATAAGAATAGACTGAGCACATAGGCTAGTATACGCTCACATAGGCAGCACCAGATGTGTATATAAATATAGACTGAGGACATTGGCTATTATAGGCTCACATAGGCTACACCAGAGGTGTATATAAGAATAGACTGAGGACATAGGCTAGTATAGGCTCACATAGGCTGCACCAGATGTGTATATAAGAATAGACTGTGGACATAGGCTAGTGTAGGCTCACATAAGCTACACCAGATGTGTATATAAGAATAGACTGATGACATAGGCTAGTGTAGGCTCACATAGGCTACACCAGATATGTATATAAGAATAGACTGGGGACATAGGCTAGTGTAGGCTCACATAAGCTACACCAGATGTGTATATAAGAATAGACTGATGACATAGGCTAGTATAGGCTCACATAGGCTGCAGTAAATCTCTAAATTCATATAGTCTGAGGACATAGGCCAATATAGGCTCACGTAGGCTATACCTAATCTCTATATAAGTATAGACTGAGGACACACGCTACTATAGACTCACATAGGCTACACCAGATCTCTAAATAAGAATAGACTGAGTACATAGGCTAGTATAGGCTCACATAGGCTACACCAGATCTCTAAATAAGAATAGACTGAGGACATAGGCTAGTATAGGCTCACATAGGCTACACCAGATGTGTATATAAGAATTGACTGAGGACATAGGCTAGAATAGGCTCACATAGGCTGCACCAGATGTGTATATAACAATAGACTGAGGACATAGGCTAGTATAGGCTCACATAGGCTACACCAAATCTCTAAATAGGTATAGACTGAGGACATGGGCTAGTATAGGCTCACATTTTCTACACCAGATCTCTAAATAAGAATAGACTGAGGACATAGGCTAGTATAGGCTCACATAGGCTACACCAGATGTGTATATAAGAATAGACTGAGGACATAGGCTAGTATAGGCTCACATAGGCTGCACCAGATGTGTATATAACAATAGACTGAGGACATAGGCTAGTATAGGCTCACATAGGCTGCACCAGATGTGTATATAAGAATAGACTGAGGAGATAGGCTAGTATAGGCTCACATAGGCTACACCAGATGTATATATAAGAATAGACTGAGGACATAGGCTGGTGTAGGCTCACATAGGCTGCACCAGATGTGTATATAAGAATAGACTGAGGACATAGGCTAGTATAGGCTCAGATAGGCTGCACCAGATGTGTATATAAGAATAGACTGAGGACATAGGCTAGTATAGGATCACATAGGCTGCACCGGATGTGTATATAAGAATAGACTGAGGACATAGGCTAGTATAGGCTCACATAGCGTACACCAGATCCCTAAATAAGAACAGACTGAGGACATAGGCTAGTATAGGCTCACATAGGCTACACCAGATGTGTATATAAGAATAAACTGAGGACATAGGCTAGTATAGGCTCACATAGGCTATTCCAAATCTCTAAATAGGTATAGACTGAGGACATGGGCTAGTATAGGCTCACATTTTCTACACCAGATCTCTAAATAAGAATAGACTGAGGACATAGGCTAGTATAGGCTCACATAGGCTAGACCAGATGTGTATATAAGAATAAACTGAGGACATAGGCTAGTATGGGCTCACATACGCTGCACCAGATGTGTATATAAGAATAGCCTGAGGACATAGGCTATTATAGGCTCACATAGGCTACACCAGATGTGTATATAAGAATAGACTGAGGACATAGGCTAGTATAGGCTCACATAGGCTACACCAGATGTGTATATAAGAATTAACTGAGGACATAGGCTAGTATAGGCTCACATAGGCTACACCAGATCTCTAAATAAGAATAGACTGAGGACATAGGCTAGTATATGCTCGCATAGGCTACACCAGAAGTGTATATAAGAATAGACTGAGCACATAGGCTAGTATAGGCTCACATAGGCCACACCAGATGTGTATATAGGAATAGACTGAGGACATAGGCTAGTATAGGCTCACATAGGCTACACCAGATCTCTAAATAAGAATAGACTGAGCACATAGGCTAGTATAGGCTCACATAGGCTACACCAGATCTCTAAGTAAGAATAGACTGAGCACATAGGCTAGTATAGGCTCACATAGGCTACACCAGATGTGTATATAAGAATAGACTGAGGACATAGGCTAGTATAAGCTCACATAGGCTACACCAGATCTCTAAATAAGAATAGACTGAGCACATAGGCTAGTATAGGTTCACATAGGCTACACCAGATCTCTAAGTAAGAATAGACTGAGCACATAGGCTAGTATAGGCTCACATGGGCTACACCAGATGTGTATATAAGAATAGACTGAGGACATAGGCTAGTACAGGCTCACATAGGCTGCACCAGATGTGTATATTAGAATAGACTGAGGACATAGGCTAGTATAGGCTCACATAGGCTAAACCAGATGTGTATATAAGAACAGACTGAGGACATAGGCTGGTGTAGGCTCACATAGGCTGCTCCAGATGTGTATATAAGAATAGACTGAGGACATAGGCTAGTATAGGCTCAGATAGGCTGCACCAGATGTGTATATAAGAATAGACTGAGGACATAGGCTAGTATAGGCTCACATAGGCTGCACCGGATGTGTATATAAGAATAGACTGAGGACATAGGCTCTTATAGGCTCACATAGCGTACACCAGATCCCTAAATAAGAACAGACTGAGGACATAGGCTAGTATAGGCTCACATAGGCTACACCAGATGTGTATATAAGTATAAACTGAGGACATAGGCTAGTATAGGCTCACATAGGCTACACCAAATCTCTAAATAGGTATAGACTGAGGACATGGGCTAGTATAGGCTCACATAGGCTACACCAGATCTCTAAATAAGAATAGACTGAGGACATAGGCTAGTATAGGCTCACATAGGCTAGACCAGATGTGTATATAAGAATAAACTGAGGACATAGGCTAGTATGGGCTCACATACGCTGCACCAGATGTGTATATAAGAATAGCCTGAGGACATAGGCTATTATAGGCTCACATAGGCTACACCAGATGTGTATATAAGAATAGACTGAGGACATAGGCTAGTATAGGCTCACATAGGCTACACCAGATGTGTATATAAGAATTAACTGAGGACATAGGCTAGTATAGGCTCACATAGGCTACACCAGATCTCCAAAAAAGAATAGACTGAGGACATAGGCTAGTATAGGCTCGCATAGGCTACACCAGAAGTGTATATAAGAATAGACTGAGGACATAGGCTAGTACAGAGTCACATAGGCTTCACCAGATGTGTATATAAGAATAGACTGAGCACATAGGCTAGTATAGGCTCACATAGGCCACACCAGATGTGTATATAGGAATAGACTGAGGACATAGGCTAGTATAGGCTCACATAGGCTACACCAGATCTCTAAATAAGAATAGACTGAGCACATAGGCTAGTATAGGCTCACATAGGCTACACCAGATCTCTAAGTAAGAATAGACTGAGCACATAGGCTAGTATAGGCTCACATAGGCTACACCAGATGTGTATATAAGAATAGACTGAGGACATAGGCTAGTATAAGCTCACATAGGCTACACCAGATCTCTAAATAAGAATAGACTGAGCACATAGGCTAGTATAGGCTCACATAGGCTAAACCAGATCTCTAAGTAAGAATAGACTGAGCACATAGGCTAGTATAGGCTCACATGGGCTACACCAGATGTGTATATAAGAATAGACTGAGGACATAGGCTAGTATAGGCTCACATAGGCTACACCAGATGTGTATATAAGAATAGACTGAGCACATAGGCTAGTATAGGCTCACATAGGCTATACCAGATGTGTATATTAGAATAGACTGAGGACATAGGCTAGTATAGGCTCACATAGGCTACACCAGATGTGTATATAAGAATAGACTGAGCACATAGGCTAGTATAGGCTCACATAGGCTATACCAGATGTGTATGTAAGAATAGACTGAGGACATAGGCTAGTATGGGCTCGCATAGGCTGCACCAGATGTGTATATAAGAATAGACTGAGCACATAGGCTAGTATACGCTCACATAGGCAGCACCAGATGTGTATATAAATATAGACTGAGGACATTGGCTATTATAGGCTCACATAGGCTACACCAGAGGTGTATATAAGAATAGACTGAGGACATAGGCTAGTATAGGCTCACATAGGCTGCACCAGATGTGTATATAAGAATAGACTGTGGACATAGGCTAGTGTAGGCTCACATAAGCTACACCAGATGTGTATATAAGAATAGACTGATGACATAGGCTAGTGTAGGCTCACATAGGCTACACCAGATATGTATATAAGAATAGACTGGGGACATAGGCTAGTGTAGGCTCACATAAGCTACACCAGATGTGTATATAAGAATAGACTGATGACATAGGCTAGTATAGGCTCACATAGGCTGCAGTAAATCTCTAAATTCATATAGTCTGAGGACATAGGCCAATATAGGCTCACGTAGGCTATACCTAATCTCTATATAAGTATAGACTGAGGACACACGCTACTATAGACTCACATAGGCTACACCAGATCTCTAAATAAGAATAGACTGAGTACATAGGCTAGTATAGGCTCACATAGGCTACACCAGATCTCTAAATAAGTATAGACTGAGGACATAGGCTAGTATAGGCTCACATAGGCTACACCAGATGTGTATATAAGAATAAACTGAGGACATAGGCTAGTATAGGCTCACATATTCTGCACCAGATGTGTATATAAGAATAGACTGAGGACAAAGGCTAGTATGGGCTCTCATAGGCTACACCAGATGTGTATATAAGAATAGACTGAGGACATAAGCTAGTATAGGCTCACATAGGCTACACGAGATGTGTATATAAGAATAAACTGAGGACATAGGCTAGTATAGGCTCACATAGGCTACACCAGATCTCTAAATAAGAATAGACTGAGGACATAGGCTAGTATAGGCTCACATAGGCTACATCAGATGTGTATATAAGAATAGACTGAGGACATAGGCTAGTATAGAGTCACATAGGCTGCACCAGATGTGTTATAAGAATAGACTGAGCACATAGGCTAGTATAGGCTCACATGGGCTACACCAGATGTGTATATAAGAATAGACTGAGGACATAGGCTAGTATAGGCTCACATAGGCTACACCAGATCTCTAAATAAGAATAGACTGAGCACATAGGCTAGTATAGGCTCACATAGGCTACACCAGATCTCTAAATAAGAATAGACTGAGCAGATAGGCTAGTATAGGCTCACATAGGCTACACCAGATGTGTATATAAGAAAAGACTGAGGACATAGGCTAGTATAGGCTCACATAGGCTACACCAGACCTCTAAATAAGAATAGACTGAGGACATAGGCTAGTATAGGCTCACATAGGCTACACCAGATGTGTATATAAGAATAGACTGAGGACATAGGCTAGTATAGGCTCACATAGGCTGCACCAGATGTGTATATAACAATAGACTGAGGACATAGGCTAGTATAGGCTCACATAGGCTGCACCAGATGTGTATATAAGAATAGACTGAGGAGATAGGCTAGTATAGGCTCACATAGGCTACACCAGATGTATATATAAGAATAGACTGAGGACATAGGCTGGTGTAGGCTCACATAGGCTGCACCAGATGTGTATATAAGAATAGACTGAGGACATAGGCTAGTATAGGCTCAGATAGGCTGCACCAGATGTGTATATAAGAACAGACTGAGGACATAGGCTAGTATAGGATCACATAGGCTGCACCGGATGTGTATATAAGAATAGACTGAGGACATAGGCTAGTATAGGCTCACATAGCGTACACCAGATCCCTAAATAAGAACAGACTGAGGACATAGGCTAGTATAGGCTCACATAGGCTACACCAGATGTGTATATAAGAATAAACTGAGGACATAGGCTAGTATAGGCTCACATAGGCTACACCAAATCTCTAAATAGGTATAGACTGAGGACATGGGCTAGTATAGGCTCACATTTTCTACACCAGATCTCTAAATAAGAATAGCCTGAGCACATAGGCTAGTATGGGCTCACATAGGCTGCACCAGATGTGTATATAAGAATAAACTGAGCACATAGGCTAGTATAGGCTCACATAGGCTGCACCAGATGTGTATATAAGAATAGACTGAGCACATAGGCTAGTATAGGCTCACATAGGCTACACCAGATGTGTATATAAGAATAAACTGAGGACATAGGCTAGTATAGGATCACATAGGCTACACCAGATCCCTAAATAAGAACAGACTGAGCACATAGGCTAGTATAGGCTCACATAGGCTGCACCAGATGTGTATATAAGAATAGCCTGAGCACATAGGCTAGTATAGGCTCACATAGGCTACACCAGATGTGTATATAAGAATAAACTGAGGACATAGGCTAGTATAGGATCACATAGGCTACACCAGATCCCTAAATAAGAACAGACTGAGCACATAGGCTAGTATAGGCTCACATAGGCTACACCAGATGTGTATATAAGAATAAACTGAGGACATAGGCTAGTATAGGATCACATAGGCTACACCAGATTTGTATATAAGAATAAACTGAGGACATAGGCTAGTATAGGCTCACATAGGCTACACCAGATGTGTATATAAGAATAAACTGAGGACATAGGCTAGTATAGGATCACATAGGCTACACCAGATTTGTATATAAGAATAAACTGAGGACATAGGCTAGTATAGGCTCACATAGGCTACACCAGATGTGTATATAAGAATAAACTGAGGACATAGGCTAGTATAGGATCACATAGGCTACACCAGATCCCTAAATAAGAACAGACTGAGCACATAGGCTAGTATAGGCTCACATAGGCTACACCAGATGTGTATATAAGAATAAACTGAGGACATAGGCTAGTATAGGATCACATAGGCTACACCAGATCCCTAAATAAGAACAGACTGAGCACATAGGCTAGTATAGGCTCACATAGGCTACACCAGATGTGTATATAAGAATAAACTGAGGACATAGGCTAGTATAGGATCACATAGGCTACACCAGATCCCTAAATAAGAACAGACTGAGCACATAGGCTAGTATAGGCTCACATAGGCTACACCAGATGTGTATATAAGAATAAACTGAGGACATAGGCTAGTATAGGATCACATAGGCTACACCAGATCCCTAAATAAGAATAGACTGAGCACATAGGCTAGTATAGGCTCACATAGGCTACACCAGATGTGTATATAAGAATAAACTGAGGACATAGGCTAGTATAGGATCACATAGGCTACACCAGATCCCTAAATAAGAACAGACTGAGCACATAGGCTAGTATAGGCTCACAAAGGCTACACCAGATGTGTATATAAGAATAAACTGAGGACATAGGCTAGTATAGGATCACATAGGCTACACCAGATTTGTATATAAGTATAGACTGAGGACATAGGCTAGTATAGGCTCACATAGGCTACACCAGATTTGTATATAAGTATAGACTGCGGACATAGGCTAGTATAGGCTCACATAGGCTACACCAGATGTGTATATAAGAATAGACTGAGGACATAGGCTAGTATAGGCTCACATAGGCTACACCAGATTTGTATATAAGTATAGACTGCGGACATAGGCTAGTATAGGCTCACATAGCCTACACCAGATTTGTATATAAGTATAGACTGCGGACATAGGCTAGTATAGGCTCACATAGGCTACACCAGATCTGTAAATAAGAATAGCCTGAGGACATAGGCTAGTATAGTCTCACAAAGGCTGCACCAGATGTGTATATAAGAATAGGCTGAGGACATAGGCTAGTATAGGCTCACATAGCCTACACCAGATTTGTATATAAGTATAGACTGCGGACATAGGCTAGTATAGGCTCACATAGCCTACACCAGATTTGTATATAAGTATAGACTGCGGACATAGGCTAGTATAGGCTCACATAGGCTACACCAGATCTGTAAATAAGAATAGACTGAGGACATAGGCTAGTATAGGCTCACATAGGCTACACCAGATCTGTAAATAAGAATAGACTGAGGACATAGGCTAGTATAGTCTCACAAAGGCTGCACCAGATGTGTATATAAGAATAGGCTGAGGACATAGGCTAGTATAGTCTCACAAAGGCTGCACCAGATGTGTATATAAGAATTGACTGAGGACATAGGCTAGTATAGTCTCACAAAGGCTGCACCAGATGTGTATATAAGAATAGGCTGAGGACATAGGCTAGTATAGGCTCACATAGGCTACACCAGATGTGTATATAAGAATAGACTGAGGACATAGGCTAGTATAGGCTCACATAGGCTACACCAGATGTGTATATAAGAATAGACTGAGGACATAGGCTAGTATAGTCTCACAAAGGCTGCACCAGATGTGTATATAAGAATAGGCTGAGGACATAGGCTAGTATAGTCTCACAAAGGCTGCACCAGATGTGTATATAAGAATAGGCTGAGGACATAGGCTAGTATAGTCTCACAAAGGCTGCACCAGATGTGTATATAAGAATTGACTGAGGACATAGGCTAGTATAGTCTCACAAAGGCTGCACCAGATGTGTATATAAGAATAGGCTGAGGACATAGGCTAGTATAGGCTCACATAGGCTACACCAGATGTGTATATAAGAATAGACTGAGGACATAGGCTAGTATAGGCTCACATAGGCTACACCAGATGTGTATATAAGAATAGACTGAGGACATAGGCTAGTATAGGCTCACATAGGCTACACCAGATGTGTATATAAGAATAGCCTGAGGACATAGGCTAGTATAGGCTCACATAGGCTACACCAGATGTGTATATAAGAATAGACTGAGGACATAGGCTAGTATAGGCTCACATAGGCTACACCAGATGTGTATATAAGAATAGACTGAGGACATAGGCTAGTATAGGCTCACATAGGCTACACCAGATGTGTATATAAGAATAGACTGAGGACATAGGCTAGTATAGGCTCACATAGGCTACACCAGATGTGTATATAAGAATAGCCTGAGGACATAGGCTAGTATAGGCTCACATAGGCTACACCAGATGTGTATATAAGAATAGACTGAGGACATAGGCTAGTATAGGCTCACATAGGCTACACCAGATGTGTATATAAGAATAGACTGAGGACATAGGCTAGTATAGGCTCACATAGGCTACACCAGATGTGTATATAAGAATAGACTGAGGACATAGGCTAGTATAGGCTCACATAGGCTACACCAGATGTGTATATAAGAATAGACTGAGGACATAGGCTAGTATAGGCTCACATAGGCTACACCAGATGTGTATATAAGAATAGACTGAGGACATAGGCTAGTATAGGCTCACATAGGCTACACCAGATGTGTATATAAGAATAGACTGAGGACATAGGCTAGTATAGGCTCACATAGGCTACACCAGATGTGTATATAAGAATAGCCTGAGGACATAGGCTAGTATAGGCTCACATAGGCTACACCAGATGTGTATATAAGAATAGCCTGAGGACATAGGCTAGTATAGGCTCACATAGGCTACACCAGATGTGTATATAAGAATAGACTGAGGACATAGGCTAGTATAGGCTCACATAGGCTACACCAGATTTCTAAATAAGAATAGACTGAGGACATAGGCTAGTATAGGCTCACATAGGCTACACCAGATTTCTAAATAAGAATAGACTGAGGACATAGGCTAGTATAGGCTCACATAGGCTACACCAGATGTGTATATAAGAATAGACTGAGGACATAGGCTAGTATAGGCTCACATAGGCTACACCAGATGTGTATATAAGAATAGACTGAGGACATAGGCTAGTATAGGCTCACATAGGCTACACCAGATTTCTAAATAAGAATAGACTGAGGACATAGGCTAGTATAGGCTCACATAGGCTACACCAGATTTCTAAATAAGAATAGACTGAGGACATAGGCTAGTATAGGCTCACATAGGCTACACCAGATTTCTAAATAAGAATAGACTGAGGACATAGGCTAGTATAGGCTCACATAGGCTACACCAGATGTGTATATAAGAATAGACTGAGGACATAGGCTAGTATAGGCTCACATAGGCTACACCAGATGTGTATATAAGAATAGCCTGTGGACATAGGCTAGTATAGGCTCACATAGGCTACACCAGATGTGTATATAAGAATAGACTGAGGACATAGGCTAGTATAGGCTCACATAGGCTACACCAGATTTCTAAATAAGAATAGACTGAGGACATAGGCTAGTATAGGCTCAGATAGGCTACACCAGATGTGTATATAAGAATAGACTGAGGACATAGGCTAGTATAGGCTCACATAGGCTACACCAGATGTGTATATAAGAATAGACTGAGGACATAGGCTAGTATAGGCTCACATAGGCTACACCAGATGTGTATATAAGAATAGACTGAGGACATAGGCTAGTATAGGCTCACATAGGCTACACCAGATGTGTATATAAGAATAGACTGAGGACATAGGCTAGTATAGGCTCACATAGGCTACACCAGATTTCTAAATAAGAATAGACTGAGGACATAGGCTAGTATAGGCTCACATAGGCTACACCAGATGTGTATATAAGAATAGACTGAGGACATAGGCTAGTATGGGCTCACATAGGCTACACCAGATGTGTATATAAGAATAGACTGAGGACATAGGCTAGTATGGGCTCACATAGCCTACACCAGATCTCTAAATAAGAATAGACTGAGCACACAGGCTAGTATAGGCTCACATAGGCTACACCAGATGTGTATATAAGAATAGACTGAGGACATAGGCTAGTATAGGCTCACATAGGCTACACCAGATGTGTATATAAGAATAGACTGAGGACATAGGCTAGTATGGGCTCACATAGGCTACACCAGATGTGTATATAAGAATAGACTGAGGACATAGGCTAGTATGGGCTCACATAGCCTACACCAGATCTCTAAATAAGAATAGACTGAGCACACAGGCTAGTATAGGCTCACATAGGCTACACCAGATGTGTATATAAGAATAGACTGAGGACATAGGCTAGTATAGGCTCACATAGCCTACACCAGATCTCTAAATAAGAATAGACTGAGGACATAGGCTAGTATAGGCTCACATAGGCTACACCAGATGTGTATATAAGAATAGACTGAGGACATAGGCTAGTATAGGCTCACATAGGCTACACCAGATCTCTAAATAAGAATAGACTGAGCACACAGGCTAGTATAGGCTCACATAGGCTACACCAGATGTGTATATAAGAATAGACTGAGGACATAGGCTAGTATGGGCTCACATAGCCTACACCAGATCTCTAAATAAGAATAGACTGAGGACATAGGCTAGTATGGGCTCACATAGCCTACACCAGATCTCTAAATAAGAATAGACTGAGCACATAGGCTAGTATAGGCTCACATAGGCTACACCAGATCTCTAAATAAGAATAGACTGAGGACATAGGCTAGTATAGGCTCACATAGGCTGCACCACATGTGTATATAAGAATAGACTGAGGACATAGGCTAGTATAGGCTCAGACAGGCTGCACCAGATGTGTATATAAGAATAGACTGAGGACATAGGCTAGTATAGGCTCAGATGGGCTGCACCAGATGTGTATATAAGAATAGACTGAGGACATAGGCTAGTATAGGCTCAGATGGGCTGCACCAGATGTGTATATAAGAATAGACTGAGGACATAGGCTAGTATAGGCTCAGATGGGCTGCACAAGATGTGTATATAAGAATAGACTGAGGACATAGGCTAGTATAGGCTCAGATGGGCTGCACCAGATGTGTATATAAGAATAGACTGAGGACATAGGCTAGTATAGGCTCAGACAGGCTGCACCAGATGTGTATATAAGAATAGACTGAGGACATATGCTAGTATAGGCTCAGATGGGCTGCACCAGATGTGTATATAAGAATAGACTGAGGACATAGGCTAGTGTAGGCTCAGACAGGCTGCACCAGATGTGTATATAAGAATAGACTGAGGACATAGGCTAGTATAGGCTCAGATGGGCTGCACCAGATGTGCATATAAGAATAGACTGAGGACATAGGCTAGTATAGGCTCAGATGGGCTGCACCAGATGTGTATATAGGAATAGACTGGGGACATAGGCTAGTATAGGCTCAGATGGGCTGCACCAGATGTGTATATAAGAATAGACTGAGGACATAGGCTAGTATAGGCTCACATAGGCTACACCAGATGTGTATATAGGAATAGACTGAGGACATAGGCTAGTATAGGCTCACATAGTCTGCACCAGATGTGTATATAGGAATAGACTGAAGACATAGGCTAGTATAGGCTCACATAGGCTGCACCAGATGTGTATATAGGAATAGACTGAGGACATAGGCTAGTATAGGCTCAGATGGGCTGCACCAGATGTGTATATAAGAATAGACTGAGGACATAGGCTAGTATAGGCTCACATAGGCTGCACCAGATGTGTATATAAGAATAGACTGAGGACATAGGCTAGTATAGGCTCACATAGGCTGCACCAGATGTGTATATAAGAATGGACTGAGGACATAGGCTAGTATAGGCTCATACAGGCTACACCAGATCTCTAAATAAGAATAGACTGAGCACATAGGCTAGTATAGGCTCACATAGGCTACACCAGATCTCTAAATAAGAATAGACTGAGCACATAGGCTAGTATAGGCTCACATAGGCTACACCAGATCTCTAAATAAGAATAGACTGAGGACATAGGCTAGTATAGGCACACATAGGCTGCACCACATGTGTATATAAGAATAGACTGAGCACATGGGCTAGTAGAGGCTCACATAGGCTACACCAGATCTCTAAATAAGAATAGACTGAGGACATAGGCTAGTATAGAGTCACATAGGCTACACCAGATGTGTATATAAGAATAGACTGAGAACATAGGCTCGTATAGGCTCACATAGGCTGCACCAGATGTGTATATAAGAATAGACTGAGGACATAGGCTAGTATAGGCTCAGATAGGCTACACCAGATGTGTATATAAGAATAGACTGAGCACATAGGCTAGTATAGGCTTACATAGGCTACACCAGATCTCTAAATAAGTATAGACTGAGGACATAGGTTAGTATAGGCTCACATAGGGTACACCAGATCGCTAAATAGGTACAGACTGGGGAGATAAGGTAGTATAGGCTCACATAGGCTACAAGAGATCTCTAAATAAGAATAGACTGAGGACATAGGCTAGTGTAGGCTCACATAGGCTGCACCAGATGTGTATATAAGAATAGACTGAGGACATAGGCTAGTATAGGCTCAGATGGGCTGCACCATATGTGTATATAAGAATAGACTGAGGACATAGGCTAGTATAGGCTCACATAGGCTGCACCAGATGTGTATATAAGAATAGACTGAGGACATAGGCTAGTATAGGCTCACATAGGCTACACCACATGTGTATATAAGAATAAACTGAGGACATAGGCTAGTAAAGGCTCATATAGGCTACACCAGATCTCTAAATAAGAATAGACTGAGGACATAGGCTAGTATAGGCTCACATAGGCTACACCTGATGTGCATATAAGAATAAACTGAGGGCATAGGCTAGTATAGGCTCACATAGGCTGAACCAGATGTGTATATAAGAATAGGCTGAGCACATAGGCTAGTATAGGCTCACATTGGCTACACCAGATGTGTGTAAAGCAATAGATCGAGGACATAGGCTAGTATAGGCTCACATAGGCTGCATCGGATGTGTATATAAGAATAGACTGAGGACATAGGCTAGTACAGGGTCACATAGGCTACACCAGATGTGTATATAAGAATAGACTGAGGACATAGGCTAGTATAGGCTCACATAGGCTGCATCGGATGTGTATATAAGAATAGACTGAGGACATAGGCTAGTATAGGCTCACATAGGCTACACCAGATGTGTATATAAGAATAGACTGAGGACATAGGCTAGTATAGGCTCACATAGGCTACACCAGATGTGTATATAAGAATAGACTGAGGACATAGGCTAGTATAGGCTCACATAGGCTACACCAGATGTGTATATAAGAATAGACTGAGGACATAGGCTAGTATAGGCTCACATAGGCTACACCAGATGTGTATATAAGAATAGACTGAGGACATAGGCTAGTATAGGCTCACATAGGCTACACCAGAAGTGTATATAAGAATAGACTGAGGACATAGGCTAGTATGGGCTCACATAGCCTACACCAGATGTGTATATAAGAATAGACTGAGGACATAGGCTAGTATGGGCTCACATAGCCTACACCAGATCTCTAAATAAGAATAGACTGAGCACACAGGCTAGTATAGGCTCACATAGCCTACACCAGATCTCTAAATAAGAATAGACTGAGCACATAGGCTAGTATAGGCTCACATTGGCTACACCAGATGTGTGTAAAGGAATAGATCGAGGACATAGGCTAGTATAGGCTCACATAGGCTGCATCGGATGTGTATATAAGAATAGACTGAGGACATAGGCTAGTACAGGGTCACATAGGCTACACCAGATGTGTATATAAGAATAGACTGAGGACATAGGCTAGTATAGGCTCACATAGGCTGCATCGGATGTGTATATAAGAATAGACTGAGGACATAGGCTAGTATAGGCTCACATAGGCTACACCAGATTTCTAAATAAGAATAGACTGAGGACATAGGCTAGTATAGGCTCAGATAGGCTACACCAGATGTGTATATAAGAATAGACTGAGGACATAGGCTAGTATAGGCTCACATAGGCTACACCAGATGTGTATATAAGAATAGACTGAGGACATAGGCTAGTATAGGCTCACATAGGCTACACCAGATGTGTATATAAGAATAGACTGAGGACATAGGCTAGTATAGGCTCACATAGGCTACACCAGATGTGTATATAAGAATAGACTGAGGACATAGGCTAGTATAGGCTCACATAGGCTACACCAGATGTGTATATAAGAATAGACTGAGGACATAGGCTAGTATGGGCTCACATAGCCTACACCAGATGTGTATATAAGAATAGACTGAGGACATAGGCTAGTATGGGCTCACATAGCCTACACCAGATCTCTAAATAAGAATAGACTGAGCACACAGGCTAGTATAGGCTCACATAGGCTACACCAGATGTGTATATAAGAATAGACTGAGGACATAGGCTAGTATAGGCTCACATAGCCTACACCAGATCTCTAAATAAGAATAGACTGAGGACATAGGCTAGTATAGGCTCACATAGGCTACACCAGATGTGTATATAAGAATAGACTGAGGACATAGGCTAGTATAGGCTCACATAGGCTACACCAGATCTCTAAATAAGAATAGACTGAGCACACAGGCTAGTATAGGCTCACATAGGCTACACCAGATGTGTATATAAGAATAGACTGAGGACATAGGCTAGTATGGGCTCACATAGCCTACACTAGATCTCTAAATAAGAATAGACTGAGGACATAGGCTAGTATGGGCTCACATAGCCTACACCAGATCTCTAAATAAGAATAGACTGAGGACATAGGCTAGTATGGGCTCACATAGCCTACACCAGATCTCTAAATAAGAATAGACTGAGCACATAGGCTAGTATAGGCTCACATAGGCTACACCAGATCTCTAAATAAGAATAGACTGAGGACATAGGCTAGAATAGGCTCACATAGGCTGCACCACATGTGTATATAAGAATAGACTGAGGACATAGGCTAGTATAGGCTCAGACAGGCTGCACCAGATGTGTATATAAGAATAGACTGAGGACATAGGCTAGTATAGGCTCAGATGGGCTGCACCAGATGTGTATATAAGAATAGACTGAGGACATAGGCTAGTATAGGCTCAGATGGGCTGCACCAGATGTGTATATAAGAATAGACTGAGGACATAGGCTAGTATAGGCTCAGATGGGCTGCACAAGATGTGTATATAAGAATAGACTGAGGACATAGGCTAGTATAGGCTCAGATGGGCTGCACCAGATGTGTATATAAGAATAGACTGAGGACATAGGCTAGTATAGGCTCAGACAGGCTGCACCAGATGTGTATATAAGAATAGACTGAGGACATATGCTAGTATAGGCTCAGATGGGCTGCACCAGATGTGTATATAAGAATAGACTGAGGACATAGGCTAGTGTAGGCTCAGACAGGCTGCACCAGATGTGTATATAAGAATAGACTGAGGACATAGGCTAGTATAGGCTCAGATGGGCTGCACCAGATGTGCATATAAGAATAGACTGAGGACATAGGCTAGTATAGGCTCAGATGGGCTGCACCAGATGTGTATATAGGAATAGACTGGGGACATAGGCTAGTATAGGCTCAGATGGGCTGCACCAGATGTGTATATAAGAATAGACTGAGGACATAGGCTAGTATAGGCTCACATAGGCTGCACCAGATGTGTATATAGGAATAGACTGAGGACATAGGCTAGTATAGGCTCACATAGTCTGCACCAGATGTGTATATAGGAATAGACTGAAGACATAGGCTAGTATAGGCTCACATAGGCTGCACCAGATGTGTATATAGGAATAGACTGAGGACATAGGCTAGTATAGGCTCAGATGGGCTGCACCAGATGTGTATATAAGAATAGACTGATGACATAGGCTAGTATAGGCTCACATAGGCTGCACCAGATGTGTATATAAGAATAGACTGAGGACATAGGCTAGTATAGGCTCACATAGGCTGCACCAGATGTGTATATAAGAATGGACTGAGGACATAGGCTAGTATAGGCTCACACAGGCTACACCAGATCTCTAAATAAGAATAGACTGAGCACATAGGCTAGTATAGGCTCACATAGGCTACACCAGATCTCTAAATAAGAATAGACTGAGCACATAGGCTAGTATAGGCTCACATAGGCTACACCAGATCTCTAAATAAGAATAGACTGAGGACATAGGCTAGTATAGGCTCACATAGGCTGCACCACATGTGTATATAAGAATAGACTGAGCACATGGGCTAGTAGAGGCTCACATAGGCTACACCAGATCTCTAAATAAGAATAGACTGAGGACATAGGCTAGTATAGAGTCACATAGGCTACACCAGATGTGTATATAAGAATAGACTGAGAACATAGGCTCGTATAGGCTCACATAGGCTGCACCAGATGTGTATATAAGAATAGACTGAGGACATAGGCTAGTATAGGCTCAGATAGGCTACACCAGATGTGTATATAAGAATAGACTGAGCACATAGGCTAGTATAGGCTTACATAGGCTACACCAGATCTCTAAATAAGTATAGACTGAGGACATAGGTTAGTATAGGCTCACATAGGGTACACCAGATCGCTAAATAGGTACAGACTGGGGAGATAAGGTAGTATAGGCTCACATAGGCTACAACAGATCTCTAAATAAGAATAGACTGAGGACATAGGCTAGTGTAGGCTCACATAGGCTGCACCAGATGTGTATATAAGAATAGACTGAGGACATAGGCTAGTATAGGCTCAGATGGGCTGCACCATATGTGTATATAAGAATAGACTGAGGACATAGGCTAGTATAGGCTCACATAGGCTGCACCAGATGTGTATATAAGAATAGACTGAGGACATAGGCTAGTATAGGCTCACATAGGCTACACCACATGTGTATATAAGAATAAACTGAGGACATAGGCTAGTAAAGGCTCATATAGGCTACACCAGATCTCTAAATAAGAATAGACTGAGGACATAGGCTAGTATAGGCTCACATAGGCTACACCTGATGTGCATATAAGAATAAACTGAGGGCATAGGCTAGTATAGGCTCACATAGGCTGAACCAGATGTGTATATAAGAATAGGCTGAGCACATAGGCTAGTATAGGCTCACATTGGCTACACCAGATGTGTGTAAAGGAATAGATCGAGGACATAGGCTAGTATAGGCTCACATAGGCTGCATCGGATGTGTATATAAGAATAGACTGAGGACATAGGCTAGTACAGGGTCACATAGGCTACACCAGATGTGTATATAAGAATAGACTGAGGACATAGGCTAGTATAGGCTCACATAGGCTGCATCGGATGTGTATATAAGAATAGACTGAGGACATAGGCTAGTATAGGCTCACATAGGCTACACCTGATGTGCATATAAGAATAAACTGAGGGCATAGGCTAGTATAGGCTCACATAGGCTACACCAGATGTGTGTAAAAGAATAGACTGAGGACATAGGCTAGTATAGGCTCACATAGGCTGCATCGGATGTGTATATAAGAATAGACTGAGGACATAGGCTAGTACAGGCTCACATAGGCTACACCAGATGTGTATATAAGAATAGACTGAGGACATATGCTAGTATAGGCTAATATAGGCTGAACTAGATGTGTATGTAAGAATAGACTGAGGACATAGGCTAGTATAGGCTCACATAGACTAAACAGATGTGTATATAAGAATAGACTGAGGACATAGGCTAGTGTAGGCTCACACAGGCTGCACCAGATGTGTATATATGAATAGACTGAGGACATAGGCTAGTATAGGCTCACATAGGCTGCACGAGATGTGTATATAAGAATAGACTGAGGACATAGGCTAGTGTAGGCTCAGACAGGCTGCACCAGATGTGTATATAAGAATAGACTGAGGACATAGGCTAGTATAGGCTCAGATGGGCTGCACCAGATGTGTATATAAGAATAGACTGAGGACATAGGCTAGTATAGGCTCAGATGGGCTGCACCAGATGTGTATATAAGAATAGACTGAGGACATAGGCTAGTATAGGCTCAGACAGGCTGCACCAGATGTGTATATAAGAATAGACTGAGGACATAGGCTAGTATAGGCTCAGATGGGCTGCACCAGATGTGTATATAAGAATAGACTGAGGACATAGGCTAGTATAGGCTCAGATGGGCTGCACCAGATGTGTATATAAGAATAGACTGAGGACATAGGCTAGTATAGGCTCAGATGGGCTGCACCAGATGTGTATATAAGAATAGACTGAGGACATAGGCTAGTATAGGCTCAGACAGGCTGCACCAGATGTGTATATAAGAATAGACTGAGGACATAGGCTAGTATAGGCTCAGATGGGCTGCACCAGATGTGTATATAAGAATAGACTGAGGACATAGGCTAGTATAGGCTCAGATGGGCTGCACCAGATGTGTATATAAGAATAGACTGAGGACATAGGCTAGTATAGGCTCAGATGGGCTGCACCAGATGTGTATATAAGAATAGACTGAGGACATAGGCTAGTATAGGCTCAGACAGGCTGCACCAGATGTGTATATAAGAATAGACTGAGGACATAGGCTAGTATAGGCTCAGATGGGCTGCACCAGATGTGTATATAAGAATAGACTGAGGACATAGGCTAGTATAGGCTCAGATGGGCTGCACCAGATGTGTATATAAGAATAGACTGAGGACATAGGCTAGTATAGGCTCAGACAGGCTGCACCAGATTTGTATATAAGAATAGACTGAGGACATAGGCTAGTATAGGCTCAGATGGGCTGCACCAGATGTGTATATAAGAATAGACTGAGGACATAGGCTAGTATAGGCTCAGACAGGCTGCACCAGATGTGTATATAAGAATAGACTGAGGACATAGGCTAGTATAGGCTCAGATGGGCTGCACCAGATGTGTATATAAGAATAGACTGAGGACATAGGCTAGTATAGGCTCAGATGGGCTGCACCAGATGTGTATATAAGAATAGACTGAGGACATAGGCTAGTATAGGCTCAGATGGGCTGCACAAGATGTGTATATAAGAATACACTGAGGACATAGGCTAGTATAGGCTCAGATGGGCTGCACCAGATGTGTATATAAGAATAGACTGAGGACATAGGCTAGTATAGGCTCAGACAGGCTGCACCAGATGTGTATATAAGAATAGACTGAGGACATATGCTAGTATAGGCTCAGATGGGCTGCACCAGATGTGTATATAAGAATAGACTGAGGACATAGGCTAGTGTAGGCTCAGACAGGCTGCACCAGATGTGTATATAAGAATAGACTGAGGACATAGGCTAGTATAGGCTCAGATGGGCTGCACCAGATGTGCATATAAGAATAGACTGAGGACATAGGCTAGTATAGGCTCAGATGGGCTGCACCAGATGTGTATATAGGAATAGACTGGGGACATAGGCTAGTATAGGCTCAGATGGGCTGCACCAGATGTGTATATAAGAATAGACTGAGGACATAGGCTAGTATAGGCTCACATAGGCTGCACCAGATGTGTATATAGGAATAGACTGAGGACATAGGCTAGTATAGGCTCACATAGTCTGCACCAGATGTGTATATAGGAATAGACTGAAGACATAGGCTAGTATAGGCTCACATAGGCTGCACCAGATGTGTATATAGGAATAGACTGAGGACATAGGCTAGTATAGGCTCAGATGGGCTGCACCAGATGTGTATATAAGAATAGACTGAGGACATAGGCTAGTATAGGCTCACATAGGCTGCACCAGATGTGTATATAAGAATAGACTGAGGACATAGGCTAGTATAGGCTCACATAGGCTGCACCAGATGTGTATATAAGAATGGACTGAGGACATAGGCTAGTATAGGCTCACATAGGCTGCACCAGATGTGTATATAGGAATCGACTGAGGACATAGGCTAGTATAGGCTCAGATGGGCTGCACCAGATGTGTATATAAGAATAGATTGAGGACATAGGCTAGTGTAGGCTCACATAGGCTGCACCAGATGTGTATATAGGAATAGACTGAGGACATAGGCTAGTATAGGCTCAGATGGGCTGCACCAGATGTGTATATAAGAATAGACTTAGGACATAGGCTAGTATAGGCTCACACAGGCTGCACCGGATGTGTATATAAGAATAGACTGAGGACATAGGCTAGTATAGGCTCACATAGGCTACACCAGATGTGTATATAAGAATAAACTGAGGACATAGGCCAGTATAGGCTCACATAGGCTACACCAGATGTGTATATAAGAATAAACTGAGGACATAGGCTAGTATAGGCTCACATAGGGTACACCGGATCTCTAAATAAAAATAGACTGAGGACATAGGTTAGTATAGGCTCACATAGGCTACACCAGATGTGTATATAAGAATAAACTGAGGACATAGGCTAGTATAGGCTCACATAGGGTACACCGGATCTCTAAATAAAAATAGACTGAGGACATAGGTTAGTATAGGCTCACATAGGCTACACCAGATGTGTATATAAGAATAAACTGAGGACATAGGCTAGTATAGGCTCACATAGGGTACACCGGATCTCTAAATAAAAATAGACTGAGGACATAGGCTAGTATAGGCTCACATAGGCTACACCAGATGTGTATATAAGAATAAACTGAGGACATAGGCTAGTATAGGCTCACATAGGGTACACCGGATCTCTAAATAAAAATAGACTGAGGACATAGGTTAGTATAGGCTCACATAGGCTACACCAGATGTGTATATAAGAATAAACTGAGGACATAGGCTAGTATAGGCTCACATAGGCTACACCAGATCTCTAAATAAGAATAGACTGAGGACATAGGCTAGTATAGGCTCACATAGGCTACACCAGATCTCTAAATAAGAATAGACTGAGCACATAGGCTAGTATAAGCTCACATAGGCTACACCAGATCTCTAAATAAGAATCGACTGAGGACATAGGCTAGTATAGGCTCACATAGGCTACACCAGATCTCTAAATAAGAATAGACTGAGCACATAGGCTAGTATAAGCTCACATAGGCTACACCAGATCTCTAAATAAGAATAGACTGAGGACATAGGCTAGTATAGGCTCACATAGGCTACACAAGATCTCTAAATAAGAATAGACTGAGCACATAGGCTAGTATAGGCTCACATAGGCTACACCAGATGTCTAAATAAGAATAGACTGAGCACATAGGCTAGTATAGGCTCACATAGGCTACACCAGATGTGTATATAAGAATAGACTGAGGACATAGGCTAGTATAGGCTCACATAGGCTACACCAGATCTCTAAATAAGAATAGACTGAGCACATAGGCTAGTATAGGCTCACATAGGCTACACCAGATCTCTAAATAAGAATAGACCGAGCACATAGGCTAGTATAGGCTCACATAGGCTACACCAGATGTGTATATAAGAACAGACTGAGGACATAGTCTAGTATAGGCTCACATAGGCTGCACCAGATGTGTATATAAGAACAGACTGAGGACATAGTCTAGTATAGGCTCACATAGGCTGCACCAGATGTGTATATAAGAACAGACTGAGGACATAGTCTAGTATAGGCTCACATAGGCTGCACCAGATGTGTATATAAGAATATACTGAGGACATAGGCTAGTATAGGCTCACATAGGCTGCACTAGATGTGTATATAAGAATAGACTGAGGACATAGGCTAGTGTAGGCTCACATAGGCTGCACTAGATGTGTATATAAGAATAGACTGAGGACATAGGCTAGTATATCCTCACATAGGCTGCACTAGATGTGTATATAAGAATATACTGAGGTCATAGGCTAGTATAGGCTCACATAGGCTACACCAGATGTGTATATAAGAATAGACTGAGGACATAGGCTAGTGTAGGCTCACATAGGCTGCACCAGATGTGTATATAAGAATAGACTGAGGACATAGGCTAGTATAGGCTCAGATAGGCAGCACCAGATGTGTATATAAGAATAGACTTAGGCCATAGGCTAGTATAGGCTCACATAGGCTGCACTGGATGTGTATATAACAATAGACTGAGGACATAGGCTAGTATAGGCTCACATAGGCTACACCAGATCTCTAAATAAGAATAGACTGAGGACATAGGCTAGTATAGGCTCACATAGGCTACACCAGATCTCTAAATAAGAATAAACTGAGCACATAGGCTAGTATAGGCTCACATAGGCTACACCAGATCTCTAAATAAGAATAGACTGTGGACATAGGCTAGTATAGGCTCACATAGGCTGCACCAGATGTGTATATAAGAATAGACTGAGATCTTAGGCTAGTATAGGCTCACATAGGCTCCACCAGATGTGTATATAAGAATAGACTGAGGACATAGGCTAGTATAGGCTCACATAGGCTACACCAAATGTGTATATAAGATTTGACTGAGCACATAGGCTAGTATAGGCTCACATAGGGTACACCAGATCTCTAAATAGGTACAGACTGGGGAGATAAGCTAATATAGGCTCACATAGCCTACACCAGATCTCTAAATAAGAATAGACGGAGGACATAGGCTAGTATAGGCTCACATAGGCTAAACCAGATGCGTATTTAAGAATACACTGAGGACAAAGGCTAGTATAGGCTCACATAGGCTACACTAGATGTGTATATAAGAATAGACTGAGCACATAGGCTAGTATATGCTCACATAAGCTACACCAGATGTGTATATAAGAATAGACTGAGCCCATAGGCTAGTATAGGTTCAAATAGGCTACACCAGATCTCTAAATAAGAATAGACTGAGGACATAGGCTAGTATAGGCTCTCAAAGGCTACACCAGATCTCTAAATATGTATAGACTCAGGACATAGGCTAGTATAGGCTCACATAGGCTACACCAGATGTGTATATATGAATAGACTGAGGACATAGGCTAGTATAGGCTCACACAGGCTACACCAGATATGTATATAAGAATAGACTGAGGACATAAGCTCGTATAGGCTCAGATAGGCTACACCAGATGTGTATATAAGAATAGACTGAGCACATAGGCTAGTATAGGCTCACATAGGCTACACCACATCACTAAATAAGAATAGATAGAGGACATAGGCTAGTATAGGCTCACATAGGCTACACCAGATGTGTATATAAGAATAGACTGAGGACATAGGTTAGTATAGGCTCACATAGGCTACACCAGATCTCTAAATAAGAATAGAATGAGGACATAGGATAGTATAGGCTCACATAGGCTACACCAGATGTGTATATAAGAATAGACTGAGCTTATAGGCCAGTATAGGCTCACATAGGCTACACCACATGTATATATAAGAATAGACTGAGGACATAGGCTAGTATAGGCTCACATAGGCTACACCAGATGTGTATATAAGAATAGACTGAGGACCTAGGCTAGTATAGGCTCAGATAGGCTACACCAGATGTGTATATAAGAATAGACTGAGCACATAGGCTAGTATAGGCTTACATAGGCTACACCAGATCTCTAAATAAGTATAGACTGAGGACATAGGCTAGTATAGGCTCACATAGGCTACACCAGATCTCTAAATAAGAATAGACTGAGGACATAGGTTAGTATAGGCTCACATAGGGTACACCAGATATCTAAATAGGTACAGACTGGGGAGATAAGCTAGTATAGGCTCACATAGGCTACACCAGATCTCTAAATAAGTATAGACTGAGGACATAGGCTAGTACAGGCTCACATAGGCTGCACCGGATGTGTATATAAGAATAGACTGAGCACATAGGGTAGTATAGGCTCACATAGGCTACACCAGATGTGTATATAAGAATAAACTGAGGACATAGGCTAGTATAGGCTCATATAGGCTACACCAGATCTCTAAATAAGAAGAGACTGAGGACATAGGCTAGTATAGGCTCACATAGGCTGCACCGGATGTGTATATAAGAATAGACTGAGGACATAGGCTAGTAAAGGCTCACATAGGCTGAACCAGATGTGTATATAAGAATAGGCTGAGGACATAGGCTAGTATAGGCTCACATAGGCTACACCAGATGTGTATATAAGAATAGACTGAGGACATAGGCTAGTATAGGCTCACATAGGCTGCACCGGATGTGTATATAAGAATAGACTGAGGACATAGGCTAGTACAGGCTCACATAGGCTACACCAGATGTGTAGATAAGAGTAGACTGAGGACATAGTTGCTAGTATAGGCTCACATAGGCTGCACCAGATGTGTATATAAGAATAGACTGAGGACATAGGCTAGTATAGGCTCACATAGGCTGCACTAGATGTGTATATAAGAATACACTGAGGACATAGGCTAGTATAGGCTCAGATAGGCTACACCAGATGTGTATATAAGAATAGACTGAGGACATAGGCTAGTGTAGGCTCACACAGGCTGCACCAGATGTGTATATACGAATAGACTGAGGACATAGGCTAGTATAGGCTCACATAGGCTGCACCAGATGTGTATATAAGAATAGACTGAGGACATAGGCTAGTATAGGCTCACATAGGCTACACAAGATGTGTATATAAGAATAGACTGAGGACATAAGCTAGTATAGGCTCACATAGGCTGCACCAGATGTGTATATAGGAATAGACTGAGGACATAGGCTAGTATAGGCTCAGATAGGCTGCACCAGATGTGTATATAAGAATAGACTGAGGACATAGGCTAGTATAGGCTCACAAAGGCTGCACCGGATGTGTATATAAGAATATACTGAGGACATAGGCTAGTATAGGCTCACATAGGGTACACCAGATCTCTAAATAAAAATAGACTGAGGACATAGGCTAGTATAGGCTTACATAGGCTACACCAGATGTGTATATAAGAATAAACCGAGGACATAGGCTAGTATAGGCTCACATAGGCTACACTAGATCTCTAAATAAGAATAGACTGAGGACAAAGGCTAGTATAGGCTCACATAGGCTACACCAGATGTGTATATAAGAATAAACTGAGGACATAGGCTAGTATACGCTCACATAGGCTGCACCAGATGTGTATATAAGAATAGACTGAGGACATAGGCTAGTACAGGCTCACATAGGCTACACCAGATCTCTAAATAAGAATAGACTGAGCACATAGGATAGTATAGGCTCACATAGGCTACACCAGATCTCTAAATAACAATAGACTGAGCACATAGGCTAGTATAGGCTCACATAGGCTACACCAGATGTGTATATAAGAATAGACTGAGGACATAGGCTAGTATAGGCTCACATAGGCTACACCAGATCTCTAAATAAGAATAGACTGAGGACATAGGCTAGTATAGGCTCACATAGGCTACACCAGATGTGTATATAAGAATAGACTGAGGACATAGGCTAGTATTGGCTCACATAGGCTGCACCAGATGTGTATATAAGAATAGACTGAGGACATAGGCTAGTATAGGCTCACGTAGGCTACACCAGATGTGTATGTAAGAATAGACTGAGGACATAAGCTAGTATAGGCTCACATAGGCTGCACCAGATGTGTATATAGGAATAGACTGAGGACATAGGCTAGTATAGGCTCAGATAGGCTGCACCAGATCTCTAAATAAGAATAGACTGAGGACATAGGCTAGTATAGGCTCACATAGGCTACACCAGATGTGTATATAAGAATAGACTTAGGACATAGGCTAGTATAGGCTCACATAGGCTACACCAGATGCCTATATAAGAATAGACTGAGGACATAGGCTAGTATAGGCTCACATAGGCTACACCAGGTGTGTATATAAGAATAGACTGAACACATAGGCTAGTATAGGCTCACATGGGCTACACCAGATGTGTATATAACAATATACTGAGGACATAGGCTAGTATAGGCTCAGATAGGCTACACCAGATGTGTATATAAGAATAGACTGAGCACATAGGCTAGTATAGGCTCAAATAGGCTACACCAGATCTCTAAATAAGAATAGACTGAGGACATAGGCTAGTATAGATTCACATAGGCTACACCAGATGTGTATATAAGAATAGACTGAGGACATAGGCTAGTATAGGCTCACATAGGCTACACCAGATATGTATATAAGAATAGACTGAGGACATAGGCTAGTATAGGCTCACATAGGTTACACCAGATGTGTATATAAGAATAGACGCAGGACATAGGCTAGTATAGGCTCAGATAGGCAACACCAGATGTGTATATAAGAATAGACTGAGCACATAGGCTAGTATAGGCTTACATAGGCTACACCAGATCTCTAAATAAGTATAGACTGAGGACATAGGCTAGTATAGGCTCACATACGCTACACCAGATCTCTAAACAAGAATAGACTGAGGACAGAGGTTAGTATAGGCTCACATAGGGTTCACCAGATCTCTAAATAGGTACAGACTGGGGAGATAAGCTAGTATAGGCTCACATAGGCTACACCAGATCTCTAAATAAGAATAGACTGAGGACATAGGCTAGTGTAGGCTCACATAGGCTGCACCAGATGTGTATATAAGAATAGACTGAGCACATAGGCTAGTATAGGCTCAGTAAGGCTGCACCGGATGTGTATATAAGAATAGACTGAGGACATAGGCTAGTATAGGCTCACATAGGCTACACCAGATGTGTATATAAGAATAAACTGAGGACATAGGCTAGTATAGGCTCATATAGGCTACACCAGATCTCTAAATAAGAATAGACTGAGGACATAGGCTAGTATAGGCTCACATAGGCTGCATCGGATGTGTATATAAGAATAGACTGAGGACATAGGCTAGTATAGGCTCACATAGGCTGAACCAGATGTGTATATAAGAATAGGCTGAGGACATAGGCTAGTATAGGCTCACATAGGCTACACCGGATGTGTATATAAGAATAGACTGAGGACATAGGCTAGTACAGGCTCACATAGGCTACACCAGATGTGTATATAAGAATAGACTGAGGACATAGGCTAGTATAGGCTCACATAGGATACACCAGATGTGTATATAAGAATAGACTGAGGACATAGGCTAGTATAGGCTCACATAGGCTACACCAGATGTGTATATAAGAATAGACTGAGGACGTAGGCTAGTATAGGCTCAGATATGCTACACCAGATGTGTATATAAGAATAGACTGAGCACATAGGCTAGTATAGGCTCACATAGGCTACACCAGATCTCTAAATAAGAATAGACTGAGGACATAGGTTAGTATAAGCTCACATAGGGTACACCAGATCTCTAAATAGGTACCGACTGGGGAGATAAGCTAGCATAGGCTCACATAGGCTACACCAGATCTCTAAATAAGAATAGACTGAGGACATAGGCTAGTGTAGGCCCACATAGGCTGCACCAGATGTGTATATAAGAATAGACTGAGGACATAGGCTAGTATAGGCTCACATAGGCTGCACCAGATGTGTATATAAGAATAAACTGAGGACATAGGCTAGTAGAGGCTACACCAGATCTCTAAATAAGAATAGACTGAGGACATAGGCGAATATAGGCTCACATAGGCTGCACCGGATGTGTATATAAGAATAGACTGAGGACATAGGCTATTATAGGCTCACATAGGCTACACCAGATCTCTAAATAAGAATAGACTGAGGACATAGGTTAGTATAGGCTCACATAGGGTACACCAGATCTCTAAATAAGAATAGACTGAGGACATAGGCTAGTGTAGGCCCACATAGGCTGCACCAGATGTGTATATAAGAATAAACTGAGGACATAGGCTAGTATAGGCTACACCAGATCTCTAAATAAGAATGGACTGAGGACATAGGCTAGTATAGGCTCACATAGGCTACACCAGATGTGTATATAAGAATAGACTGAGGACATAGGCTAATATAGGCTCACATAGGCTGCACCGGATGTGTATATAAGAATAGACTGAGGACATAGGCTAGTATAGGCTCACATAGGCTACACCAGATCTCTAAATAAGAATAGACTGAGGACTTAGGCTAGTATAGGCCCACATAGGCTACACCAGATGTGTATATAAGAATAGACTGAGGACCTAGGCTAGTATAGGCTCACATAGGCTGCACCAGATTTGTATATAAGAATAGACTGAGGACATAGGCTAGTATAGGCTCACATAGGCTACACCAGACGTGTATATAAGAATTGACTGAGGACATAGGAAAGTATAGGCTCACATAGGCTGCACCAGTTGTGTATACAAGAATAGGCTGAGGACATAGGCTAGTATAGGCTCACATAGGCTACACCTGATCTCTAAATAAGAATAGACTGAGCACATAGGCTAGTATAGGCTCACATAGGTTACACCAGATGTGTATATAAGAATAGACTGAGCACACAGGCTAGTATAGGCTCACATACGGTACCAGATCTCTAGATAGGAATAGACTGAGCACATAGGCTAGTATAGGATCACACAGGCTACAGCAGATATGTATATAAGAATAGACTGAGTACATAGGCTAGTATAGGCTCACATAGGCTACACCAGATCTCTAAATAAGAATAGACTGAGGACATAGTCTAGTATAGGCTCACATAGGCTACACCAGATGTGTATATAAGAATAGACTGAGGACATAGGCTAGTATAGGCTCACATAGGCTGCACCAGAAGTTTATATAAGAATAGACTGAGGACATAGGCTAGTATAGGCTCAGACAGGCTGCACCAGATGTGTATATAAGAATAGACTGAGGACATAGGCTAGTATAGGCTCAGATGGGCTGCACCAGATGTGTATATAAGAATAGACTGAGGACATAGGCTAGTGTAGGCTCAGACAGGCTGCACCAGATGTGTATATAAGAATAGACTGAGGACATAGGCTAGTATAGGCTCAGATGGGCTGCACCAGATGTGTATATAAGAATAGACTGAGGACATAGGCTAGTATAGGCTCAGATGGGCTGCACCATATGTGTATATAGGAATAGACTGAGGACATAGGCTAGTATAGGCTCAGATGGGCTGCACCAGATGTGTATATAAGAATAGACTGAGGACATAGGCTAGTATAGGCTCACATAGGCTGCACCAGATTTTATATAAGAATAGGCTGAGGACATAGGCTAGTATAGGCTCACATAGGCTACACCAGATGTGTATATAAGGATAGACTGAGGACATAGGCTAGTATAGGCTCACATAGGCTGCACCGGATGTGCATATAAGAATAGACTGAGGACATAGGCTAGCATAGGCTCACATAGGGTACACCAGATCTCTAAATAAGAATAGACTGAGGACATAGGCTAGTATAGGCTCACATAGGCTACACCAGATGTGTATATAAGAATAAAGTAAGGACATAGGCTAGTTTAGGCTCACATAGGCTACACCAGATCTCTAAATAAGTATAGCCTAAGGACATAGGCTAGTATAGGCTCACTTAGGCTGCACCAGATGTGTGTATAAGAATAGACTGAGGACATAGGCTAGTATAGGCTCACATAGGCTACACCAGATCTCTAAATAAGATTAGACTGAGGACATAGGCTAGTATAGGCTCACATAGGTTACATCAGATGTGTATATCAGAATAGACTGAGGACCTAGGCTAGTGTAGGCTCACATAGGTTGCACCAGATGTGTATATAAGAATAGACTGAGGACATAGGCTAGTATAGGCTCACATAGGCTACACCAGATGTGTATATTAGAATAAACTGAGGACATAGGCTAGTATAGGCTCACATAGGCTGCACCAGATGTGTATATAAGAATAGACTGAGGACATAGGCTAGTATAGGCTCACATAGGCTACACCAGATGTGTATATAAGCATAGAGTGACGACATAAGCTAGTATAGGCTCACATAGGCTGCACCAGGTGTGTATATAAGAATAGACTGAGGACATAGGCTAGAATAGGCTCAGATAGGCTGCACCAGATGTGTATATAAGAATAGACTGAGGACATAGGCTAGTATAGGCTCACATAGGCTGCACCGGATGTGTATATAAGAATGGACTGAGGACATAGGCTAGTATAGGCTCACACAGGGTACACCAGATCTCTAAATAAAAATAGACTGAGGACATAGGCTAGTATAGGCTTACATAGGCTACACCAGATGTGTATATAAGAATAAACTGAGGACATAGGCTAGTATAGGCTCACATGGGCTACACCAGATCTCTAAATAAGAATAGACTGAGGACATAGGCTAGTATAGGCTCACATAGGCTACACCAGATGTGTATATATGAATAAACTGAGGACATAGGCTAGTATAGGCTCACATAGGCTGCACCAGATGTGTATATAAGAATAGGCTGAGGACATAGGCTATTACAGGCTCACATAGGCTACACCAGATCTCTAAATAAGAATAGACTGCGCACATAGGATAGTATAGGCTCACATAGGCTACACCAGATCTCTAAATAAGAATAGACTGAGCACATAGGCTAGTATAGGCTCACATAGGTTACACCAGATGTGTATATAAGAATAGACTGAGGACATAGGCTAGTATAGGCTCACATAGGGTACACCAGATATCTAAATAGGTACAGACTGGGGAGATAAGCTAGTATAGGCTCACATAGGCTACACCAGATCTCTAAATAAGTATAGACTGAGGACATAGGCTAGTACAGGCTCACATAGGCTGCACCGGATGTGTATATAAGAATAGACTGAGCACATAGGGTAGTATAGGCTCACATAGGCTACACCAGATGTGTATATAAGAATAAACTGAGGACATAGGCTAGTATAGGCTCATATAGGCTACACCAGATCTCTAAATAAGAAGAGACTGAGGACATAGGCTAGTATAGGCTCACATAGGCTGCACCGGATGTGTATATAAGAATAGACTGAGGACATAGGCTAGTAAAGGCTCACATAGGCTGAACCAGATGTGTATATAAGAATAGGCTGAGGACATAGGCTAGTATAGGCTCACATAGGCTACACCAGATGTGTATATAAGAATAGACTGAGGACATAGGCTAGTATAGGCTCACATAGGCTGCACCGGATGTGTATATAAGAATAGACTGAGGACATAGGCTAGTACAGGCTCACATAGGCTACACCAGATGTGTAGATAAGAGTAGACTGAGGACATAGTTGCTAGTATAGGCTCACATAGGCTGCACCAGATGTGTATATAAGAATAGACTGAGGACATAGGCTAGTATAGGCTCACATAGGCTGCACTAGATGTGTATATAAGAATACACTGAGGACATAGGCTAGTATAGGCTCAGATAGGCTACACCAGATGTGTATATAAGAATAGACTGAGGACATAGGCTAGTGTAGGCTCACACAGGCTGCACCAGATGTGTATATACGAATAGACTGAGGACATAGGCTAGTATAGGCTCACATAGGCTGCACCAGATGTGTATATAAGAATAGACTGAGGACATAGGCTAGTATAGGCTCACATAGGCTACACAAGATGTGTATATAAGAATAGACTGAGGACATAAGCTAGTATAGGCTCACATAGGCTGCACCAGATGTGTATATAGGAATAGACTGAGGACATAGGCTAGTATAGGCTCAGATAGGCTGCACCAGATGTGTATATAAGAATAGACTGAGGACATAGGCTAGTATAGGCTCACAAAGGCTGCACCGGATGTGTATATAAGAATATACTGAGGACATAGGCTAGTATAGGCTCACATAGGGTACACCAGATCTCTAAATAAAAATAGACTGAGGACATAGGCTAGTATAGGCTTACATAGGCTACACCAGATGTGTATATAAGAATAAACCGAGGACATAGGCTAGTATAGGCTCACATAGGCTACACTAGATCTCTAAATAAGAATAGACTGAGGACAAAGGCTAGTATAGGCTCACATAGGCTACACCAGATGTGTATATAAGAATAAACTGAGGACATAGGTTAGTATACGCTCACATAGGCTGCACCAGATGTGTATATAAGAATAGACTGAGGACATAGGCTAGTACAGGCTCACATAGGCTACACCAGATCTCTAAATAAGAATAGACTGAGCACATAGGATAGTATAGTCTCACATAGGCTACACCAGATCTCTAAATAACAATAGACTGAGCACATAGGCTAGTATAGGCTCACATCGGCTACACCAGATGTGTATATAAGAATAGACTGAGGACATAGGCTAGTATAGGCTCACATAGGCTACACCAGATCTCTAAATAAGAATAGACTGAGGACATAGGCTAGTATAGGCTCACATAGGCTACACCAGATGTGTATATAAGAATAGACTGAGGACATAGGCTAGTATTGGCTCACATAGGCTGCACCAGATGTGTATATAAGAATAGACTGAGGACATAGGCTAGTATAGGCTCACATAGGCTACACCAGATGTGTATGTAAGAATAGACTGAGGACATAAGCTAGTATAGGCTCACATAGGCTGCACCAGATGTGTATATAGGAATAGACTGAGGACATAGGCTAGTATAGGCTCAGATAGGCTGCACCAGATCTCTAAATAAGAATAGACTGAGGACATAGGCTAGTATAGGCTCACATAGGCTACACCAGATGTGTATATAAGAATAGACTTAGGACATAGGCTAGTATAGGCTCACATAGGCTACACCAGATGCCTATATAAGAATAGACTGAGGACATAGGCTAGTATAGGCTCACATAGGCTACACCAGATGTGTATATAAGAATAGACTGAACACATAGGCTAGTATAGGCTCACATGGGCTACACCAGATGTGTATATAACAATATACTGAGGACATAGGCTAGTATAGGCTCAGATAGGCTACACCAGATGTGTATATAAGAATAGACTGAGCACATAGGCTAGTATAGGCTCAAATAGGCTACACCAGATCTCTAAATAAGAATAGACTGAGGACATAGGCTAGTATAGATTCACATAGGCTACACCAGATGTGTATATAAGAATAGACTGAGGACATAGGCTAGTATAGGCTCACATAGGCTACACCAGATATGTATATAAGAATAGACTGAGGACATAGGCTAGTATAGGCTCACATAGGTTACACCAGATGTGTATATAAGAATAGACGCAGGACATAGGCTAGTATAGGCTCAGATAGGCAACACCAGATGTGTATATAAGAATAGACTGAGCACATAGGCTAGTATAGGCTTACATAGGCTACACCAGATCTCTAAATAAGTATAGACTGAGGACATAGGCTAGTATAGGCTCACATAGGCTACACCAGATCTCTAAACAAGAATAGACTGAGGACAGAGGTTAGTATAGGCTCACATAGGGTTCACCAGATCTCTAAATAGGTACAGACTGGGGAGATAAGCTAGTATAGGCTCACATAGGCTACACCAGATCTCTAAATAAGAATAGACTGAGGACATAGGCTAGTGTAGGCTCACATAGGCTGCACCAGATGTGTATATAAGAATAGACTGAGCACATAGGCTAGTATAGGCTCAGTAAGGCTGCACCGGATGTGTATATAAGAATAGACTGAGGACATAGGCTAGTATAGGCTCACATAGGCTACACCAGATGTGTATATAAGAATAAACTGAGGACATAGGCTAGTATAGGCTCATATAGGCTACACCAGATCTCTAAATAAGAATAGACTGAGGACATAGGCTAGTATAGGCTCACATAGGCTGCATCGGATGTGTATATAAGAATAGACTGAGGACATAGGCTAGTATAGGCTCACATAGGCTGAACCAGATGTGTATATAAGAATAGGCTGAGGACATAGGCTAGTATAGGCTCACATAGGCTACACCGGATGTGTATATAAGAATAGACTGAGGACATAGGCTAGTACAGGCTCACATAGGCTACACCAGATGTGTATATAAGAATAGACTGAGGACATAGGCTAGTATAGGCTCACATAGGCTACACCAGATGTGTATATAAGAATAGACTGAGGACATAGGCTAGTATAGGCTCACATAGGCTACACCAGATGTGTATATAAGAATAGACTGAGGACGTAGGCTAGTATAGGCTCAGATATGCTACACCAGATGTGTATATAAGAATAGACTGAGCACATAGGCTAGTATAGGCTCACATAGGCTACACCAGATCTCTAAATAAGAATAGACTGAGGACATAGGTTAGTATAAGCTCACATAGGGTACACCAGATCTCTAAATAGGTACCGACTGGGGAGATAAGCTAGCATAGGCTCACATAGGCTACACCAGATCTCTAAATAAGAATAGACTGAGGACATAGGCTAGTGTAGGCCCACATAGGCTGCACCAGATGTGTATATAAGAATAGACTGAGGACATAGGCTAGTATAGGCTCACATAGGCTGCACCAGATGTGTATATAAGAATAAACTGAGGACATAGGCTAGTATAGGCTACACCAGATCTCTAAATAAGAATAGACTGAGGACATAGGCGAATATAGGCTCACATAGGCTGCACCGGATGTGTATATAAGAATAGACTGAGGACATAGGCTATTATAGGCTCACATAGGCTACACCAGATCTCTAAATAAGAATAGACTGAGGACATAGGTTAGTATAGGCTCACATAGGGTACACCAGATCTCTAAATAAGAATAGACTGAGGACATAGGCTAGTGTAGGCCCACATAGGCTGCACCAGATGTGTATATAAGAATAAACTGAGGACATAGGCTAGTATAGGCTACACCAGATCTCTAAATAAGAATGGACTGAGGACATAGGCTAGTATAGGCTCACATAGGCTACACCAGATGTGTATATAAGAATAGACTGAGGACATAGGCTAATATAGGCTCACATAGGCTGCACCGGATGTGTATATAAGAATAGACTGAGGACATAGGCTAGTATAGGCTCACATAGGCTACACCAGATCTCTAAATAAGAATAGACTGAGGACTTAGGCTAGTATAGGCCCACATAGGCTACACCAGATGTGTATATAAGAATAGACTGAGGACCTAGGCTAGTATAGGCTCACATAGGCTGCACCAGATTTGTATATAAGAATAGACTGAGGACATAGGCTAGTATAGGCTCACATAGGCTACACCAGACGTGTATATAAGAATTGACTGAGGACATAGGAAAGTATAGGCTCACATAGGCTGCACCAGTTGTGTATACAAGAATAGGCTGAGGACATAGGCTAGTATAGGCTCACATAGGCTACACCTGATCTCTAAATAAGAATAGACTGAGCACATAGGCTAGTATAGGCTCACATAGGTTACACCAGATGTGTATATAAGAATAGACTGAGCACACAGGCTAGTATAGGCTCACATACGGTACCAGATCTCTAAATAGGAATAGACTGAGCACATAGGCTAGTATAGGATCACACAGGCTACAGCAGATATGTATATAAGAATAGACTGAGTACATAGGCTAGTATAGGCTCACATAGGCTACACCAGATCTCTAAATAAGAATAGACTGAGGACATAGTCTAGTATAGGCTCACATAGGCTACACCAGATGTGTATATAAGAATAAACTGAGGACATAGGCTAGTATAGGCTCACATAGGCTGCACCAGAAGTTTATATAAGAATAGACTGAGGACATAGGCTAGTATAGGCTCAGACAGGCTGCACCAGATGTGTATATAAGAATAGACTGAGGACATAGGCTAGTATAGGCTCAGATGGGCTGCACCAGATGTGTATATAAGAATAGACTGAGGACATAGGCTAGTGTAGGCTCAGACAGGCTGCACCAGATGTGTATATAAGAATAGACTGAGGACATAGGCTAGTATAGGCTCAGATGGGCTGCACCAGATGTGTATATAAGAATAGACTGAGGACATAGGCTAGTATAGGCTCAGATGGGCTGCACCATATGTGTATATAGGAATAGACTGAGGACATAGGCTAGTATAGGCTCAGATGGGCTGCACCAGATGTGTATATAAGAATAGACTGAGGACATAGGCTAGTATAGGCTCACATAGGCTGCACCAGATTTTATATAAGAATAGGCTGAGGACATAGGCTAGTATAGGCTCACATAGGCTACACCAGATGTGTATATAAGGATAGACTGAGGACATAGGCTAGTATAGGCTCACATAGGCTGCACCGGATGTGCATATAAGAATAGACTGAGGACATAGGCTAGTATAGGCTCACATAGGGTACACCAGATCTCTAAATAAGAATAGACTGAGGACATAGGCTAGTATAGGCTCACATAGGCTACACCAGATGTGTATATAAGAATAAAGTAAGGACATAGGCTAGTTTAGGCTCACATAGGCTACACCAGATCTCTAAATAAGTATAGCCTAAGGACATAGGCTAGTATAGGCTCACTTAGGCTGCACCAGATGTGTGTATAAGAATAGACTGAGGACATAGGCTAGTATAGGCTCACATAGGCTACACCAGATCTCTAAATAAGAATAGACTGAGGACATAGGCTAGTATAGGCTCACATAGGTTACATCAGATGTGTATATCAGAATAGACTGAGGACCTAGGCTAGTGTAGGCTCACATAGGCTACACCAGATGTGTATATTAGAATAAACTGAGGACATAGGCTAGTATAGGCTCACATAGGCTGCACCAGATGTGTATATAAGAATAGACTGAGGACATAGGCTAGTATAGGCTCACATAGGCTACACCAGATGTGTATATAAGCATAGAGTGACGACATAAGCTAGTATAGGCTCACATAGGCTGCACCAGGTGTGTATATAAGAATAGACTGAGGACATAGGCTAGAATAGGCTCAGATAGGCTGCACCAGATGTGTATATAAGAATAGACTGAGGACATAGGCTAGTATAGGCTCACATAGGCTGCACCGGATGTGTATATAAGAATGGACTGAGGACATAGGCTAGTATAGGCTCACACAGGGTACACCAGATCTCTAAATAAAAATAGACTGAGGACATAGGCTAGTATAGGCTTACATAGGCTACACCAGATGTGTATATAAGAATAAACTGAGGACATAGGCTAGTATAGGCTCACATGGGCTACACCAGATCTCTAAATAAGAATAGACTGAGGACATAGGCTAGTATAGGCTCACATAGGCTACACCAGATGTGTATATATGAATAAACTGAGGACATAGGCTAGTATAGGCTCACATAGGCTGCACCAGATGTGTATATAAGAATAGGCTGAGGACATAGGCTATTACAGGCTCACATAGGCTACACCAGATCTCTAAATAAGAATAGACTGCGCACATAGGATAGTATAGGCTCACATAGGCTACACCAGATCTCTAAATAAGAATAGACTGAGCACATAGGCTAGTATAGGCTCACATAGGTTACACCAGATGTGTATATAAGAATAGACTGAGGACATAGGCTAGTATAGGCTCACATAGGCTACACCAGATCTCTAAATAAGAATAGACTGAGGACATAGGCTAGTATAGGCTCACATAGGCTACACCAGATGTGTATATAAGAATAGACTGAGGACATAGGCTAGTGTAGGCGCACATAGGCTGTACGCAGGTGTGTATATAAGAATAGACTGAGGACATAGGCTAGTATAGGCTCACATAGGGTACACCAGATCTCTAAATAAGAATAGACTGAGGACATAGGCTAGTATAGGCTCACATAGGCTACACCAGATGTGTATATAAGAATAGACTGAGGACATAGGCTAGTATAGGCTCACATAGGCTGCACCAGATATTTATATAATAATAGACTGAGGACATAGGCTAGTATAGGCTCACATAGGCTACACCAGATGTGTATATAAGAATAGACTGAGGACATAGGCTAGTATAGGCTCACATAGGCTGCACCAGATATTTATATAATAATAGACTGAGGACATAGGCTAGTATAGGCTCACATAGGCTACACCAGATCTCTAAATAAGAATAGACTGAGGACATAGGCTAGTATAGGCTCACATAGGCTACACCAGATGTGTATATAAGAAAAGACTGAGGACATAGGCTAGTATAGGCTCACATAGGCTACACCAGATCTCTAAATAAGAATAGACTGAGGACATAGGCTAGTATAGGCTCACATAGGCTACACCAGATCTCTAAATAAGAATAGACTGAGGACATAGGCTAGTATAGGCTCACATAGGCTACACCAGATCTCTAAATAAGAATAGACTGAGGACATAGGCTAGTATGGGCTCACATAGGCTACACCAGATCTCTAAATAAGTATAGACTGAGGACATAGGCTAGTATGGGCTCACATAGGCTACACCAGATCTCTAAATAAGAATAGACTGAGGACATAGGCTAGTATAGGCTCACATAGGCTACACCAGATGTGTATATAAGAATAGACTGAGGACATAGGCTAGTATAGGCTCACATAGGCTGCACCAGATATTTATATAATAATAGACTGAGGACATAGGCTAGTATAGGCTCACATAGGCTACACCAGATCTCTAAATAAGAATAGACTGAGGACATAGGCTAGTATAGGCTCACATAGGCTACACCAGATGTGTATATAAGAAAAGACTGAGGACATAGGCTAGTATAGGCTCACATAGGCTACACCAGATCTCTAAATAAGAATAGACTGAGGACATAGGCTAGTATAGGCTCACATAGGCTACACCAGATCTCTAAATAAGAATAGACTGAGGACATAGGCTAGTATAGGCTCACATTGGCTACACCAGATGCGTATATAAGAATAGACTGAGGACATACGCTAGTATAGGCTCACAAAAGCTACACCAGATGTGTATATAAAAATAGACTGAGCACATAGGCTAGTATAGGCTCACATAGGCTACACCAAATGTGTATATAAGAATAGACTGAGGACATAGGCTAGTATAGGCTCACATAGGCTACACCAGATGTGTGTATAAGAATAGACTGAGGACATAGGCTAGTATATGCTCACATTGGCTGCACCAGATATGTATATAAGAATAGGCTGAGGACATAGGCTAGTATAGGCTCACATAGGCTACACCAGATGTGTATATAAGAATAAACTGAGGACATAGGCTAGTATAGGCTCAAATAGGCTGCACCAGATGTGCATATAAGAATAGACTGAGGACATAGGCTAGTATAGGCTCACATAGGCTGCACCAGATGTGTATATAAGAATAAACTGAGGACATAGGCTAGTATAGGCTCACATAGGCTACACCAGATCTCAAAATAAGAATAGACTGAGGACATAGGCTAGTATAGGCTCACATAGGCTGCACCGTATGTGTATATAAGAATAGACTGAGGATATAGGCTAGTATAGGCTCACATAGGCTACACCAGATGTGTATATAAGAATAGACTGAGGACATAGGCTAGTATAGGCTCACATAGGCTACACCAGATCTCTAAATAAGAATAGACTGATGACATAGGCTAGTATAGGCTCACATAGGCTGCACCGGATGTGTATATAAGAATAGACTGAGGACATAGGCTAGTATAGGCTCACATAGGCTACACCAGATCTCAAAATAAGAATAGACTGAGGACATAGGCTAGTATAGGCTCACATAGGCTACACCAAATGTGTATATAAGAATAGACTGAGGACATAGGCTAGTATAGGCTCACATAGGCTGCACCAGATGTGTATATAAGAATAGACTGAGGACATAGGCTAGTATAGGCTCACATAGGCTACACCAGATATGTATATAAGAATAGACTGAGGACATAGGCTAGTATAGGCTCCCATAGGCTGCACCAAATCTCTAAATTAATATAGTCTGAGGACATAGGCCAATATAGGCTCCCGTAGGCTATACCAAATCTCTATATAAGTATAACTGAGGACACACGCTACTATAGGCTCACATTGGCTATACCAAATCTCTATATAAGTATAGACTGGGGACATACGCTACTATAGACTCACATAGGCTACACCAGATCTGTATATAAGCATAGACTGAGGACATAGGCTAGTGTAGGCCACACCAGATCTGTATATAAGTATAGACTGAAGACATAGGCTACACCAGATCTGTATATAAGAATAAACTGAGGACATAGGCTAGTATAGGCTCACATAGGAAACACCAGATGTGTATATAAGAATAAACTGAGGACATAGGCTAGTATAGGCTCACATAGGCTGCACCAGATGTGTATATAAGAATAGACTGAGGACATAGGCTAGTATAGGCTCACATAGGCTACACCAGATGTGTATATAAGAATAGGCTGAGGACATAGGCTAGTATAGGCTCACATAGGCTACACCAGATGTGTATATGAGAATAAACTGAGGACATAGGCTAGTATAGGCTCACATAGGCTACACCAGATCTTTAAATAAGAATAGACTTACGACATAGGCTAGTATAGGCTCACATAGGCTACACCAGATGTGTATATAAGAATAAACTGAGGACATAGGCTAGTATAGGCTCACATAGGCTGCACCAGATGTGTATATAGGAATAGACTTAGGACATAGGCTAGTATAGGCTCACATAGGCTACACCAGATCTCTAAATAAGAATAGACTGAGCACATAGGCTAGTATAGGCTCACATAGGCTACACCAAATCTCTAAATAAGAATAGAGTGAGCACATAGGCTAGTATAGGCTCACATAGGCTACACCAGATCTCTAAATAAGAATAGACTGAGGACATAGGCTAGTATGGGCTCACATAGGCTGCACTAGATGTGTATATAAGAATAGACTGAGGACATAGGCTAGTATAGGCTCACATAGGTTACACCAGATCTCTAAATAAGTATAGACTGAGGACATAGGCTAGTATAGGCTTACATAGGCTGCGCCAGATGTGTATATAAGAATAGACTGAGGTCATAGGCTAGTATAGGCTCACATAGGCTACACCAGATCTCGAAATAAGAATAGACTGAGGACATAGGTTAGTATAGGCTCACATAGGCTACACCAGATGTGTATATAAGAATAGACTGAGGACATAGGCTAGTATAGGCTCACATAGGCTGCACCAGATGTGTATATAAGAATAGACTGAATACATAGGGTACTATAGGCTTGCATAGGCTGCACCAGATGTGTATATAAGAATACACTGAGGACATAGGCTAGTATAGGCTCACATAGGCTACACCAGATGTGTATATAAGAATAGACTGAGGACATAGGCTAGTGTAGGCTCACATAGGCTACACCAGATGTGTATATAAGAATAGACTGAGGACATAGGCTAGTGTAGGCTCACATATGCTGCACCAGATGTGTATATAAGAATAGACTGAGGACATAGGCTAGTGTAGGCTCACATAGGCTGCACCAGATGTGTATATAAGAATAGACTGAGGACATAGGCTAGTGTAGGCTCACATATGCTGCACCAGATGTGTATATAAGAATAGACTGAGGACATAGGCTAGTGTAGGCTCACATAGGCTACACCAGATGTGTATATAAGAATAGACTGAGGACATAGGCTACTATAGGCTCACATAGGCTACACCAGATGTGTATATAAGAATAGACTGAGGACATAGGCTAGTGTAGGCTCACATATGCTGCACCAGATGTGTATATAAGAATAGACTGAGGACATAGGCTAGTATAGGCTCACATAGGCTACACCAGATGTGTATATAAGAATAGACTGAGGACATAGGCTATTGTAGGCTCACATATGCTGCACCAGATGTGTATATAAGAATAGACTGAGGACATAGGCTAGTATAGGCTCACATAGGCTACACCAGATGGGTATATAAGAATAGACTGAGGACATAGGCTAGTGTAGGCTCACATAGGCTGCACCAGATGTGTATATAAGAATAGACTGAGGACATAGGCTAGTGTAGGCTCACATATGCTGCACCAGATGTGTATATAAGAATAGACTGAGGACATAGGCCAGTATAGGCTCACATAGGCTGCACCGGCTGTGTATATAAGAATAGACTGAGGACATAGGCTAGCATAGGCTCACATAGGGAACACCAGATCTCTAAATAAGAATAGACTGAGGACATAGGCTAGTATAGGTTCACATAGGCTACACCAGATGTGTATATAAGAATAAACTGAGGACATAGGCTAGTATAGGCTCACATAGGCTACACCAGATCTCTAAATAAGAATAGACTGAGGACATAGGCTAGTATAGGCTCACATAGGCTACACCAGATGTGTATATAAGAATAAACTGCGGACATAGGCTAGTGTAGGCTCACATAGGCTACACCAGATGTGTATATAAGAATAAACTGAGGACATAGGCTAGTATAGGCTCACATAGGCTACACCAGATGTGTATATAAGAATAAACTGCGGACATAGGCTAGTATAGGCTCACATAGGCTACACCAGATGTGTATATAAGAATAAACTGAGGACATAGGCTAGTATAGGCTAACATAGGCTACACCAGATCTCTAAATAAGAATAGACTGAGGACATAGGCTAGTATAGGCTCACATAGGCTGCACTATGTGTATATAAGAATAGACTGAGGACATAGGCTAGTATAGGCTCACATAGGCTACACCAGATCTCTAAATAAGAATAGACTGAGGACATAGGCTAGTATAGGCTCACATAGGCTACACCAGATCTCTAAATAAATATAGACTGAGGACATAGGCTAGTATAGGCTCACATAGGCTGCACCAGATGTGTATATAAGAATAGACTGAGGACATAGGCTAGTATAGGCTCACATAGGCTACACCAGATCTCTAAATAAGAATAGACTGATGACATAGGCTAGTATATGCTCACATAGGCTGCACCGGGTGTGTATATAAGAATAGACCGAGGACATAGGCTAGTATAGGCTCACATAGGCTACACCAGATCTCTAAATAAGTATAGACTGAGGACATAGGCTAGTATAGGCTCACATAGGCTGCACCAGATGTGTATATAAGAATAGACTGAGGACATAGGCTAGTATAGGCTCACATAGGTTACACCAGATCTCTAAATAAGTATAGACTGAGGACATAGGCTAGTATCGGCTTACACAGGCTGCACCACATGTGTCTATAAGAATAGACTGAGGACATAGGCTAGTATAGGCTCACATGGGCTACACCAGATCTCTAAATAAGAATAGACTGATGACATAGGCTAGTATATGCTCACATAGGCTGCACCGGATGTGCATATAAGAATAGACTGAGGACATAGGCTAGTATAGGCTCATATAGGCTACACCAGATCTCAAAATAAGAATAGCCTGAGGACATAGGCTAGTATAGGCTCACTTAGGCTACACCAGATCTCTAAATAAGAATAGACTGAGGACATAGGCTAGTATAGGCTCACATAGGCTACACCAGATGTGTATATAAGAATAAACTGAGGACATAGGCTAGTATAGGCTCACATAGGCTACACCAGATATGTATATAAGAATAGACTGAGGACATAGGCTAGTATAGGCTCACATAGGTTACACCAGATGTGTATATAAGAATAGACGCAGGACATAGGCTAGTATAGGCTCAGATAGGCAACACCAGATGTGTATATAAGAATAGACTGAGCACATAGGCTAGTATAGGCTTACATAGGCTACACCAGATCTCTAAATAAGTATAGACTGAGGACATAGGCTAGTATAGGCTCACATAGGCTACACCAGATCTCTAAACAAGAATAGACTGAGGACAGAGGTTAGTATAGGCTCACATAGGGTTCACCAGATCTCTAAATAGGTACAGACTGGGGAGATAAGCTAGTATAGGCTCACATAGGCTACACCAGATCTCTAAATAAGAATAGACTGAGGACATAGGCTAGTGTAGGCTCACATAGGCTGCACCAGATGTGTATATAAGAATAGACTGAGCACATAGGCTAGTATAGGCTCAGTAAGGCTGCACCGGATGTGTATATAAGAATAGACTGAGGACATAGGCTAGTATAGGCTCACATAGGCTACACCAGATGTGTATATAAGAATAAACTGAGGACATAGGCTAGTATAGGCTCATATAGGCTACACCAGATCTCTAAATAAGAATAGACTGAGGACATAGGCTAGTATAGGCTCACATAGGCTGCATCGGATGTGTATATAAGAATAGACTGAGGACATAGGCTAGTATAGGCTCACATAGGCTGAACCAGATGTGTATATAAGAATAGGCTGAGGACATAGGCTAGTATAGGCTCACATAGGCTACACCGGATGTGTATATAAGAATAGACTGAGGACATAGGCTAGTACAGGCTCACATAGGCTACACCAGATGTGTATATAAGAATAGACTGAGGACATAGGCTAGTATAGGCTCACATAGGCTACACCAGATGTGTATATAAGAATAGACTGAGGACATAGGCTAGTATAGGCTCACATAGGCTACACCAGATGTGTATATAAGAATAGACTGAGGACGTAGGCTAGTATAGGCTCAGATATGCTACACCAGATGTGTATATAAGAATAGACTGAGCACATAGGCTAGTATAGGCTCACATAGGCTACACCAGATCTCTAAATAAGAATAGACTGAGGACATAGGTTAGTATAAGCTCACATAGGGTACACCAGATCTCTAAATAGGTACCGACTGGGGAGATAAGCTAGCATAGGCTCACATAGGCTACACCAGATCTCTAAATAAGAATAGACTGAGGACATAGGCTAGTGTAGGCCCACATAGGCTGCACCAGATGTGTATATAAGAATAGACTGAGGACATAGGCTAGTATAGGCTCACATAGGCTGCACCAGATGTGTATATAAGAATAAACTGAGGACATAGGCTAGTATAGGCTACACCAGATCTCTAAATAAGAATAGACTGAGGACATAGGCGAATATAGGCTCACATAGGCTGCACCGGATGTGTATATAAGAATAGACTGAGGACATAGGCTATTATAGGCTCACATAGGCTACACCAGATCTCTAAATAAGAATAGACTGAGGACATAGGTTAGTATAGGCTCACATAGGGTACACCAGATCTCTAAATAAGAATAGACTGAGGACATAGGCTAGTGTAGGCCCACATAGGCTGCACCAGATGTGTATATAAGAATAAACTGAGGACATAGGCTAGTATAGGCTACACCAGATCTCTAAATAAGAATGGACTGAGGACATAGGCTAGTATAGGCTCACATAGGCTACACCAGATGTGTATATAAGAATAGACTGAGGACATAGGCTAATATAGGCTCACATAGGCTGCACCGGATGTGTATATAAGAATAGACTGAGGACATAGGCTAGTATAGGCTCACATAGGCTACACCAGATCTCTAAATAAGAATAGACTGAGGACTTAGGCTAGTATAGGCCCACATAGGCTACACCAGATGTGTATATAAGAATAGACTGAGGACCTAGGCTAGTATAGGCTCACATAGGCTGCACCAGATTTGTATATAAGAATAGACTGAGGACATAGGCTAGTATAGGCTCACATAGGCTACACCAGACGTGTATATAAGAATTGACTGAGGACATAGGAAAGTATAGGCTCACATAGGCTGCACCAGTTGTGTATACAAGAATAGGCTGAGGACATAGGCTAGTATAGGCTCACATAGGCTACACCTGATCTCTAAATAAGAATAGACTGAGCACATAGGCTAGTATAGGCTCACATAGGTTACACCAGATGTGTATATAAGAATAGACTGAGCACACAGGCTAGTATAGGCTCACATACGGTACCAGATCTCTAAATAGGAATAGACTGAGCACATAGGCTAGTATAGGATCACACAGGCTACAGCAGATATGTATATAAGAATAGACTGAGTACATAGGCTAGTATAGGCTCACATAGGCTACACCAGATCTCTAAATAAGAATAGACTGAGGACATAGTCTAGTATAGGCTCACATAGGCTACACCAGATGTGTATATAAGAATAAACTGAGGACATAGGCTAGTATAGGCTCACATAGGCTGCACCAGAAGTTTATATAAGAATAGACTGAGGACATAGGCTAGTATAGGCTCAGACAGGCTGCACCAGATGTGTATATAAGAATAGACTGAGGACATAGGCTAGTATAGGCTCAGATGGGCTGCACCAGATGTGTATATAAGAATAGACTGAGGACATAGGCTAGTGTAGGCTCAGACAGGCTGCACCAGATGTGTATATAAGAATAGACTGAGGACATAGGCTAGTATAGGCTCAGATGGGCTGCACCAGATGTGTATATAAGAATAGACTGAGGACATAGGCTAGTATAGGCTCAGATGGGCTGCACCATATGTGTATATAGGAATAGACTGAGGACATAGGCTAGTATAGGCTCAGATGGGCTGCACCAGATGTGTATATAAGAATAGACTGAGGACATAGGCTAGTATAGGCTCACATAGGCTGCACCAGATTTTATATAAGAATAGGCTGAGGACATAGGCTAGTATAGGCTCACATAGGCTACACCAGATGTGTATATAAGGATAGACTGAGGACATAGGCTAGTATAGGCTCACATAGGCTGCACCGGATGTGCATATAAGAATAGACTGAGGACATAGGCTAGTATAGGCTCACATAGGGTACACCAGATCTCTAAATAAGAATAGACTGAGGACATAGGCTAGTATAGGCTCACATAGGCTACACCAGATGTGTATATAAGAATAAAGTAAGGACATAGGCTAGTTTAGGCTCACATAGGCTACACCAGATCTCTAAATAAGTATAGCCTAAGGACATAGGCTAGTATAGGCTCACTTAGGCTGCACCAGATGTGTGTATAAGAATAGACTGAGGACATAGGCTAGTATAGGCTCACATAGGCTACACCAGATCTCTAAATAAGAATAGACTGAGGACATAGGCTAGTATAGGCTCACATAGGTTACATCAGATGTGTATATCAGAATAGACTGAGGACCTAGGCTAGTGTAGGCTCACATAGGCTACACCAGATGTGTATATTAGAATAAACTGAGGACATAGGCTAGTATAGGCTCACATAGGCTGCACCAGATGTGTATATAAGAATAGACTGAGGACATAGGCTAGTATAGGCTCACATAGGCTACACCAGATGTGTATATAAGCATAGAGTGACGACATAAGCTAGTATAGGCTCACATAGGCTGCACCAGGTGTGTATATAAGAATAGACTGAGGACATAGGCTAGAATAGGCTCAGATAGGCTGCACCAGATGTGTATATAAGAATAGACTGAGGACATAGGCTAGTATAGGCTCACATAGGCTGCACCGGATGTGTATATAAGAATGGACTGAGGACATAGGCTAGTATAGGCTCACACAGGGTACACCAGATCTCTAAATAAAAATAGACTGAGGACATAGGCTAGTATAGGCTTACATAGGCTACACCAGATGTGTATATAAGAATAAACTGAGGACATAGGCTAGTATAGGCTCACATGGGCTACACCAGATCTCTAAATAAGAATAGACTGAGGACATAGGCTAGTATAGGCTCACATAGGCTACACCAGATGTGTATATATGAATAAACTGAGGACATAGGCTAGTATAGGCTCACATAGGCTGCACCAGATGTGTATATAAGAATAGGCTGAGGACATAGGCTATTACAGGCTCACATAGGCTACACCAGATCTCTAAATAAGAATAGACTGCGCACATAGGATAGTATAGGCTCACATAGGCTACACCAGATCTCTAAATAAGAATAGACTGAGCACATAGGCTAGTATAGGCTCACATAGGTTACACCAGATGTGTATATAAGAATAGACTGAGGACATAGGCTAGTATAGGCTCACATAGGCTACACCAGATCTCTAAATAAGAATAGACTGAGGACATAGGCTAGTATAGGCTCACATAGGCTACACCAGATGTGTATATAAGAATAGACTGAGGACATAGGCTAGTGTAGGCGCACATAGGCTGTACGCAGGTGTGTATATAAGAATAGACTGAGGACATAGGCTAGTATAGGCTCACATAGGGTACACCAGATCTCTAAATAAGAATAGACTGAGGACATAGGCTAGTATAGGCTCACATAGGCTACACCAGATGTGTATATAAGAATAGACTGAGGACATAGGCTAGTATAGGCTCACATAGGCTGCACCAGATATTTATATAATAATAGACTGAGGACATAGGCTAGTATAGGCTCACATAGGCTACACCAGATGTGTATATAAGAATAGACTGAGGACATAGGCTAGTATAGGCTCACATAGGCTGCACCAGATATTTATATAATAATAGACTGAGGACATAGGCTAGTATAGGCTCACATAGGCTACACCAGATCTCTAAATAAGAATAGACTGAGGACATAGGCTAGTATAGGCTCACATAGGCTACACCAGATGTGTATATAAGAAAAGACTGAGGACATAGGCTAGTATAGGCTCACATAGGCTACACCAGATCTCTAAATAAGAATAGACTGAGGACATAGGCTAGTATAGGCTCACATAGGCTACACCAGATCTCTAAATAAGAATAGACTGAGGACATAGGCTAGTATAGGCTCACATAGGCTACACCAGATCTCTAAATAAGAATAGACTGAGGACATAGGCTAGTATGGGCTCACATAGGCTACACCAGATCTCTAAATAAGTATAGACTGAGGACATAGGCTAGTATGGGCTCACATAGGCTACACCAGATCTCTAAATAAGAATAGACTGAGGACATAGGCTAGTATAGGCTCACATAGGCTACACCAGATGTGTATATAAGAATAGACTGAGGACATAGGCTAGTATAGGCTCACATAGGCTGCACCAGATATTTATATAATAATAGACTGAGGACATAGGCTAGTATAGGCTCACATAGGCTACACCAGATCTCTAAATAAGAATAGACTGAGGACATAGGCTAGTATAGGCTCACATAGGCTACACCAGATGTGTATATAAGAAAAGACTGAGGACATAGGCTAGTATAGGCTCACATAGGCTACACCAGATCTCTAAATAAGAATAGACTGAGGACATAGGCTAGTATAGGCTCACATAGGCTACACCAGATCTCTAAATAAGAATAGACTGAGGACATAGGCTAGTATAGGCTCACATTGGCTACACCAGATGCGTATATAAGAATAGACTGAGGACATACGCTAGTATAGGCTCACAAAAGCTACACCAGATGTGTATATAAAAATAGACTGAGCACATAGGCTAGTATAGGCTCACATAGGCTACACCAAATGTGTATATAAGAATAGACTGAGGACATAGGCTAGTATAGGCTCACATAGGCTACACCAGATGTGTGTATAAGAATAGACTGAGGACATAGGCTAGTATATGCTCACATTGGCTGCACCAGATATGTATATAAGAATAGGCTGAGGACATAGGCTAGTATAGGCTCACATAGGCTACACCAGATGTGTATATAAGAATAAACTGAGGACATAGGCTAGTATAGGCTCAAATAGGCTGCACCAGATGTGCATATAAGAATAGACTGAGGACATAGGCTAGTATAGGCTCACATAGGCTGCACCAGATGTGTATATAAGAATAAACTGAGGACATAGGCTAGTATAGGCTCACATAGGCTACACCAGATCTCAAAATAAGAATAGACTGAGGACATAGGCTAGTATAGGCTCACATAGGCTGCACCGTATGTGTATATAAGAATAGACTGAGGATATAGGCTAGTATAGGCTCACATAGGCTACACCAGATGTGTATATAAGAATAGACTGAGGACATAGGCTAGTATAGGCTCACATAGGCTACACCAGATCTCTAAATAAGAATAGACTGATGACATAGGCTAGTATAGGCTCACATAGGCTGCACCGGATGTGTATATAAGAATAGACTGAGGACATAGGCTAGTATAGGCTCACATAGGCTACACCAGATCTCAAAATAAGAATAGACTGAGGACATAGGCTAGTATAGGCTCACATAGGCTACACCAAATGTGTATATAAGAATAGACTGAGGACATAGGCTAGTATAGGCTCACATAGGCTGCACCAGATGTGTATATAAGAATAGACTGAGGACATAGGCTAGTATAGGCTCACATAGGCTACACCAGATATGTATATAAGAATAGACTGAGGACATAGGCTAGTATAGGCTCCCATAGGCTGCACCAAATCTCTAAATTAATATAGTCTGAGGACATAGGCCAATATAGGCTCCCGTAGGCTATACCAAATCTCTATATAAGTATAACTGAGGACACACGCTACTATAGGCTCACATTGGCTATACCAAATCTCTATATAAGTATAGACTGGGGACATACGCTACTATAGACTCACATAGGCTACACCAGATCTGTATATAAGCATAGACTGAGGACATAGGCTAGTGTAGGCCACACCAGATCTGTATATAAGTATAGACTGAAGACATAGGCTACACCAGATCTGTATATAAGAATAAACTGAGGACATAGGCTAGTATAGGCTCACATAGGAAACACCAGATGTGTATATAAGAATAAACTGAGGACATAGGCTAGTATAGGCTCACATAGGCTGCACCAGATGTGTATATAAGAATAGACTGAGGACATAGGCTAGTATAGGCTCACATAGGCTACACCAGATGTGTATATAAGAATAGGCTGAGGACATAGGCTAGTATAGGCTCACATAGGCTACACCAGATGTGTATATGAGAATAAACTGAGGACATAGGCTAGTATAGGCTCACATAGGCTACACCAGATCTTTAAATAAGAATAGACTTACGACATAGGCTAGTATAGGCTCACATAGGCTACACCAGATGTGTATATAAGAATAAACTGAGGACATAGGCTAGTATAGGCTCACATAGGCTGCACCAGATGTGTATATAGGAATAGACTTAGGACATAGGCTAGTATAGGCTCACATAGGCTACACCAGATCTCTAAATAAGAATAGACTGAGCACATAGGCTAGTATAGGCTCACATAGGCTACACCAGATGTGTATATAAGAATAGACTGGGCACATAGGCTAGTATAGGCTCACATAGGCTACACCAAATCTCTAAATAAGAATAGAGTGAGCACATAGGCTAGTATAGGCTCACATAGGCTACACCAGATCTCTAAATAAGAATAGACTGAGGACATAGGCTAGTATGGGCTCACATAGGCTGCACTAGATGTGTATATAAGAATAGACTGAGGACATAGGCTAGTATAGGCTCACATAGGTTACACCAGATCTCTAAATAAGTATAGACTGAGGACATAGGCTAGTATAGGCTTACATAGGCTGCGCCAGATGTGTATATAAGAATAGACTGAGGTCATAGGCTAGTATAGGCTCACATAGGCTACACCAGATCTCGAAATAAGAATAGACTGAGGACATAGGTTAGTATAGGCTCACATAGGCTACACCAGATGTGTATATAAGAATAGACTGAGGACATAGGCTAGTATAGGCTCACATAGGCTGCACCAGATGTGTATATAAGAATAGACTGAATACATAGGGTACTATAGGCTTGCATAGGCTGCACCAGATGTGTATATAAGAATACACTGAGGACATAGGCTAGTATAGGCTCACATAGGCTACACCAGATGTGTATATAAGAATAGACTGAGGACATAGGCTAGTGTAGGCTCACATAGGCTACACCAGATGTGTATATAAGAATAGACTGAGGACATAGGCTAGTGTAGGCTCACATATGCTGCACCAGATGTGTATATAAGAATAGACTGAGGACATAGGCTAGTGTAGGCTCACATAGGCTGCACCAGATGTGTATATAAGAATAGACTGAGGACATAGGCTAGTGTAGGCTCACATATGCTGCACCAGATGTGTATATAAGAATAGACTGAGGACATAGGCTAGTGTAGGCTCACATAGGCTACACCAGATGTGTATATAAGAATAGACTGAGGACATAGGCTACTATAGGCTCACATAGGCTACACCAGATGTGTATATAAGAATAGACTGAGGACATAGGCTAGTGTAGGCTCACATATGCTGCACCAGATGTGTATATAAGAATAGACTGAGGACATAGGCTAGTATAGGCTCACATAGGCTACACCAGATGTGTATATAAGAATAGACTGAGGACATAGGCTATTGTAGGCTCACATATGCTGCACCAGATGTGTATATAAGAATAGACTGAGGACATAGGCTAGTATAGGCTCACATAGGCTACACCAGATGGGTATATAAGAATAGACTGAGGACATAGGCTAGTGTAGGCTCACATAGGCTGCACCAGATGTGTATATAAGAATAGACTGAGGACATAGGCTAGTGTAGGCTCACATATGCTGCACCAGATGTGTATATAAGAATAGACTGAGGACATAGGCCAGTATAGGCTCACATAGGCTGCACCGGCTGTGTATATAAGAATAGACTGAGGACATAGGCTAGCATAGGCTCACATAGGGAACACCAGATCTCTAAATAAGAATAGACTGAGGACATAGGCTAGTATAGGTTCACATAGGCTACACCAGATGTGTATATAAGAATAAACTGAGGACATAGGCTAGTATAGGCTCACATAGGCTACACCAGATCTCTAAATAAGAATAGACTGAGGACATAGGCTAGTATAGGCTCACATAGGCTACACCAGATGTGTATATAAGAATAAACTGCGGACATAGGCTAGTGTAGGCTCACATAGGCTACACCAGATGTGTATATAAGAATAAACTGAGGACATAGGCTAGTATAGGCTCACATAGGCTACACCAGATGTGTATATAAGAATAAACTGCGGACATAGGCTAGTATAGGCTCACATAGGCTACACCAGATGTGTATATAAGAATAAACTGAGGACATAGGCTAGTATAGGCTAACATAGGCTACACCAGATCTCTAAATAAGAATAGACTGAGGACATAGGCTAGTATAGGCTCACATAGGCTGCACTATGTGTATATAAGAATAGACTGAGGACATAGGCTAGTATAGGCTCACATAGGCTACACCAGATCTCTAAATAAGAATAGACTGAGGACATAGGCTAGTATAGGCTCACATAGGCTACACCAGATCTCTAAATAAATATAGACTGAGGACATAGGCTAGTATAGGCTCACATAGGCTGCACCAGATGTGTATATAAGAATAGACTGAGGACATAGGCTAGTATAGGCTCACATAGGCTACACCAGATCTCTAAATAAGAATAGACTGATGACATAGGCTAGTATATGCTCACATAGGCTGCACCGGGTGTGTATATAAGAATAGACCGAGGACATAGGCTAGTATAGGCTCACATAGGCTACACCAGATCTCTAAATAAGTATAGACTGAGGACATAGGCTAGTATAGGCTCACATAGGCTGCACCAGATGTGTATATAAGAATAGACTGAGGACATAGGCTAGTATAGGCTCACATAGGTTACACCAGATCTCTAAATAAGTATAGACTGAGGACATAGGCTAGTATCGGCTTACACAGGCTGCACCACATGTGTCTATAAGAATAGACTGAGGACATAGGCTAGTATAGGCTCACATGGGCTACACCAGATCTCTAAATAAGAATAGACTGATGACATAGGCTAGTATATGCTCACATAGGCTGCACCGGATGTGCATATAAGAATAGACTGAGGACATAGGCTAGTATAGGCTCATATAGGCTACACCAGATCTCAAAATAAGAATAGCCTGAGGACATAGGCTAGTATAGGCTCACTTAGGCTACACCAGATCTCTAAATAAGAATAGACTGAGGACATAGGCTAGTATAGGCTCACATAGGCTACACCAGATGTGTATATAAGAATAAACTGAGGACATAGGCTAGTATAGGCTCACTAGGCTGCACCAGATGTGCATATAAGAATAGACTCAGGACATAGGCTAGTATAGGCTCACTTAGGCTACACCAGATCTCTAAATAAGAATAGACTGATGACATAGGCTAGTATAGGCTCACATAGGCTACACCAGATCTCTAAATAAGAATAGCCTGAGGACATAGGCTAGTATAGCCTCACATAGGCTGCACCAGATGTGTATATAAGAATAGACTGAGGACATACGCTAGTATAGGCTCACATAGGTTACACCAGATCTCTAAATAAGTATAGACTGAGGACATAGGCTAGTATAGGCTTACACAGGCTGCACCACATGTGTCTATAAGAATAGACTGAGGACATAGGCTAGTATAGGCCCACATAGGCTACACCAGATCTCTAAATTAGAATAGACTGATGACATAGGCTAGTATATGCTCACATAGGCTGCACCGGATATGCATATAAGAATAGACTGAGGACATAGGCTAGTATAGGCTCACATAGGCTACACCAGATCTCAAAATAAGAATAGACTGAGGACATAGGCTAGTATAGGCTCACTTAGGCTACACCAGATCTCTAAATAAGAATAGACTGAGGACATAGGCTAGTATAGGCTCACATAGGCTACACCAGATGTGTATATAAGAATAAACTGAGGACATAGGCTTGTATAGGCTCACATAGGCTGCACCAGATGTGCATATAAGAATAGACTCAGGACATAGGCTAGTATGGGCTCACTTAGGCTACACCAGATCTCTAAATAAGAATATACTGAGGACATAGGCTAGTATAGGCTAACATAGGCTACACCAGATCTCTAAATAAGAATAGACTGAGGACATAGGCTAGTATGGGCTCACATAGGCTGCACTAGATGTGTATATAAGAATAGACTGAGGACATAGGCTAGTATAGGCTCACATAGGCTACACCAGATCTCTAAATAAGAATAGACTGAGGACATAGGCTAGTATAGGCTCACATAGGCTACACCAGATGTGTATATAAGAATAAACTGCGGACATAGGCTAGTGTAGGCTCACATAGGCTACACCAGATGTGTATATAAGAATAAACTGAGGACATAGGCTAGTATAGGCTCACATAGGCTACACCAGATGTGTATATAAGAATAAACTGCGGACATAGGCTAGTATAGGCTCACATAGGCTACACCAGATGTGTATATAAGAATAAACTGAGGACATAGGCTAGTATAGGCTAACATAGGCTACACCAGATCTCTAAATAAGAATAGACTGAGGACATAGGCTAGTATAGGCTCACATAGGCTGCACTATGTGTATATAAGAATAGACTGAGGACATAGGCTAGTATAGGCTCACATAGGCTACACCAGATCTCTAAATAAGAATAGACTGAGGACATAGGCTAGTATAGGCTCACATAGGCTACACCAGATCTCTAAATAAATATAGACTGAGGACATAGGCTAGTATAGGCTCACATAGGCTGCACCAGATGTGTATATAAGAATAGACTGAGGACATAGGCTAGTATAGGCTCACATAGGCTACACCAGATCTCTAAATAAGAATAGACTGATGACATAGGCTAGTATATGCTCACATAGGCTGCACCGGGTGTGTATATAAGAATAGACCGAGGACATAGGCTAGTATAGGCTCACATAGGCTACACCAGATCTCTAAATAAGTATAGACTGAGGACATAGGCTAGTATAGGCTCACATAGGCTGCACCAGATGTGTATATAAGAATAGACTGAGGACATAGGCTAGTATAGGCTCACATAGGTTACACCAGATCTCTAAATAAGTATAGACTGAGGACATAGGCTAGTATCGGCTTACACAGGCTGCACCACATGTGTCTATAAGAATAGACTGAGGACATAGGCTAGTATAGGCTCACATGGGCTACACCAGATCTCTAAATAAGAATAGACTGATGACATAGGCTAGTATATGCTCACATAGGCTGCACCGGATGTGCATATAAGAATAGACTGAGGACATAGGCTAGTATAGGCTCATATAGGCTACACCAGATCTCAAAATAAGAATAGCCTGAGGACATAGGCTAGTATAGGCTCACTTAGGCTACACCAGATCTCTAAATAAGAATAGACTGAGGACATAGGCTAGTATAGGCTCACATAGGCTACACCAGATGTGTATATAAGAATAAACTGAGGACATAGGCTAGTATAGGCTCACTAGGCTGCACCAGATGTGCATATAAGAATAGACTCAGGACATAGGCTAGTATAGGCTCACTTAGGCTACACCAGATCTCTAAATAAGAATAGACTGATGACATAGGCTAGTATAGGCTCACATAGGCTACACCAGATCTCTAAATAAGTATAGACTGAGGACATAGGCTAGTATAGCCTCACATAGGCTGCACCAGATGTGTATATAAGAATAGACTGAGGACATACGCTAGTATAGGCTCACATAGGTTACACCAGATCTCTAAATAAGTATAGACTGAGGACATAGGCTAGTATAGGCTTACACAGGCTGCACCACATGTGTCTATAAGAATAGACTGAGGACATAGGCTAGTATAGGCCCACATAGGCTACACCAGATCTCTAAATTAGAATAGACTGATGACATAGGCTAGTATATGCTCACATAGGCTGCACCGGATATGCATATAAGAATAGACTGAGGACATAGGCTAGTATAGGCTCACATAGGCTACACCAGATCTCAAAATAAGAATAGACTGAGGACATAGGCTAGTATAGGCTCACTTAGGCTACACCAGATCTCTAAATAAGAATAGACTGAGGACATAGGCTAGTATAGGCTCACATAGGCTACACCAGATGTGTATATAAGAATAAACTGAGGACATAGGCTTGTATAGGCTCACATAGGCTGCACCAGATGTGCATATAAGAATAGACTCAGGACATAGGCTAGTATGGGCTCACTTAGGCTACACCAGATCTCTAAATAAGAATATACTGAGGACATAGGCTAGTATAGGCTAACATAGGCTACACCAGATCTCTAAATAAGAATAGACTGAGGACATAGGCTAGTATGGGCTCACATAGGCTGCACTAGATGTGTATATAAGAATAGACTGAGGACATAGGCTAGTATAGGCTCACATAGGTTACACCAGATCTCTAAATAAGTATAGACTGAGGACATAGGCTAGTATAGGCTCACATAGGCTGCACCAGATGTGTATATAAGAATAGACTGAGGTCATAGGCTAGTATAGGCTCACATAGGCTACACCAGATCTCGAAATAAGAATAGACTGAGGACATAGGTTAGTATAGGCTCACATAGGCTACACCAGATGTGTATATAAGAATAGACTGAGGACATAGGCTAGTATAGGCTAACATAGGCTACACCAGATCTCTAAATAAGAATAGACTGAGGACATAGGCTAGTATGGGCTCACATAGGCTGCACTAGATGTGTATATAAGAATAGACTGAGGACATAGGCTAGTATAGGCTCACATAGGTTACACCAGATCTCTAAATAAGTATAGACTGAGGACATAGGCTAGTATAGGCTTGCATAGGCTGCACCAGATGTGTATATAAGAATACACTGAGGACATAGGCTAGTATAGGCTCACATAGGCTACACCAGATGTGTATATAAGAATAGACTGAGGACATAGGCTAGTGTAGGCTCACATAGGCTGCACCAGATGTGTATATAAGAATAGACTGAGGACATAGGCTAGTGTAGGCTCACATATGCTGCACCAGATGTGTATATAAGAATAGACTGAGGACATAGGCTAGTGTAGGCTCACATAGGCTACACCAGATGTGTATATAAGAATAGTCTGAGGACATAGGCTACTATAGGCTCACATAGGCTACACCAGATGTGTATATAAGAATAGACTGAGGACATAGGCTACTGTAGGCTCACATATGCTGCACCAGATGTGTATATAAGAATGCACTGAGGACATAGGCTAGTATAGGCTCACATAGGCTACACCAGATGTGTATATAAGAATAGACTGAGGACATAGGCTAGTGTAGGCTCACATATGCTGCACCAGATGTGTATATAAGAATAGACTGAGGACATAGGCTAGTATAGGCTCACATAGGCTACACCAGATGTGTATATAAGAATAGACTGAGGACATAGGCTAGTGTAGGCTCACATAGGCTGCACCAGATGTGTATATAAGAATAGACTGAGGACATAGGCTAGTGTAGGCTCACATATGCTGCACCAGATGTGTATATAAGAATAGACTGAGGACATAGGCCAGTATAGGCTCACATAGGCTGCACCGGCTGTGTATATAAGAATAGACTGAGGACATAGGCTAGCATAGGCTCACATAGGGAACACCAGATCTCTAAATAAGAATAGACTGAGGACATAGGCTAGTATAGGCTCACATAGGCTACACCAGATGTGTATATAAGAATAAACTAAGGACATAGGCTTGTATAGCCTCTTATAGGCTACACCAGATCTCCCAATAAGAATAGAGTGAGGACATATTCTAGTATAGGCTCACATAGGCTGCACCAGATGTGCATATAAGAATAGACTGAGGACATAGGCTAGTATAGGCTCACAGAGGCTACACCAGATCTCAAAATAAGAATAGACTGAGGACATAGGCTAGTATAGGCTCACATAGGCTACACCAGATGTGTATATAAGAATAAACTGAGGACATAGGCTAGTATAGGCTCACATAGGCTGCACCAGATGTGCATATAAGAATAGACTGAGGACATAGGCTAGTATAGGCTCACTTAGGCTACACCAGATCTCTAAATAAGAATAGACTGAGGACATAGGCTAGTATAGGCTAACATAGGCTACACCAGATCTCGAAATAAGAATAGACTGAGGACATAGGCTAGTATAGGCTCACATAGGCTACACCAGATGTGTATATAAGACTAGACTCAGAACATAGGCTAGTATATGCTCACATAGGCTACACCAGATGTGTATATAAGAATAGACTGAGGACATAGGCTAGTATAGGCTCACATAGGCTACACCAGATGTGTATATAAGAATAGACTGAGGACATAGGCTAGTATAGGCTCACACAGGCTACACCAGATGCGTATATAAGAATAGACTGAGGACATAGGCTAGTATAGGCTCAGATAGACTACACCAGATGTGTATAAAAGAATAGACTGAGCACATAGGCTAGTATAGGCTCACATAGGCTACACCACATATCTAAGTTAGAATAGACTGAAGACATAGGCTAGTATAGGCTCACATAGGCTACACCACATATCTAAGTTAGAATAGACTGAGGACATAGGCTAGTATAGCCTCACATAGGCTACACCAGATGTGTATATAAGAATAGACTGAGGACGTAGGTTAGTATAGGCTCACATAGGCTACACCAGATCTCTAAATAAGAATAGACTGAGGACATAGGCTAGTATGGGCTCACATAGGCTACACCAGATCTCTAAATAAGAATAGACTGAGGACATAGGCTAGTATAGGCTCACATAGGCTACACCAGATGTGTATATAAGAATAGACTGAGGACATAGGCTAGTATAGGCTCACATAGGCTACACCAGATCTCTAAATAAGTATAGACTGAGGACATAGGCTAGAATAGGCTCACATAGGCTGCACCAGATGTGTATATAAGAATAGACTGAGGACATAGGCTAGTATAGGCTCACATAGGCTACACCAGATGTGTATATAAGAATAGACTGAGGACATAGGGTAGTATAGGCTCAGATAGGCTACACCAGATGTGGATATAAGAATAGACTGAGCACATAGGCTACTATAGGCTCAAATAGGCTACACCAGATCTCTAAATAAGAATAGACTGAGGACATAGGCTAGCATAGAGTCACATAGGCTACACCAGATGTGTATATAAGAATAGACTTAGGACATAGGCTAGTATAGGCTCACATAGGCTACACGAGATGTGTATATAAGAATAGACTGAGGACATAGGCTAGTATAGGCTCACATAGGCTACACCAGATGTGTATATAAGAATAGACTGAGGACATAGGCTAGTATAGAATCAGATAGGCTACACCAGATGTGGATATAAGAATAGACTGAGCACATAGGCTAGTATAGGCTCAAATAGGCCACACCAGATCTCTAAATAAGAATAGACTGAGGACATAGGCTAGTATAGAGTCACATAGGCTACACCAGATGTGTATATAAGAATAGACTTACGACATAGGCTAGTATAGGCTCACATAGGCTACACGAGATGTGTATATAAGTATAGACTGAGGACATAGGCTAGTATAGGCTCACATAGGCTACACCAGATGTGTATATAAGAATAGACTGAGGACATAGGCTAGTATAGGCTCACATAGGCTACATCAGATGTGTATATAAGAATAGACTGAGCACATAGGCTAGTATAGGCTCACAGAGTTTACACCAGATCTCTATACAAGAATAGACTGAGGACATAGGCTAGTATAGGCTCACATACGCTACACCAAATCTCTAAATAAGTATAGACTCAGGACATAGGCTAGTATAGGCTCACATAGGCTACACCAGATGTGTATATAAGAATAGACTGAGGACATAGGCTAGTATAGAATCAGATAGGCTGCACCAGATGTGTATATAAGAATAGACTGAGGACATAGGCTAGTATAGGCTCACATAGGCTGCACCGGATGTGTATATAAGAATAGGCTGAGGACATTGGCTAGTATAGGCTCACATAGGGTACACCAGATCTCTAAATAAGAATAGACTGAGGACATAGGCTAGTATAGGCTCACATAGGCTGCACCAGATCTCTAAATAAGAATAGACTGAGGACATAGGCTAGTATAGGCTCACATAGGCTACACCAGATGTGTATATAAGAATAAACTGAGGACATAGGCTAGTATAGGCTCACTTAGGCTACACCAGATCTCTAAATAAGAATAGACTGAGGTCATAGGCTAGTATAGGCTCACATAGACAACACCAGATGTGTATATAAGAATAAACTGAGGACATAGGCTAGTATAGGCTCACAAAGGCTACACCAGGTGCGTGTATAAGAATAGACTTGGGACATAGGCTAGTATAGGCTCACATAGGCTACACCAGATGTGTATATAAGAATAGACTGAGGAAATAGGCTAGTATAGGCTCACATAGGCTACACCAGATGCGTATATAAGAATAGACTGAGGACATAGGCTAGTATAGGCTCACATAGGCTACACCAGATGTGTATATAAGAATTGACTGAGCACATAGGCTAGTATAGGCTCACATAGGGTACACCAGATGTGTATATAAGAATAGACTAAGGACATAGGCTAGTATAGGCTCACATAGGCTACACCAGATGTGTATATAAGAATAGACTGAGGACGTAGGTTAGTATAGGCTCACATAGGCTACACCAGATCTCTAAATAAGAATAGACTGAGGACATAGGCTAGTATGGGCTCACATAGGCTACACCAGATCTCTAAATAAGAATAGACTGAGGACATAGGCTAGTATAGGCTCACAAAGGCTACACCAGATGTGTATATAAGAATAGACTGAGGACATAGGCTAGTATAGGCTCACATAGGCTACACCAGATCTCTAAATAAGTATAGACTGAGGACATAGGCTAGAATAGGTTCACATAGGCTGCACCAGATGTGTATATAAGTATAGACTGAGGACATAGGCTAGTATAGGCTCACATAGGCTACACCAGATGTGTATATAAGAATAGACTGAGGACATAGGCTAGTATAGGCTCAGATAGGCTACACCAGATGTGGATATAAGAATAGACTGAGCACATAGGCTAGTATAGGCTCAAATAGGCTACACCAGATCTCTAAATAAGAATAGACTGAGGACATAGGCTAGCATAGAGTCACATAGGCTACACCAGATGTGTATATAAGAATAGACTTAGGACATAGGCTAGTATAGGCTCACATAGGCTACACGAGATGTGTATATAAGAATAGACTGAGGACATAGGCTAGTATAGGCTCACATAGGCTACACCAGATGTGTATATAAGAATAGACTGAGGACATAGGCTAGTATAGAATCAGATAGGCTACACCAGATGTGGATATAAGAATAGACTGAGCACATAGGCTAGTATAGGCTCAGATAGGCCACACCAGATCTCTAAATAAGAATAGACTGAGGACATAGGCTAGTATAGAGTCACATAGGCTACACCAGATGTGTATATAAGAATAGACTTACGACATAGGCTAGTATAGGCTCACATAGGCTACACCAGATGTGTATATAAGTATAGACTGAGGACATAGGCTAGTATAGGCTCACATAGGCTACATCAGATGTGTATATAAGAATAGACTGAGCACATAGGCTAGTATAGGCTCACAGAGTTTACACCAGATCTCTATACAAGAATAGACTGAGGACATTGGCTAGTATAGGCTCACATACGCTACACCAAATCTCTAAATAAGTATAGACTCAGGACATAGGCTAGTATAGGCTCACATAGGCTACACCAGCTGTGTATATAAGAATAGACTGAGGACATAGGCTAGTATAGGCTCAGATAGGCTGCACCAGATGTGTATATAAGAATAGACTGAGGACATAGGCTAGTATAGGCTCACATAGGCTGCACCGGATGTGTATATAAGAATAGGCTGAGGACATAGGCTAGTATAGGCTCACATAGGGTACACCAGATCTCTAAATAAGAATAGACTGAGGACATAGGCTAGTATAGGCTCACATAGGCTGCACCAGATCTCTAAATAAGAATAGACTGAGGACATAGGCTAGTATAGGCTCACATAGGCTACACCAGATGTGTATATAAGAATAAACTGAGGACATAGGCTAGTATAGGCTCACTTAGGCTACACCAGATCTCTAAATAAGAATAGACTGAGGTCATAGGCTAGTATAGGCTCACATAGACAACACCAGATGTGTATATAAGAATAAACTGAGGACATAGGCTAGTATAGGCTCACAAAGGCTACACCAGATGCGTGTATAAGAATAGACTTGGGACATAGGCTAGTATAGGCTCACATAGGCTACACCAGATGTGTATATAAGAATAGACTGAGGAAATAGGCTAGTATAGGCTCACATAGGCTACACCAGATGCGTATATAAGAATAGACTGAGGACATAGGCTAGTATAGGCTCACATAGGCTACACCAGATGTGTATATAAGAATAGACTGAGCACATAGGCTAGTATAGGCTCACATAGGGTACACCAGATCTCTAAATAGGTACAGACTGGGGAGATAAGCTAGTATAGGCTCACATAGGCCACACCAGATCTCTAAATAAGAATAGACTGAGGTCACAGACTAGTATAGGCTCACATAGGCTACACCAGATGCGTATATAGGAATAGACTGAGGAGATAGGCTAGTATAGGCTCACATAGGCTACACCAGATGTGTATATAACTCTAGACTCAGCACATAGGCTAGTATATGCTCACATAGGCTACACCAGATGTGTATATAAGAATAGACTGAGGACATAGGCTAGTATAGGCTCACATAGGCTACACCAGATGTGTATATAAGAATAGACTGAGGACATAGGCTAGTATAGGCTCACACAGGCTACACCAGATGCGTATATAAGAATAGACTGAGGACATAGGCTAGTATAGGCTCAGATAGACTACACCAGATGTGTATAAAAGAATAGACTGAGCACCTAGGCTAGTATAGGCTCACATAGGCTACACCACATATCTAAGTTAGAATAGACTGAGGACATAGGCTAGTATAGGCTCACATAGGCTTCACCACATATCTAAGTTAGAATAGAGTGAGGACATAGGCTAGTATAGCCTCACATAGGCTACACCAGATGTGTATATAAGAATAGACTGAGGACGTAGGTTAGTATAGGCTCACATAGGCTACACCAGATCTCTAAATAAGAATAGACTGAGGACATAGGCTAGTATGGGCTCACATAGGCTACACCAGATCTCTAAATAAGAATAGACTGAGGACATAGGCTAGTATAGGCTCACATAGGCTACACCAGATCTCTAAATAAGAATAGACTGAGGCCATAGGCTAGTATAGGCTCACATAGGCTACACCAGATGTGTATATAAGAATAGACTGAGGACATAGGCTAGTATAGGCTCACATAGGCTACACCAGATCTCTAAATAAGTATAGACTGAGGACATAGGCTAGAATAGGCTCACATAGGCTGCACCAGATGTGTATATAAGAATAGACTGAGGACATAGGCTAGTATAGGCTCACATAGGCTACACCAGATGTGTATATAAGAATAGACTGAGGACATAGGCTAGTATAGGCTCAGATAGGCTACACCAGATGTGGATATAAGAATAGACTGAGCACATAGGCTAGTATAGGCTCAAATAGGCTACACCAGATCTCTAAATAAGAATAGACTGAGGACATAGGCTAGCATAGAGTCACATAGGCTACACCAGATGTGTATATAAGAATAGACTTAGGACATAGGCTAGTATAGGCTCACATAGGCTACACGAGATGTGTATATAAGAATAGACTGAGGACATAGGCTAGTATAGGCTCACATAGGCTACACCAGATGTGTATATAAGAATAGACTGAGGACATAGGCTAGTATAGGCTCACATAGGCTACATCAGATGTGTATATAAGAATAGACTGAGCACATAGGCTCGTATAGGCTCACATAGTTTACACCAGATCTCTAAACAAGAATAGACTGAGGACATTGGCTAGTATAGGCTCACATACGCTACACCAAATCTCTAAATAAGTATAGACTCAGGACATAGGCTAGTATAGGCTCACATAGGCTACACCAGATCTGTATATAAGAATAAACTGAGGACATAGGCTAGTATAGGCTCACATAGGCTGCACATGATCTCTAAATAAGAATAGACTGAGGACATGGGCTAGTATAGGCTCACATAGGCTACACCAGATGTGTATATAAGAATAAACTAGGGACATAGGCTAGTATAGGCTCATATAGGCTACACCAGATCTCCAAATAAGAATAGACTGAGGACATAGGCTAGTATAGGCTCACATAGGCTACACCAGATGTGTATATAAGAATAAACTGAGGACATAGGCTAGTATAGGCTCACATAGGCTACACCAGATGTGTATATAAGAATAAACTAAGGACATAGGCTAGTATAGGCTCATATAGGCTACACCAGATCTCCAAATAAGAATAGACTGAGGACATAGGCTAGTATAGGCTCACATAGGCTACACCAGATGTGTATATAAGAATAAACTGAGGACATAGGCTAGTATAGGCTCACATAGGCTGCACCAGACGTGCATATAAGAATAGACTGAGGACATAGGCTAGTATAGGCTCACATAGGCTGCACCAGATGTGTATATAAGAATAAACTGAGGACATAGGCTAGTATAGGCTCACATAGGCTACACCAGATCTCAAAATAAGAATAGACTGAGGACATAGGCTAGTATAGGCTCACATAGGCTGCACCTTATGTGTATATAAGAATAGACTGAGGATATAGGCTAGTATAGGCTCACATAGGCTACACCAGATGTGTATATAAGAATAGACTGAGGACATAGGCTAGTATAGGCTCACATAGGCTACACCAGATCTCTAAATAAGAATAGACTGAGGACATAGGCTAGTATAGGCTCACATAGGCTACACCAAATGTGTATATAAGAATAGACTGAGGACATAGGCTAGTATAGGCTCACATAGGCTGCACCAGATGTGTATATAAGAATAGACTGAGGACATAGGCTAGTATAGGCTCACATAGGCTACACCAGATGTGTATATAAGAATAGACTGAGGACATAGGCTAGTATAGGCTCACATAGGCTACACCAGATATGTATATAAGAATAGACTGAGGACATAGGCTAGTATAGGCTCCCATAGGCTGCACCAAATCTCTAAATTAATATAGTCTGAGGACATAGGCCAATATAGGCTCCCGTAGGCTATACCAAATCTCTATATAAGTATAACTGAGGACACACGCTACTATAGGCTCACATAGGCTACACCAAATGTGTATATAAGAATAGACTGAGGACATAGGCTAGTATAGGCTCACATAGGCTGCACCAGATGTGTATATAAGAATAGACTGAGGACATAGGCTAGTATAGGCTCACATAGGCTACACCAGATATGTATATAAGAATAGACTGAGGACATAGGCTAGTATAGGCTCCCATAGGCTGCACCAAATCTCTAAATTAATATAGTCTGAGGACATAGGCCAATATAGGCTCCCGTAGGCTATACCAAATCTCTATATAAGTATAACTGAGGACACACGCTACTATAGGCTCACATAGGCTATACCAAATCTCTATATAAGTATAGACTGGGGACATACGCTACTATAGACTCACATAGGCTACACCAGATCTGTATATAAGCATAGACTGAGGACATAGGCTAGTATAGGCTACACCAGAACTGCATATGAGTACAGACGTCGGACATAGGCTAGTGTAGGCCACACCAGATCTGTATATAAGTATAGACTGAAGACATAGGCTACACCAGATCTGTATATAAGAATAAACTGAGGACATAGGCTAGTATAGGCTCACATAGGAAACACCAGATGTGTATATAAGAATAAACTGAGGACATAGGCTAGTATAGGCTCACATAGGCTGCACCAGATGTGTATATAAGAATAGACTGAGGACATAGGCTAGTATAGGCTCACATAGGCTACACCAGATGTGTATATAAGAATAGGCTGAGGACATAGGCTAGTATAGGCTCACATAGGCTACACCAGATGTGTATATGAGAATAAACTGAGGACATAGGCTAGTATAGGCTCACATAGGCTACACCAGATCTTTAAATAAGAATAGACTTACGACATAGGCTAGTATAGGCTCACATAGGCTACACCAGATGTGTATATAAGAATAAACTGAGGACATAGGCTAGTATAGGCTCACATAGGCTGCACCATATGTGTATATAGGAATAGACTTAGGACATAGGCTAGTATAGGCTCACATAGGCTACACCAGATCTCTAAATAAGAATAGACTGAGCACATAGGCTAGTATAGGCTCACATAGGCTACACCAGATGTGTATATAAGAATAGACTGGGCACATAGGCTAGTATAGGCTCACATAGGCTACACCAGATCTCTAAATAAGAATAGACTGAGCACATAGGCTAGTATACGCTCACATGGGCTACACCAGATCTCTAAATAAGGATAGACTGAGCACATAGGCTAGTGTAGGCTCACATATGCTGCACCAGATGTGTATATAAGAATAGACTGAGGACATAGGCTAGTATAGGCTCACATAGGCTACACCAGATGTGTATATAAGAATAGACTGAGGACATAGGCTAGTGTAGGCTCACATAGGCTGCACCAGATGTGTATATAAGAATAGACTGAGGACATAGGCTAGTGTAGGCTCACATATGCTGCACCAGATGTGTATATAAGAATAGACTGAGGACATAGGCCAGTATAGGCTCACATAGGCTGCACCGGCTGTGTATATAAGAATAGACTGAGGACATAGGCTAGCATAGGCTCACATAGGGAACACCAGATCTCTAAATAAGAATAGACTGAGGACATAGGCTAGTATAGGCTCACATAGGCTACACCAGATGTGTATATAAGAATAAACTAAGGACATAGGCTTGTATAGCCTCTTATAGGCTACACCAGATCTCCCAATAAGAATAGAGTGAGGACATATTCTAGTATAGGCTCACATAGGCTGCACCAGATGTGCATATAAGAATAGACTGAGGACATAGGCTAGTATAGGCTCACAGAGGCTACACCAGATCTCAAAATAAGAATAGACTGAGGACATAGGCTAGTATAGGCTCACATAGGCTACACCAGATGTGTATATAAGAATAAACTGAGGACATAGGCTAGTATAGGCTCACATAGGCTGCACCAGATGTGCATATAAGAATAGACTGAGGACATAGGCTAGTATAGGCTCACTTAGGCTACACCAGATCTCTAAATAAGAATAGACTGAGGACATAGGCTAGTATAGGCTAACATAGGCTACACCAGATCTCGAAATAAGAATAGACTGAGGACATAGGCTAGTATAGGCTCACATAGGCTACACCAGATGTGTATATAAGACTAGACTCAGAACATAGGCTAGTATATGCTCACATAGGCTACACCAGATGTGTATATAAGAATAGACTGAGGACATAGGCTAGTATAGGCTCACATAGGCTACACCAGATGTGTATATAAGAATAGACTGAGGACATAGGCTAGTATAGGCTCACACAGGCTACACCAGATGCGTATATAAGAATAGACTGAGGACATAGGCTAGTATAGGCTCAGATAGACTACACCAGATGTGTATAAAAGAATAGACTGAGCACATAGGCTAGTATAGGCTCACATAGGCTACACCACATATCTAAGTTAGAATAGACTGAAGACATAGGCTAGTATAGGCTCACATAGGCTACACCACATATCTAAGTTAGAATAGACTGAGGACATAGGCTAGTATAGCCTCACATAGGCTACACCAGATGTGTATATAAGAATAGACTGAGGACGTAGGTTAGTATAGGCTCACATAGGCTACACCAGATCTCTAAATAAGAATAGACTGAGGACATAGGCTAGTATGGGCTCACATAGGCTACACCAGATCTCTAAATAAGAATAGACTGAGGACATAGGCTAGTATAGGCTCACATAGGCTACACCAGATGTGTATATAAGAATAGACTGAGGACATAGGCTAGTATAGGCTCACATAGGCTACACCAGATCTCTAAATAAGTATAGACTGAGGACATAGGCTAGAATAGGCTCACATAGGCTGCACCAGATGTGTATATAAGAATAGACTGAGGACATAGGCTAGTATAGGCTCACATAGGCTACACCAGATGTGTATATAAGAATAGACTGAGGACATAGGCTAGTATAGGCTCAGATAGGCTACACCAGATGTGGATATAAGAATAGACTGAGCACATAGGCTACTATAGGCTCAAATAGGCTACACCAGATCTCTAAATAAGAATAGACTGAGGACATAGGCTAGCATAGAGTCACATAGGCTACACCAGATGTGTATATAAGAATAGACTTAGGACATAGGCTAGTATAGGCTCACATAGGCTACACGAGATGTGTATATAAGAATAGACTGAGGACATAGGCTAGTATAGGCTCACATAGGCTACACCAGATGTGTATATAAGAATAGACTGAGGACATAGGCTAGTATAGAATCAGATAGGCTACACCAGATGTGGATATAAGAATAGACTGAGCACATAGGCTAGTATAGGCTCAAATAGGCCACACCAGATCTCTAAATAAGAATAGACTGAGGACATAGGCTAGTATAGAGTCACATAGGCTACACCAGATGTGTATATAAGAATAGACTTACGACATAGGCTAGTATAGGCTCACATAGGCTACACGAGATGTGTATATAAGTATAGACTGAGGACATAGGCTAGTATAGGCTCACATAGGCTACACCAGATGTGTATATAAGAATAGACTGAGGACATAGGCTAGTATAGGCTCACATAGGCTACATCAGATGTGTATATAAGAATAGACTGAGCACATAGGCTAGTATAGGCTCACAGAGTTTACACCAGATCTCTATACAAGAATAGACTGAGGACATAGGCTAGTATAGGCTCACATACGCTACACCAAATCTCTAAATAAGTATAGACTCAGGACATAGGCTAGTATAGGCTCACATAGGCTACACCAGATGTGTATATAAGAATAGACTGAGGACATAGGCTAGTATAGAATCAGATAGGCTGCACCAGATGTGTATATAAGAATAGACTGAGGACATAGGCTAGTATAGGCTCACATAGGCTGCACCGGATGTGTATATAAGAATAGGCTGAGGAGATAGGCTAGTATAGGCTCACATAGGGTACACCAGATCTCTAAATAAGAATAGACTGAGGACATAGGCTAGTATAGGCTCACATAGGCTGCACCAGATCTCTAAATAAGAATAGACTGAGGACATAGGCTAGTATAGGCTCACATAGGCTACACCAGATGTGTATATAAGAATAAACTGAGGACATAGGCTAGTATAGGCTCACTTAGGCTACACCAGATCTCTAAATAAGAATAGACTGAGGTCATAGGCTAGTATAGGCTCACATAGACAACACCAGATGTGTATATAAGAATAAACTGAGGACATAGGCTAGTATAGGCTCACAAAGGCTACACCAGGTGCGTGTATAAGAATAGACTTGGGACATAGGCTAGTATAGGCTCACATAGGCTACACCAGATGTGTATATAAGAATAGACTGAGGAAATAGGCTAGTATAGGCTCACATAGGCTACACCAGATGCGTATATAAGAATAGACTGAGGACATAGGCTAGTATAGGCTCACATAGGCTACACCAGATGTGTATATAAGAATTGACTGAGCACATAGGCTAGTATAGGCTCACATAGGGTACACCAGATGTGTATATAAGAATAGACTAAGGACATAGGCTAGTATAGGCTCACATAGGCTACACCAGATGTGTATATAAGAATAGACTGAGGACGTAGGTTAGTATAGGCTCACATAGGCTACACCAGATCTCTAAATAAGAATAGACTGAGGACATAGGCTAGTATGGGCTCACATAGGCTACACCAGATCTCTAAATAAGAATAGACTGAGGACATAGGCTAGTATAGGCTCACAAAGGCTACACCAGATGTGTATATAAGAATAGACTGAGGACATAGGCTAGTATAGGCTCACATAGGCTACACCAGATCTCTAAATAAGTATAGACTGAGGACATAGGCTAGAATAGGTTCACATAGGCTGCACCAGATGTGTATATAAGTATAGACTGAGGACATAGGCTAGTATAGGCTCACATAGGCTACACCAGATGTGTATATAAGAATAGACTGAGGACATAGGCTAGTATAGGCTCAGATAGGCTACACCAGATGTGGATATAAGAATAGACTGAGCACATAGGCTAGTATAGGCTCAAATAGGCTACACCAGATCTCTAAATAAGAATAGACTGAGGACATAGGCTAGCATAGAGTCACATAGGCTACACCAGATGTGTATATAAGAATAGACTTAGGACATAGGCTAGTATAGGCTCACATAGGCTACACGAGATGTGTATATAAGAATAGACTGAGGACATAGGCTAGTATAGGCTCACATAGGCTACACCAGATGTGTATATAAGAATAGACTGAGGACATAGGCTAGTATAGAATCAGATAGGCTACACCAGATGTGGATATAAGAATAGACTGAGCACATAGGCTAGTATAGGCTCAAATAGGCCACACCAGATCTCTAAATAAGAATAGACTGAGGACATAGGCTAGTATAGAGTCACATAGGCTACACCAGATGTGTATATAAGAATAGACTTACGACATAGGCTAGTATAGGCTCACATAGGCTACACCAGATGTGTATATAAGTATAGACTGAGGACATAGGCTAGTATAGGCTCACATAGGCTACATCAGATGTGTATATAAGAATAGACTGAGCACATAGGCTAGTATAGGCTCACAGAGTTTACACCAGATCTCTATACAAGAATAGACTGAGGACATTGGCTAGTATAGGCTCACATACGCTACACCAAATCTCTAAATAAGTATAGACTCAGGACATAGGCTAGTATAGGCTCACATAGGCTACACCAGCTGTGTATATAAGAATAGACTGAGGACATAGGCTAGTATAGGCTCAGATAGGCTGCACCAGATGTGTATATAAGAATAGACTGAGGACATAGGCTAGTATAGGCTCACATAGGCTGCACCGGATGTGTATATAAGAATAGGCTGAGGACATAGGCTAGTATAGGCTCACATAGGGTACACCAGATCTCTAAATAAGAATAGACTGAGGACATAGGCTAGTATAGGCTCACATAGGCTGCACCAGATCTCTAAATAAGAATAGACTGAGGACATAGGCTAGTATAGGCTCACATAGGCTACACCAGATGTGTATATAAGAATAAACTGAGGACATAGGCTAGTATAGGCTCACTTAGGCTACACCAGATCTCTAAATAAGAATAGACTGAGGTCATAGGCTAGTATAGGCTCACATAGACAACACCAGATGTGTATAAGAATAAACTGAGGACATAGGCTAGTATAGGCTCACAAAGGCTACACCAGATGCGTGTATAAGAATAGACTTGGGACATAGGCTAGTATAGGCTCACATAGGCTACACCAGATGTGTATATAAGAATAGACTGAGGAAATAGGCTAGTATAGGCTCACATAGGCTACACCAGATGCGTATATAAGAATAGACTGAGGACATAGGCTAGTATAGGCTCACATAGGCTACACCAGATGTGTATATAAGAATAGACTGAGCACATAGGCTAGTATAGGCTCACATAGGGTACACCAGATCTCTAAATAGGTACAGACTGGGGAGATAAGCTAGTATAGGCTCACATAGGCCACACCAGATCTCTAAATAAGAATAGACTGAGGTCACAGACTAGTATAGGCTCACATAGGCTACACCAGATGCGTATATAGGAATAGACTGAGGAGATAGGCTAGTATAGGCTCACATAGGCTACACCAGATGTGTATATAACTCTAGACTCAGCACATAGGCTAGTATATGCTCACATAGGCTACACCAGATGTGTATATAAGAATAGACTGAGGACATAGGCTAGTATAGGCTCACATAGGCTACACCAGATGTGTATATAAGAATAGACTGAGGACATAGGCTAGTATAGGCTCACACAGGCTACACCAGATGCGTATATAAGAATAGACTGAGGACATAGGCTAGTATAGGCTCAGATAGACTACACCAGATGTGTATAAAAGAATAGACTGAGCACCTAGGCTAGTATAGGCTCACATAGGCTACACCACATATCTAAGTTAGAATAGACTGAGGACATAGGCTAGTATAGGCTCACATAGGCTTCACCACATATCTAAGTTAGAATAGAGTGAGGACATAGGCTAGTATAGCCTCACATAGGCTACACCAGATGTGTATATAAGAATAGACTGAGGACGTAGGTTAGTATAGGCTCACATAGGCTACACCAGATCTCTAAATAAGAATAGACTGAGGACATAGGCTAGTATGGGCTCACATAGGCTACACCAGATCTCTAAATAAGAATAGACTGAGGACATAGGCTAGTATAGGCTCACATAGGCTACACCAGATCTCTAAATAAGAATAGACTGAGGCCATAGGCTAGTATAGGCTCACATAGGCTACACCAGATGTGTATATAAGAATAGACTGAGGACATAGGCTAGTATAGGCTCACATAGGCTACACCAGATCTCTAAATAAGTATAGACTGAGGACATAGGCTAGAATAGGCTCACATAGGCTGCACCAGATGTGTATATAAGAATAGACTGAGGACATAGGCTAGTATAGGCTCACATAGGCTACACCAGATGTGTATATAAGAATAGACTGAGGACATAGGCTAGTATAGGCTCAGATAGGCTACACCAGATGTGGATATAAGAATAGACTGAGCACATAGGCTAGTATAGGCTCAAATAGGCTACACCAGATCTCTAAATAAGAATAGACTGAGGACATAGGCTAGCATAGAGTCACATAGGCTACACCAGATGTGTATATAAGAATAGACTTAGGACATAGGCTAGTATAGGCTCACATAGGCTACACGAGATGTGTATATAAGAATAGACTGAGGACATAGGCTAGTATAGGCTCACATAGGCTACACCAGATGTGTATATAAGAATAGACTGAGGACATAGGCTAGTATAGGCTCACATAGGCTACATCAGATGTGTATATAAGAATAGACTGAGCACATAGGCTCGTATAGGCTCACATAGTTTACACCAGATCTCTAAACAAGAATAGACTGAGGACATTGGCTAGTATAGGCTCACATACGCTACACCAAATCTCTAAATAAGTATAGACTCAGGACATAGGCTAGTATAGGCTCACATAGGCTACACCAGATCTGTATATAAGAATAAACTGAGGACATAGGCTAGTATAGGCTCACATAGGCTGCACATGATCTCTAAATAAGAATAGACTGAGGACATGGGCTAGTATAGGCTCACATAGGCTACACCAGATGTGTATATAAGAATAAACTAGGGACATAGGCTAGTATAGGCTCATATAGGCTACACCAGATCTCCAAATAAGAATAGACTGAGGACATAGGCTAGTATAGGCTCACATAGGCTACACCAGATGTGTATATAAGAATAAACTGAGGACATAGGCTAGTATAGGCTCACATAGGCTACACCAGATGTGTATATAAGAATAAACTAAGGACATAGGCTAGTATAGGCTCATATAGGCTACACCAGATCTCCAAATAAGAATAGACTGAGGACATAGGCTAGTATAGGCTCACATAGGCTACACCAGATGTGTATATAAGAATAAACTGAGGACATAGGCTAGTATAGGCTCACATAGGCTGCACCAGACGTGCATATAAGAATAGACTGAGGACATAGGCTAGTATAGGCTCACATAGGCTGCACCAGATGTGTATATAAGAATAAACTGAGGACATAGGCTAGTATAGGCTCACATAGGCTACACCAGATCTCAAAATAAGAATAGACTGAGGACATAGGCTAGTATAGGCTCACATAGGCTGCACCTTATGTGTATATAAGAATAGACTGAGGATATAGGCTAGTATAGGCTCACATAGGCTACACCAGATGTGTATATAAGAATAGACTGAGGACATAGGCTAGTATAGGCTCACATAGGCTACACCAGATCTCTAAATAAGAATAGACTGAGGACATAGGCTAGTATAGGCTCACATAGGCTACACCAAATGTGTATATAAGAATAGACTGAGGACATAGGCTAGTATAGGCTCACATAGGCTGCACCAGATGTGTATATAAGAATAGACTGAGGACATAGGCTAGTATAGGCTCACATAGGCTACACCAGATGTGTATATAAGAATAGACTGAGGACATAGGCTAGTATAGGCTCACATAGGCTACACCAGATATGTATATAAGAATAGACTGAGGACATAGGCTAGTATAGGCTCCCATAGGCTGCACCAAATCTCTAAATTAATATAGTCTGAGGACATAGGCCAATATAGGCTCCCGTAGGCTATACCAAATCTCTATATAAGTATAACTGAGGACACACGCTACTATAGGCTCACATAGGCTACACCAAATGTGTATATAAGAATAGACTGAGGACATAGGCTAGTATAGGCTCACATAGGCTGCACCAGATGTGTATATAAGAATAGACTGAGGACATAGGCTAGTATAGGCTCACATAGGCTACACCAGATATGTATATAAGAATAGACTGAGGACATAGGCTAGTATAGGCTCCCATAGGCTGCACCAAATCTCTAAATTAATATAGTCTGAGGACATAGGCCAATATAGGCTCCCGTAGGCTATACCAAATCTCTATATAAGTATAACTGAGGACACACGCTACTATAGGCTCACATAGGCTATACCAAATCTCTATATAAGTATAGACTGGGGACATACGCTACTATAGACTCACATAGGCTACACCAGATCTGTATATAAGCATAGACTGAGGACATAGGCTAGTATAGGCTACACCAGAACTGCATATGAGTACAGACGTCGGACATAGGCTAGTGTAGGCCACACCAGATCTGTATATAAGTATAGACTGAAGACATAGGCTACACCAGATCTGTATATAAGAATAAACTGAGGACATAGGCTAGTATAGGCTCACATAGGAAACACCAGATGTGTATATAAGAATAAACTGAGGACATAGGCTAGTATAGGCTCACATAGGCTGCACCAGATGTGTATATAAGAATAGACTGAGGACATAGGCTAGTATAGGCTCACATAGGCTACACCAGATGTGTATATAAGAATAGGCTGAGGACATAGGCTAGTATAGGCTCACATAGGCTACACCAGATGTGTATATGAGAATAAACTGAGGACATAGGCTAGTATAGGCTCACATAGGCTACACCAGATCTTTAAATAAGAATAGACTTACGACATAGGCTAGTATAGGCTCACATAGGCTACACCAGATGTGTATATAAGAATAAACTGAGGACATAGGCTAGTATAGGCTCACATAGGCTGCACCATATGTGTATATAGGAATAGACTTAGGACATAGGCTAGTATAGGCTCACATAGGCTACACCAGATCTCTAAATAAGAATAGACTGAGCACATAGGCTAGTATAGGCTCACATAGGCTACACCAGATGTGTATATAAGAATAGACTGGGCACATAGGCTAGTATAGGCTCACATAGGCTACACCAGATCTCTAAATAAGAATAGACTGAGCACATAGGCTAGTATACGCTCACATGGGCTACACCAGATCTCTAAATAAGGATAGACTGAGCACATAGGCTAGTATAGGCTCACATAGGCTACACCAGATGTGTATATAAGAATAGACTGAGGACATAGGCTAGTATAGGCTCACATAGGCTACACCAAATCTCTAAATAAGAATAGAGTGAGCACATAGGCTAGTATAGGCTCACATAGGCTACACCAGATCTCTAAATAAGAATAGACTGAGGACATAGGCTAGTATGGGCTCACATAGGCTGCACTAGATGTGTATATAAGAATAGACTGAGGACATAGGCTAGTATAGGCTCACATAGGTTACACCAGATCTCTAAATAAGTATAGACTGAGGACATAGGCTAGTATAGGCTTACATAGGCTGCACCAGATGTGTATATAAGAATAGACTGAGGTCATAGGCTAGTATAGGCTCACATAGGCTACACCAGATCTCGAAATAAGAATAGACTGAGGACATAGGTTAGTATAGGCTCACATAGGCTACACCAGATGTGTATATAAGAATAGACTGAGGACATAGGCTAGTATAGGCTCACATAGGCTGCACCAGATGTGTATATAAGAATAGACTGAATACATAGGCTACTATAGGCTTGCATAGGCTGCACCAGATGTGTATATAAGAATACACTGAGGACATAGGCTAGTATAGGCTCACATAGGCTACACCAGATGTGTATATAAGAATAGACTGAGGACATAGGCTAGTGTAGGCTCACATAGGCTACACCAGATGTGTATATAAGAATAGACTGAGGACATAGGCTAGTGTAGGCTCACATATGCTGCACCAGATGTGTATATAAGAATAGACTGAGGACATAGGCTAGTGTAGGCTCACATAGGCTGCACCAGATGTGTATATAAGAATAGACTGAGGACATAGGCTAGTGTAGGCTCACATATGCTGCACCAGATGTGTATATAAGAATAGACTGAGGACATAGGCTAGTGTAGGCTCACATAGGCTACACCAGATGTGTATATAAGAATAGACTGAGGACATAGGCTACTATAGGCTCACATAGGCTACACCAGATGTGTATATAAGAATAGACTGAGGACATAGGCTAGTGTAGGCTCACATATGCTGCACCAGATGTGTATATAAGAATAGACTGAGGACATAGGCTAGTATAGGCTCACATAGGCTACACCAGATGTGTATATAAGAATAGACTGAGGACATAGGCTATTGTAGGCTCACATATGCTGCACCAGATGTGTATATAAGAATAGACTGAGGACATAGGCTAGTATAGGCTCACATAGGCTACACCAGATGTGTATATAAGAATAGACTGAGGACATAGGCTAGTGTAGGCTCACATAGGCTGCACCAGATGTGTATATAAGAATAGACTGAGGACATAGGCTAGTGTAGGCTCACATATGCTGCACCAGATTTGTATATAAGAATAGACTGAGGACATAGGCCAGTATAGGCTCACATAGGCTGCACCGGCTTTGTATATAAGAATAGACTGAGGACATAGGCTAGCATAGGCTCACATAGGGAACACCAGATCTCTAAATAAGAATAGACTGAGGACATAGGCTAGTATAGGTTCACATAGGCTACACCAGATGTGTATATAAGAATAAACTGAGGACATAGGCTAGTATAGGCTCACATAGGCTACACCAGATCTCTAAATAAGAATAGACTGAAGACATAGGCTAGTATAGGCTCACATAGGCTACACCAGATGTGTATATAAGAATAAACTGCGGACATAGGCTAGTGTAGGCTCACATAGGCTACACCAGATGTGTATATAAGAATGAACTGAGGACATAGGCTAGTATAGGCTCACATAGGCTACACCAGATGTGTATATAAGAATAAACTGCGGACATAGGCTAGTATAGGCTCACATAGGCTACACCAGATGTGTATATAAGAATAAACTGAGGACATAGGCTAGTATAGGCTAACATAGGCTACACCAGATCTCTAAATAAGAATAGACTGAGGACATAGGCTAGTGTAGGCTCACATAGGCTGCACCAGATGTGTATATAAGAATAGACTGAGGACATAGGCTAGTATAGGCTCACATAGGCTACACCAGATCTCTAAATAAGAATAGACTGAGGACATAGGCTAGTATAGGCTCACATAGGCTACACCAGATCTCTAAATAAGTATAGACTGAGGACATAGGCTAGTATAGGCTCACATAGGCTGCACCAGATGTGTATATAAGAATAGACTGAGGACATAGGCTAGTATAGGCTCACATAGGCTACACCAGATCTCTAAATAAGTATAGACTGAGGACATAGGCTAGTATAGGCTCACATAGGCTGCACCAGATGTGTATATAAGAATAGACTGAGGACATAGGCTAGTATAGGCTCACATAGGCTACACCAGATCTCTAAATAAGTATAGACTGAGGACATAGGCTAGTATAGGCTCACATAGGCTGCACCAGATGTGTATATAAGAATAGACTGAGGACATAGGCTAGTATAGGCTCACATAGGTTACACCAGATCTCTAAATAAGTATAGACTGAGGACATAGGCTAGTATCGGCTTACACAGGCTGCACCACATGTGTCTATAAGAATAGACTGAGGACATAGGCTAGTATAGGCTCACATAGGCTACACCAGATCTCTAAATAAGAATAGACTGATGACATAGGCTAGTATATGCTCACATAGGCTGCACCGGATGTGCATATAAGAATAGACTGAGGACATAGGCTAGTATAGGCTCATATAGGCTACACCAGATCTCAAAATAAGAATAGACTGAGGACATAGGCTAGTATAGGCTCACTTAGGCTACACCAGATCTCTAAATAAGAATAGACTGAGGACATAGGCTAGTATAGGCTCACATAGGCTACACCAGATGTGTATATAAGAATAAACTGAGGACATAGGCTAGTATAGGCTCACTAGGCTGCACCAGATGTGCATATAAGAATAGACTCAGGACATAGGCTAGTATAGGCTCACTTAGGCTACACCAGATCTCTAAATAAGAATAGACTGAGGACATAGGCTAGTATAGGCTAACATAGGCTACACCAGATCTCTAAATAAGTATAGACTGAGGACATAGGCTAGTATATGCTCACATAGGCTGCACCGGGTGTGTATATAAGAATAGACTGAGGACATAGGCTAGTATAGCCTCACATAGGCTACACCAGATCTCTAAATAAGAATAGACTGATGACATAGGCTAGTATAGGCACACATAGGCTACACCAGATCTCTAAATAAGTATAGACTGAGGACATAGGCTAGTATAGCCTCACATAGGCTGCACCAGATGTGTATATAAGAATAGACTGAGGACATACGCTAGTATAGGCTCACATAGGTTACACCAGATCTCTAAATAAGTATAGACTGAGGACATAGGCTAGTATAGGCTTACACAGGCTGCACCACATGTGTCTATAAGAATAGACTGAGGACATAGGCTAGTATAGGCCCACATAGGCTACACCAGATCTCTAAATTAGAATAGACTGATGACATAGGCTAGTATATGCTCACATAGGCTGCACCGGATATGCATATAAGAATAGACTGAGGACATAGGCTAGTATAGGCTCACATAGGCTACACCAGATCTCAAAATAAGAATAGACTGAGGACATAGGCTAGTATAGGCTCACTTAGGCTACACCAGATCTCTAAATAAGAATAGACTGAGGACATAGGCTAGTATAGGCTCACATAGGCCACACCAGATGTGTATATAAGAATAAACTGAGGACATAGGCTTGTATAGGCTCACATAGGCTGCACCAGATGTGCATATAAGAATAGACTCAGGACATACGCTAGTATAGGCTCACTTAGGCTACACCAGATCTCTAAATAAGAATATACTGAGGACATAGGCTAGTATAGGCTAACATAGGCTACACCAGATCTCTAAATAAGAATAGACTGAGGACATAGGCTAGTATGGGCTCACATAGGCTGCACTAGATGTGTATATAAGAATAGACTGAGGACATAGGCTAGTATAGGCTCACATAGGTTACACCAGATCTCTAAATAAGTATAGACTGAGGACATAGGCTAGTATAGGCTTACATAGGCTGCACCAGATTTGTATATAAGAATAGACTGAGGTCATAGGCTAGTATAGGCTCACATAGGCTACACCAGATCTCGAAATAAGAATAGACTGAGGACATAGGTTAGTATAGGCTCACATAGGCTACACTAGATGTGTATATAAGAATAGACTGAGGACATAGGCTAGTATAGGCTCACATAGGCTGCACCAGATGTGTATATAAGAATAGACTGAATACATAGGCTACTATAGGCTTGCATAGGCTGCACCAGATGTGTATATAAGAATACACTGAGGACATAGGCTAGTATAGGCTCACATAGGCTACACCAGATGTGTATATAAGAATAGACTGAGGACATAGGCTAGTGTAGGCTCACATAGGCTGCACCAGATGTGTATATAAGAATAGACTGAGGACATAGGCTAGTGTAGGCTCACATATGCTGCACCAGATGTGTATATAAGAATAGACTGAGGACATAGGCTAGTGTAGGCTCACATAGGCTACACCAGATGTGTATATAAGAATAGTCTGAGGACATAGGCTACTATAGGCTCACATAGGCTACACCAGATGTGTATATAAGAATAGACATAGGACATAGGCTAGTGTAGGCTCACATATGCTGCACCAGATGTGTATATAAGAATAGACTGAGGACATAGGCTAGTATAGGCTCACATAGGCTACACCAGATGTGTATATAAGAATAGACTGAGGACATAGGCTAGTGTAGGCTCACATATGCTGCACCAGATGTGTATATAAGAATAGACTGAGGACATAGGCTAGTATAGGCTCACATAGGCTACACCAGATGTGTATATAAGAATAGACTGAGGACATAGGCTAGTGTAGGCTCACATAGGCTGCACCAGATGTGTATATAAGAATAGACTGAGGACATAGGCTAGTGTAGGCTCACATATGCTGCACCAGATGTGTATATAAGAATAGACTGAGGACATAGGCCAGTATAGGCTCACATAGGCTGCACCGGCTGTGTATATAAGAATAGACTGAGGACATAGGCTAGCATAGGCTCACATAGGGAACACCAGATCTCTAAATAAGAATAGACTGAGGACATAGGCTAGTATAGGTTCACATAGGCTACACCAGATGTGTATATAAGAATAAACTGAGGACATAGGCTAGTATAGGCTCACATAGGCTACACCAGATCTCTAAATAAGAATAGACTGAGGACATAGGCTAGTATAGGCTCACATAGGCTACACCAGATGTGTATATAAGAATAAACTGCGGACATAGGCTAGTGTAGGCTCACATAGGCTACACCAGATGTGTATATAAGAATAAACTGAGGACATAGGCTAGTATAGGCTCACACAGGCTACACCAGATGTGTATAGAAGAATAAACTGCGGACATAGGCTAGTATTATCTCACATAGGCTACACCAGATGTGTATATAAGAATAAACTGAGGACATAGGCTAGTATAGGCTAACATAGGCTACACCAGATCTCTAAATAAGAATAGACTGAGGACATAGGCTAGTATAGGCTCACATAGGCTGCACCAGATGTGTATATAAGAATAGACTGAGGACATAGGCTAGTATAGGCTCACATAGGCTACACCAGATCTCTAAATAAGAATAGACTGAGGACATAGGCTAGTATAGGCTAACATAGGCTACACCAGATCTCTAAATAAGTATAGACTGAGGACATAGGCTAGTATAGGCTCACATAGGCTGCACCAGATGTGTATATAAGAATAGACTGAGGACATAGGCTATTATAGGCTCACATAGGCTACACCAGATCTCTAAATAAGAATAGACTGATGACATAGGCTAGTATATGCTCTCATAGGCTGCACCGGGTGTGTATATAAGAATAGACTGAGGACATAGGCTAGTATAGGCTCACATAGGTTACACCAGATCTCTAAATAAGTATAGACTGAGGACATAGGCTAGTATAGGCTTACACAGGCTGCACCACATGTGTCTATAAGAATAGACTGAGGACATAGGCTAGTATGGGCTCACATAGGCTGCACTAGATGTGTATATAAGAATAGACTGAGGACATAGGCTAGTATAGGCTCACATAGGTTACACCAGATCTCTAAATAAGTATAGACTGAGGACATAGGCTAGTATAGGCTTACATAGGCTGCACCAGATGTGTATATAAGAATAGACTGAGGTCATAGGCTAGTATAGGCTCACTTAGGCTACACCAGTTCTCTAAATAAGAATAGACTGAGGACATAGGCTAGTATAGGCTCACATAGGCTACACCAGATGTGTATATAAGAATAAACTGAGGACATAGGCTAGTATAGGCTCACATAGGCTACACCAGTTCTCTAAATAAGAATAGACTGAGGACATAGGCTAGTATAGGCTCACATAGGCTACACCAGATGTGTATATAAGAATAAACTGAGGACATAGGCTAGTATAGGCTCACTTAGGCTACACCAGTTCTCTAAATAAGAATAGACTGAGGACATAGGCTAGTATAGGCTCACATAGGCTGCACCAGATGTGCATATAAGAATAGACTCAGGACATAGGCTAGTATAGGCTCACTTAGGCTACACCAGATCTCTAAATAAGAATAGACTGAGGACATAGGCTAGTATAGGCTCATATAGGCTACACCAGATCTCCAAATAAGAATAGACTGAGGACATAGGCTAGTATAGGCTCACATAGGCTACACCAGATGTGTATATAAGAATAAACTGAGGACATAGGCTAGTATAGGCTCACATAGGCTGCACCAGATGTGTATATAAGAATAGACTGAGCACATAGGCTAGTATAGGCTCACATAGGCTACACCTGATCTCTAAATAAGAATAGACTGAGGACATAGGCTAGTATAGGCTCACATAGGCTACACCAGATGTGTATATAAGAATAAACTGAGGACCTAGGATGGTATAGGCTCACATAGGCTGCACCGGATGTGTATATAAGAATAGACTGAGGACATAGGCTAGTATAGGCTCACATAGGCTACACCAGATGTGTATATAAGAATAGACTGAGGACATAGGCTAGTATAGGCTCACATAGGCTGCACCAGATGTGTATATAAGAATAGACTGAGGACATAGCCTAGTATAGGCTCACATAGGCTACACCAGATGTGTATATAAGCATAGAGTGAGGACATAGGCTAGTATAGGCTCACATAGGCTGCAACAGATGTGTATATAAGAATAGACTGAGGACATAGGCTAGTATAGGCTCACATAGGCTGCACCAGATGTGTATATAGGAATAGACTGAGGACACAGGCTAGTATAGGCTCACATAGGCTCCACCAGATCTCTAAATAAGAATAGACTGAGCACATAGGCTAGTATAGGCTCACATAGGCTACAGCAGATGCGTATATAAGAATAGACTGAGGACGTAGGCTGGTATAGGCTCACATAGGCTACACCAGATGTGTATATAAGAATAGACTGAGGAAATAGGCTAGTATAGGCTCACATAGGCTACACCAGATGCGTATATAAGAATAGACTGAGGACATAGGCTGGTATAGGCTCACATAGGCTACACCAGATGTGTATATAAGAATAGACTGAGCACATAATGTAGTAAAGGCTCACATAGGGTACACCAGATCTCTAAATAGGTACAGACTGGGGAGATAAGCTAGTATAGGCTCACATAGGCTACACCAGTTCTCTAAATAAGAATAGACTGAGGACATAGACTAGTATAGGCTCACAGAGGCTACACCAGATGCGTATATAAGAATAGACTGAGGACATAGGCTAGTATAGGCTCACATAGGCTACACCAGATGTGTATATAAGAATAGACTGAGCACATTGGCTAGTATATGGTCACATAGGCTACACCAGATGTGTATATAAGAATAGACTGAGCACATATGCTAGTATAGGCTCAAATAGGCTACACCAGATCTCTAAATAGGAATAGACTGAGGACATAGGCTAGTATAGGCTCACATAGGCTACACCAGATGTGTATATAAGAATAAACTGAGGACATAGGCTAGTATAGGCTCACACAGGCTACACCAGATTTGTATATAAGAATAGACTGAGGACATAGGCTAGTATAGGCTCACATACGCTGCACCAGATCTCTAAATAAGAATAGACTGAGGACATAGGCTAGTATAGGCTCATATAGGCTACACCAGATGTGTATATAAGAATAGACTGAGGACATAGGCTAGTATAGGCTCACACAGGCTACACCAGATTTGTATATAAGAATAGACTGAGGACATAGGCTAGTATAGGCTCACATAGGCTACACCAGATGTGTATATAAGAATAGACTGAGGACATAGGCTAGTATAGGCTCAGATAGGCTACACCAGATGTGGATATAAGAATAGACTGAGCACATAGGCTAGTATAGGCTCAAATAGGCTACACCAGATCTCTAAATAAGAATAGACTGAGGACATAGGCTAGTATAGAGTCACATAGGCTACACCAGATGTGTATATAAGAATAGACTGAGCACATATAGTAGTATAGGCTCAAATAGGCTACACCAGATCTCTAAATAAGAATAGACTGAGGACATAGGCTAGTATAGGCTCAGATAGACTACACCAGATGTGTATAAAAGAATAGACTGAGCACATAGGCTAGTATAGGCTCACATAGGCTACACCACATATCTAAGTTAGAATAGACTGAGGACATAGGCTACTATAGCTTCACATAGGCTACACCAGATGTGTATATAAGAATAGACTGAGGACGTAGGTTAGTATAGGCTCACATAGGCTACACCAGATCTCTAAATAAGAATAGACTGAGGACATAGGCTAGTATAGGCTCACATAGGCTACACCAGATGTGGATATAAGAATAGACTGAGCACATAAGCTAGTATAGGCTGAAATAGGCTACACCCTATCTCTAAATAAGAATAGACTGAGGACATAGGCTAGTATAGAGTCACATAGGCTACACCAGATGTGTATATAAGAATAGACTTAGGACATAGGCTAGTATAGGCTCACATAGGCTACACGAGATGTGTATATAAGAATAGACTGAGGCCATAGGCTAGTATAGGCTCACATAGGCTACACCAGATGTGTATATAAGAAAAGACTGAGGACATAGGCTAGTATAGGCTCACATAGGCTACATCAGATGTGTATATAAGAATAGACTGAGCACATAGGCTAGTATAGGCTCACATAGGCTGCACCAGATGTGTATATAAGAATACACTAAGGACATAGGTCAGTATAGGCTCATATAGGCTACACCAGATCTCCAAATAAGAATAGACTGAGGACATAGGCTAGTATAGGCTCACATAGGCTACACCAGATGTGTATATAAGAATACACTAAGGACATAGGTCAGTATTGGCTCATATAGGCTACACCAGATCTCCAAATAAGAATAGACTGAGGACATAGGCTAGTATAGGCTCACATAGGCTACACCAGATGTGTATATAAGAATACACTAAGGACATAGGTCAGTATAGGCTCATATAGGCTACACCAGATCTCCAAATAAGAATAGACTGACATAGGCTAGTATAGGATCACATAGGCTGCACCAGATGTGTATATAAGAATAGACTGAGCACATAGGCTAGTATAGGCTCACATAGGCTACACCTGATCTCTAAATAAGAATAGACTGAGGACGTAGGCTAGTATAGGCTCACATCGGCTACACCAGATCTCTAAATAAGAATAGACTGAGGACATAGGTTAGTATAGGCTCACATAGGCTACACCAGATCTCTAAATAAGAATAGACTGAGCACATACGCTAGTATAGGCTCACATCGGCTACACCAGATCTCTAAATAAGAATAGACTGAGGACATAGGCTAGTATAGGCTCACATAGGCTACACCAGAAGTGTATATAAGAATAAACTAAGGACATAGGCTAGTATAGCCTCTCATAGGCTACACCAGATCTCCAAATAAGAACAGACTAAGGACATAGGCTAGTATAGGCTCACATAGGCTACACCAGATGTGTATATAAGAATAAACTGAGGACATAGGCTAGTAGAGGCTCACATAGGCTGCACCAGATGTGTATATAAGAATAGACTGAGCACATAGGCTAGTATAGGCTCACATAGGCTACACCTGATCTCTAAATAAGAATAGACTGAGGACATAGGCTAGTATAGGCTCACATAGGCTACACCAGATCTCTAAATAAGAATAGACTGAGGCCATTGGCTAGTATAGGCTCACATAGGCTACACGAGATGTGTATATAAGAATAAACTAAGGATATAGAATAGTATAGGCTCATATAGGCTACACCAGATCTCCAAATAAGAATAGACTGAGGACATAGGCTAGTATAGGCTCACATAGGCTACACCAGATGTGTATATAAGAATAAACTAAGGATATAGGCTAGTATAGGCTCACATAGGCTACACCAGATGTGTATATAAGAATAAACTGAGGACATAGGCTAGTATAGGCTCACATAGGCTGCACCAGATGTGTATATAAGAATAGACTGAGCACATAGGCTAGTATAGGCTCACATAGGCTACACCTGATCTATAAATAAGAATAGACTGAGGACATAGGCTACTATAGGCTCACATAGGCTACACCAGATCTCTAAATAAGAATAGACTGAGGACATAGGCTAGTATAGGCTCACATAGGCTACACCAGATGTGTATATAAGAATAAACTGAGGACATAGGCTAGTATACGCTCACATAGGCTGCAGCAGATGTGTATATAAGAATAGGATGAGGACATAGGCTAGTATAGGCTCACATAGGCTACACCAGATGTGTATATAAGAATAGACTGAGGACATAGGCTGGTATAGGCTCACATAGGCTACACCAGATCTCTAAATAAGAATAGACTGAGGACATAGGCTAGTATAGGCTCACATAGGCTACACCAGATCTCTAAATAAGAATAGACTGAGGACATAGGCTAGTATAGGCTCACATAGGCTACACCAGATCTCTAAATAAGAATAGACTGAGGACATAGGCTAGTATAGAGTCACATAGGCTACACCAGATGTGGATATAAGAATAGACTGAGCACATAGGCTAGTATAGGCTCAAATAGGCTACACCAGATCTCTAAATAAGAATAGACTGAGGACATAGGCTAGTATAGAGTCACATAGGCTACACCAAATGTGTATATAAGAATAGACTGAGCACATATGCTAGTATAGGCTCAAATAGGCTACACCAGATCTCTAAATAAGAATAGACTGAGGACATAGGCTAGTATAGGCTCAGATAGACTACACCAGATGTGTATAAAAGAATAGACTGAGCACATAGGCTAGTATAGGCTCACATAGGCTACACCACATATCTAAGTTAGAATAGACTGAGGACATAGGGTACTATAGCTTCACATAGGCTACACCAAATGTGTATATAAGAATAGACTGAGGACGTAGGTTAGTATAGGCTCACATAGGCTACACCAGATCTCTAAATAAGAATAGACTGAGGACATAGGCTAGTATAGGCTCACATAGGCTACACCAGATGTGGATATAAGAATAGACTGAGCACATAGGCTAGTATAGGCTGAAATAGGCTACACCAGATCTCTGAATAAGAATAGACTGAGGACATAGGCTAGTATAGAGTCACATAGGCTACACCAGATGTGTATATAAGAATAGACTGAGCACATAGGCTAGTATAGGCTCACATAGGCTACACCTGATCTATAAATAAGAATAGACTGAGGACATAGGCTAGTATAGGCTCACATAGGCTACACCAGATCTCTAAATAAGAATAGACTGAGGACATAGGCTAGTATAGGCTCACATAGGCTACACCAGATGTGTATATAAGAATAAACTGAGGACATAGGCTAGTATACGCTCACATAGGCTGCAGCAGATGTGTATATAAGAATAGGATGAGGACATAGGCTAGTATAGGCTCACATAGGCTACACCAGATGTGTATATAAGAATAGACTGAGGGCATAGGCTAGTATAGGCTCAGATAGGCTACACCAGATGTGTATATAAGAATACACTAAGGACATAGGTCAGTATTGGCTCATATAGGCTACACCAGATCTCCAAATAAGAATAGACTGAGGACATAGGCTAGTATAGGCTCACATAGGCTACACCAGATGTGTATATAAGAATACACTAAGGACATAGGTCAGTATAGGCTCATATAGGCTACACCAGATCTCCAAATAAGAATAGACTGACATAGGCTAGTATAGGATCACATAGGCTGCACCAGATGTGTATATAAGAATAGACTGAGCACATAGGCTAGTATAGGCTCACATAGGCTACACCTGATCTCTAAATAAGAATAGACTGAGGACGTAGGCTAGTATAGGCTCACATCGGCTACACCAGATCTCTAAATAAGAATAGACTGAGGACATAGGCTAGTATAGGCTCACATAGGCTACACCAGATCTCTAAATAAGAATAGACTGAGCACATACGCTAGTATAGGCTCACATCGGCTACACCAGATCTCTAAATAAGAATAGACTGAGGACATAGGCTAGTATAGGCTCACATAGGCTACACCAGAAGTGTATATAAGAATAAACTAAGGACATAGGCTAGTATAGCCTCTCATAGGCTACACCAGATCTCCAAATAAGAACAGACTGAGGACATAGGCTAGTATAGGCTCACATAGGCTACACCAGATGTGTATATAAGAATAAACTGAGGACATAGGCTAATAGAGGCTCACATAGGCTGCACAAGATGTGTATATAAGAATAGACTGAGCACATAGGCTAGTATAGGCTCACATAGGCTACACCTGATCTCTAAATAAGAATAGACTGAGGACATAGGCTAGTATAGGCTCACATAGGCTACACCAGATGTGTATATAAGAATAAACTAAGGATATAGGCTAGTATAGGCTCACATAGGCTACACCAGATGTGAATATAAGAATAAACTGAGGACATAGGCTAGTATAGGCTCACATAGGCTGCACCAGATGTGTATATAAGAATAGACTGAGCACATAGGCTAGTATAGGCTCACATAGGCTACACCTGATCTATAAATAAGAATAGACTGAGGACATAGGCTAGTATAGGCTCACATAGGCTACACCAGATCTCTAAATAAGAATAGACTGAGGACATAGGCTAGTATAGGCTCACATAGGCTACACCAGATGTGTATATAAGAATAAACTGAGGACATAGGCTAGTATACGCTCACATAGGCTGCACCAGATGTGTATATAAGAATAGGCTGAGGACATAGGCTAGTATAGGCTCACATAGGCTACACCAGATGTGTATATAAGAATAGACTGAGGACATAGGCTGGTATAGGCTCACATAGGCTACACCAGATCTCTAAATAAGAATAGACTGAGGACATAGGCTAGTATAGGCTCACATAGGCTACACCAGATCTCTAAATAAGAATAGACTGAGGACATAGGCTAGTATAGGCTCACATAGGCTACACCAGATCTCTAAATAAGAATAGACTGAGGACATAGGCTAGTATAGGCTCACATAGGCTACACCAGATGTGTATATAAGAATAGACTGAGGGCATAGGCTAGTATAGGCTCAGATAGGCTACACCAGATGTGTATATAAGAATAGACTGAGCACATAGGCTAGTATAGGCTCAAATAGGCTACACCTGATCTCTAAATAAGAATAGACTGAGGACATAGGCTAGTATAGAGTCACATAGGCTACACCAGATCTCTAAATTAGTATAGACTGAGGACATAGGCTAGTATAGGCTCACACAGGCTGCACCAGATGTGTATATAAGAATAGACATAGGACATAGGCTAGTATAGGCTCACATAGGCTACACCAGATCTCGAAATAAGAATAGACTGAGGACATAGGCTAGTATAGGCTCACATAGGCTACACCAGATGTGTATATAAGAATAAACTGAGGACCTAGGCTGGCATAGGCTCACATAGGCTGCACCGGATGTGTATATAAGAATAGACTGAGGACATAGGCTAGTATAGGCTCACATAGGCTACACCAGATGTGTATATAAGAATAGACTGAGGACATAGGCTAGTATAGGCTCACATAGGCTGCACCAGATGTGTATATAAGAATAGACTGAGGACATAGCCTAGTATAGGCTCACATAGGCTACAACAGATATGTATATAAGCATAGAGTGAGGACATAGGCTAGTATAGGCTCACATAGGCTGCAACAGATGTGTATATAAGAATAGACTGAGGACATAGGCTAGTATAGGCTCACATAGGCTGCACCAGATATGTATATAAGAATAGACTGAGGACACAGGCTAGTATAGGCTCACATAGGCTCCACCAGATCTCTAAATAAGAATAGACTGAGCACATAGGCTAGTATAGGCTCACATAGGCTACAGCAGATCTCTAAATAAGAATAGACTGAGGACATAGGCTAGTATAGGCTCACATAGGCTACACCAGATGTGTATATAAGAATAGACCGAGGACATAGGCTAGTATTTCCTCACATAGGCTACACCAGATCTCTAAATAAGAATAGACTGGGGACATAGGCTAGTATAGCCTCACATAGGGTACACCAGATCTCTAAATAGGTACCGACTGGGGAGATAAACTAATATAGGCTCACATAGGCTACACCACATCTCTAAATAAGAATAGACTGAGGACATAGGCTAGTATAGGCTCACAAAGGCTACACCAGATGCGCATATAAGAATAGACTTGGGACATAGGCTAGTATAGGCTCACATAGGCTACACCAGATGTGTATATAAGAATGGACTGAGGAAATAGGCTAGTATAGGCTCACATAGGCTACACCAGATGCGTATATAAGAATAGACTGAGGACATAGGCTAGTATAGGCTCACATAGGATACACCAGATGTGTATATAAGAATAGACTGAGCACATAGGCTAGTATAGGCTCACATAGGCTACACCAGATCTCTAAATAAGAATAGACTGAGGACACAGACTAGTATAGGCTCACATAGGCTACACCAGATGCGTATATAGGAATAGACTGAGGAGATAGGCTAGTATAGGCTCACATAGGCTACACCAGATGTGTATATAAGAATAGACTGAGCACATAGGCTAGTGTAGGCTCACATATGCTGCACCAGATGTGTATATAAGAATAGACTGAGGACATAGGCTAGTATAGGCTCACATAGGCTACACCAGATGTGTATATAAGAATAGACTGAGGACATAGGCTAGTGTAGGCTCACATATGCTGCACCAGATGTGTATATAAGAATAGACTGAGGACATAGGCTAGTATAGGCTCACATAGGCTACACCAGATGTGTATATAAGAATAGACTGAGGACATAGGCTAGTATAGGCTCACACAGGCTGCACCAGATGTGTATATAAGAATAGACATAGGACATAGGCTAGTATAGGCTCACATAGGCTACACCAGATCTCGAAATAAGAATAGACTGAGGACATAGGCTAGTATAGGCTCACATAGGCTACACCAGATGTGTATATAAGAATAAACTGAGGACCTAGGCTGGCATAGGCTCACATAGGCTGCACCGGATGTGTATATAAGAATAGACTGAGGACATAGGCTAGTATAGGCTCACATAGGCTACACCAGATGTGTATATAAGAATAGACTGAGGACATAGGCTAGTATAGGCTCACATAGGCTGCACCAGATGTGTATATAAGAATAGACTGAGGACATAGCCTAGTATAGGCTCACATAGGCTACAACAGATATGTATATAAGCATAGAGTGAGGACATAGGCTAGTATAGGCTCACATAGGCTGCAACAGATGTGTATATAAGAATAGACTGAGGACATAGGCTAGTATAGGCTCACATAGGCTGCACCAGATATGTATATAAGAATAGACTTAGGACACAGGCTAGTATAGGCTCACATAGGCTCCACCAGATCTCTAAATAAGAATAGACTGAGCACATAGGCTAGTATAGGCTCACATAGGCTACAGCAGATCTCTAAATAAGAATAGACTGAGGACATAGGCTAGTATAGGCTCACATAGGCTACACCAGATGTGTATATAAGAATAGACCGAGGACATAGGCTAGTATTTCCTCACATAGGCTACACCAGATCTCTAAATAAGAATAGACTGGGGACATAGGCTAGTATAGCCTCACATAGGGTACACCAGATCTCTAAATAGGTACCGACTGGGGAGATAAACTAATATAGGCTCACATAGGCTACACCACATCTCTAAATAAGAATAGACTGAGGACATAGGCTAGTATAGGCTCACAAAGGCTACACCAGATGCGCATATAAGAATAGACTTGGGACATAGGCTAGTATAGGCTCACATAGGCTACACCAGATGTGTATATAAGAATGGACTGAGGAAATAGGCTAGTATAGGCTCACATAGGCTACACCAGATGCGTATATAAGAATAGACTGAGGACATAGGCTAGTATAGGCTCACATAGGATACACCAGATGTGTATATAAGAATAGACTGAGCACATAGGCTAGTATAGGCTCACATAGGCTACACCAGATCTCTAAATAAGAATAGACTGAGGACACAGACTAGTATAGGCTCACATAGGCTACACCAGATGCGTATATAGGAATAGACTGAGGAGATAGGCTAGTATAGGCTCACATAGGCTACACCAGATGTGTATATAAGAATAGACTGAGCACATAGGCTAGTGTAGGCTCACATATGCTGCACCAGATGTGTATATAAGAATAGACTGAGGACATAGGCTAGTATAGGCTCACATAGGCTACACCAGATGTGTATATAAGAATAGACTGAGGACATAGGCTAGTGTAGGCTCACATATGCTGCACCAGATGTGTATATAAGAATAGACTGAGGACATAGGCTAGTATAGGCTCACATAGGCTACACCAGATGTGTATATAAGAATAGACTGAGGACATAGGCTAGTATAGGCTCACACAGGCTGCACCAGAAGTGTATATAAGAATAGACATAGGACATAGGCTAGTATAGGCTCACATAGGCTACACCAGATCTCGAAATAAGAATAGACTGAGGACATAGGCTAGTATAGGCTCACATAGGCTACACCAGATGTGTATATAAGAATAAACTGAGGACCTAGGCTGGCATAGGCTCACATAGGCTGCACCGGATGTGTATATAAGAATAGACTGAGGACATAGGCTAGTATAGGCTCACATAGGCTACACCAGATGTGTATATAAGAATAGACTGAGGACATAGGCTAGTATAGGCTCACATAGGCTGCACCAGATGTGTATATAAGAATAGACTGAGGACATAGCCTAGTATAGGCTCACATAGGCTACAACAGATATGTATATAAGCATAGAGTGAGGACATAGGCTAGTATAGGCTCACATAGGCTGCAAAAGATGTGTATATAAGAATACACTGAGGACATAGGCTAGTATAGGCTCACATAGGCTGCACCAGATATGTATATAAGAATAGACTGAGGACACAGGCTAGTATAGGCTCACATAGGCTCCACCAGATCTCTAAATAAGAATAGACTGAGCACATAGGCTAGTATAGGCTCACATAGGCTACAGCAGATCTCTAAATAAGAATAGACTGAGGACATAGGCTAGTATAGGCTCACATAGGCTACACCAGATGTGTATATAAGAATAGACCGAGGACATAGGCTAGTATTTCCTCACATAGGCTACACCAGATCTCTAAATAAGAATAGACTGGGGACATAGGCTAGTATAGCCTCACATAGGGTACACCAGATCTCTAAATAGGTACCGACTGGGGAGATAAACTAATATAGGCTCACATAGGCTACACCACATCTCTAAATAAGAATAGACTGAGGACATAGGCTAGTATAGGCTCACAAAGGCTACACCAGATGCGCATATAAGAATAGACTTGGGACATAGGCTAGTATAGGCTCACATAGGCTACACCAGATGTGTATATAAGAATGGACTGAGGAAATAGGCTAGTATAGGCTCACATAGGCTACACCAGATGCGTATATAAGAATAGACTGAGGACATAGGCTAGTATAGGCTCACATAGGATACACCAGATGTGTATATAAGAATAGACTGAGCACATAGGCTAGTATAGGCTCACATAGGCTACACCAGATCTCTAAATAAGAATAGACTGAGGACACAGACTAGTATAGGCTCACATAGGCTACACCAGATGCGTATATAGGAATAGACTGAGGAGATAGGCTAGTATAGGCTCACATAGGCTACACCAGATGTGTATATAAGAATAGACTGAGCACATAGGCTAGTGTAGGCTCACATATGCTGCACCAGATGTGTATATAAGAATGGACTGAGGACATAGGCTAGTATAGGCTCACATAGGCTACACCAGATGTGTATATAAGAATAGACTGAGGACATAGGCTAGTGTAGGCTCACATATGCTGCACCAGATGTGTATATAAGAATAGACTGAGGACATAGGCTAGTATAGGCTCACATAGGCTACACCAGATGTGTATATAAGAATAGACTGAGGACATAGGCTAGTGTAGGCTCACATAGGCTGCACCAGATGTGTATATAAGAATAGACTGAGGACATAGGCTAGTGTAGGCTCACATATGCTGCACCAGATGTGTATATAAGAATAGACTGAGGACATAGGCCAGTATAGGCTCACATAGGCTGCACCGGCTGTGTATATAAGAATAGACTGAGGACATAGGCTAGCATAGGCTCACATAGGGAACACCAGATCTCTAAATAAGAATAGACTGAGGACATAGGCTAGTATAGGTTCACATAGGCTACACCAGATGTGTATATAAGAATAAACTGAGGACATAGGCTAGTATAGGCTCACATAGGCTACACCAGATCTCTAAATAAGAATAGACTGAGGACATAGGCTAGTATAGGTTCACATAGGCTACACCAGATGTGTATATAAGAATAAACTGCGGACATAGGCTAGTGTAGGCTCACATAGGCTACACCAGATGTGTATATAAGAATAAACTGAGGACATAGGCTAGTATAGGCTCACACAGGCTACACCAGATGTGTATATAAGAATAAACTGCGGACATAGGCTAGTATAGGCTCACATAGGCTACACCAGATGTGTATATAAGAATAAACTGAGGACATAGGCTAGTATAGGCTAACATAGGCTACACCAGATCTCTAAATAAGAATAGACTGAGGACATAGGCTAGTATAGGCTCACATAGGCTGCACCAGATGTGTATATAAGAATAGACTGAGGACATAGGCTAGTATAGGCTCACATAGGCTACACCAGATCTCTAAATAAGAATAGACTGAGGACATAGGCTAGTATAGGCTAACATAGGCTACACCAGATCTCTAAATAAGTATAGACTGAGGACATAGGCTAGTATAGGCTCACATAGGCTGCACCAGATGTGTATATAAGAATAGACTGAGGACATAGGCTATTATAGGCTCACATAGGCTACACCAGATCTCTAAATAAGAATAGACTGATGACATAGGCTAGTATATGCTCACATAGGCTGCACCGGGTGTGTATATAAGAATAGACTGAGGACATAGGCTAGTATAGGCTCACATAGGCTACACCAGATCTCTAAATAAGTATAGACTGAGGACATAGGCTGGTATAGGCTCACATAGGCTGCACCAGATGTGTATATAAGAATAGACTGAGCACATAGGCTAGTATAGGCTCACATAGGCTACACCAGATCTCTAAATAAGTATAGACTGAGGACATAGGCTAGTATAGGCTTACATAGGCTGCACCAGATGTGTATATAAGAATAGACTGAGGTCATAGGCTAGTATAGGCTCACTTAGGCTACACCAGTTCTCTAAATAAGAATAGACTGAGGGCATAGGCTAGTATAGGCTCACATAGGCTACACCAGATGTGTATATAAGAATAAACTGAGGACAAAGGCTAGTATAGGCTCACATAGGCTACACCAGTTCTCTAAATAAGAATAGACTGAGGACATAGGCTAGTATAGGCTCACATAGGCTACACCAGATGTGTATATAAGAATAAACTGAGGACATAGGCTAGTATAGGCTCACTTAGGCTACACCAGTTCTCTAAATAAGAATAGACTGAGGACATAGGCTAGTATAGGCTCACATAGGCTGCACCAGATGTGCATATAAGAATAGACTCAGGACATAGGCTAGTATAGGCTCACATCGGCTACACCAGATCTCTAAATAAGAATAGACTGAGGACATAGGCTAGTATAGGCTCACATAGGCTACACCAGAAGTGTATATAAGAATAAACTAAGGACATAGGCTAGTATAGCCTCTCATAGGCTACACCAGATCTCCAAATAAGAACAGACTAAGGACATAGGCTAGTATAGGCTCACATAGGCTACACCAGATGTGTATATAAGAATAAACTGAGGACATAGGCTAGTAGAGGCTCACATAGGCTGCACCAGATGTGTATATAAGAATAGACTGAGCACATAGGCTAGTATAGGCTCACATAGGCTACACCTGATCTCTAAATAAGAATAGACTGAGGACATAGGCTAGTATAGGCTCACATAGGCTACACCAGATCTCTAAATAAGAATAGACTGAGGCCATTGGCTAGTATAGGCTCACATAGGCTACACGAGATGTGTATATAAGAATAAACTAAGGATATAGAATAGTATAGGCTCATATAGGCTACACCAGATCTCCAAATAAGAATAGACTGAGGACATAGGCTAGTATAGGCTCACATAGGCTACACCAGATGTGTATATAAGAATAAACTAAGGATATAGGCTAGTATAGGCTCACATAGGCTACACCAGATGTGTATATAAGAATAAACTGAGGACATAGGCTAGTATAGGCTCACATAGGCTGCACCAGATGTGTATATAAGAATAGACTGAGCACATAGGCTAGTATAGGCTCACATAGGCTACACCTGATCTATAAATAAGAATAGACTGAGGACATAGGCTACTATAGGCTCACATAGGCTACACCAGATCTCTAAATAAGAATAGACTGAGGACATAGGCTAGTATAGGCTCACATAGGCTACACCAGATGTGTATATAAGAATAAACTGAGGACATAGGCTAGTATACGCTCACATAGGCTGCAGCAGATGTGTATATAAGAATAGGATGAGGACATAGGCTAGTATAGGCTCACATAGGCTACACCAGATGTGTATATAAGAATAGACTGAGGACATAGGCTGGTATAGGCTCACATAGGCTACACCAGATCTCTAAATAAGAATAGACTGAGGACATAGGCTAGTATAGGCTCACATAGGCTACACCAGATCTCTAAATAAGAATAGACTGAGGACATAGGCTAGTATAGGCTCACATAGGCTACACCAGATCTCTAAATAAGAATAGACTGAGGACATAGGCTAGTATAGAGTCACATAGGCTACACCAGATGTGGATATAAGAATAGACTGAGCACATAGGCTAGTATAGGCTCAAATAGGCTACACCAGATCTCTAAATAAGAATAGACTGAGGACATAGGCTAGTATAGAGTCACATAGGCTACACCAAATGTGTATATAAGAATAGACTGAGCACATATGCTAGTATAGGCTCAAATAGGCTACACCAGATCTCTAAATAAGAATAGACTGAGGACATAGGCTAGTATAGGCTCAGATAGACTACACCAGATGTGTATAAAAGAATAGACTGAGCACATAGGCTAGTATAGGCTCACATAGGCTACACCACATATCTAAGTTAGAATAGACTGAGGACATAGGGTACTATAGCTTCACATAGGCTACACCAAATGTGTATATAAGAATAGACTGAGGACGTAGGTTAGTATAGGCTCACATAGGCTACACCAGATCTCTAAATAAGAATAGACTGAGGACATAGGCTAGTATAGGCTCACATAGGCTACACCAGATGTGGATATAAGAATAGACTGAGCACATAGGCTAGTATAGGCTGAAATAGGCTACACCAGATCTCTGAATAAGAATAGACTGAGGACATAGGCTAGTATAGAGTCACATAGGCTACACCAGATGTGTATATAAGAATAGACTGAGCACATAGGCTAGTATAGGCTCACATAGGCTACACCTGATCTATAAATAAGAATAGACTGAGGACATAGGCTAGTATAGGCTCACATAGGCTACACCAGATCTCTAAATAAGAATAGACTGAGGACATAGGCTAGTATAGGCTCACATAGGCTACACCAGATGTGTATATAAGAATAAACTGAGGACATAGGCTAGTATACGCTCACATAGGCTGCAGCAGATGTGTATATAAGAATAGGATGAGGACATAGGCTAGTATAGGCTCACATAGGCTACACCAGATGTGTATATAAGAATAGACTGAGGGCATAGGCTAGTATAGGCTCAGATAGGCTACACCAGATGTGTATATAAGAATACACTAAGGACATAGGTCAGTATTGGCTCATATAGGCTACACCAGATCTCCAAATAAGAATAGACTGAGGACATAGGCTAGTATAGGCTCACATAGGCTACACCAGATGTGTATATAAGAATACACTAAGGACATAGGTCAGTATAGGCTCATATAGGCTACACCAGATCTCCAAATAAGAATAGACTGACATAGGCTAGTATAGGATCACATAGGCTGCACCAGATGTGTATATAAGAATAGACTGAGCACATAGGCTAGTATAGGCTCACATAGGCTACACCTGATCTCTAAATAAGAATAGACTGAGGACGTAGGCTAGTATAGGCTCACATCGGCTACACCAGATCTCTAAATAAGAATAGACTGAGGACATAGGCTAGTATAGGCTCACATAGGCTACACCAGATCTCTAAATAAGAATAGACTGAGCACATACGCTAGTATAGGCTCACATCGGCTACACCAGATCTCTAAATAAGAATAGACTGAGGACATAGGCTAGTATAGGCTCACATAGGCTACACCAGAAGTGTATATAAGAATAAACTAAGGACATAGGCTAGTATAGCCTCTCATAGGCTACACCAGATCTCCAAATAAGAACAGACTGAGGACATAGGCTAGTATAGGCTCACATAGGCTACACCAGATGTGTATATAAGAATAAACTGAGGACATAGGCTAATAGAGGCTCACATAGGCTGCACAAGATGTGTATATAAGAATAGACTGAGCACATAGGCTAGTATAGGCTCACATAGGCTACACCTGATCTCTAAATAAGAATAGACTGAGGACATAGGCTAGTATAGGCTCACATAGGCTACACCAGATGTGTATATAAGAATAAACTAAGGATATAGGCTAGTATAGGCTCACATAGGCTACACCAGATGTGAATATAAGAATAAACTGAGGACATAGGCTAGTATAGGCTCACATAGGCTGCACCAGATGTGTATATAAGAATAGACTGAGCACATAGGCTAGTATAGGCTCACATAGGCTACACCTGATCTATAAATAAGAATAGACTGAGGACATAGGCTAGTATAGGCTCACATAGGCTACACCAGATCTCTAAATAAGAATAGACTGAGGACATAGGCTAGTATAGGCTCACATAGGCTACACCAGATGTGTATATAAGAATAAACTGAGGACATAGGCTAGTATACGCTCACATAGGCTGCACCAGATGTGTATATAAGAATAGGCTGAGGACATAGGCTAGTATAGGCTCACATAGGCTACACCAGATGTGTATATAAGAATAGACTGAGGACATAGGCTGGTATAGGCTCACATAGGCTACACCAGATCTCTAAATAAGAATAGACTGAGGACATAGGCTAGTATAGGCTCACATAGGCTACACCAGATCTCTAAATAAGAATAGACTGAGGACATAGGCTAGTATAGGCTCACATAGGCTACACCAGATCTCTAAATAAGAATAGACTGAGGACATAGGCTAGTATAGGCTCACATAGGCTACACCAGATGTGTATATAAGAATAGACTGAGGGCATAGGCTAGTATAGGCTCAGATAGGCTACACCAGATGTGTATATAAGAATAGACTGAGCACATAGGCTAGTATAGGCTCAAATAGGCTACACCTGATCTCTAAATAAGAATAGACTGAGGACATAGGCTAGTATAGAGTCACATAGGCTACACCAGATCTCTAAATTAGTATAGACTGAGGACATAGGCTAGTATAGGCTCACACAGGCTGCACCAGATGTGTATATAAGAATAGACATAGGACATAGGCTAGTATAGGCTCACATAGGCTACACCAGATCTCGAAATAAGAATAGACTGAGGACATAGGCTAGTATAGGCTCACATAGGCTACACCAGATGTGTATATAAGAATAAACTGAGGACCTAGGCTGGCATAGGCTCACATAGGCTGCACCGGATGTGTATATAAGAATAGACTGAGGACATAGGCTAGTATAGGCTCACATAGGCTACACCAGATGTGTATATAAGAATAGACTGAGGACATAGGCTAGTATAGGCTCACATAGGCTGCACCAGATGTGTATATAAGAATAGACTGAGGACATAGCCTAGTATAGGCTCACATAGGCTACAACAGATATGTATATAAGCATAGAGTGAGGACATAGGCTAGTATAGGCTCACATAGGCTGCAACAGATGTGTATATAAGAATAGACTGAGGACATAGGCTAGTATAGGCTCACATAGGCTGCACCAGATATGTATATAAGAATAGACTGAGGACACAGGCTAGTATAGGCTCACATAGGCTCCACCAGATCTCTAAATAAGAATAGACTGAGCACATAGGCTAGTATAGGCTCACATAGGCTACAGCAGATCTCTAAATAAGAATAGACTGAGGACATAGGCTAGTATAGGCTCACATAGGCTACACCAGATGTGTATATAAGAATAGACCGAGGACATAGGCTAGTATTTCCTCACATAGGCTACACCAGATCTCTAAATAAGAATAGACTGGGGACATAGGCTAGTATAGCCTCACATAGGGTACACCAGATCTCTAAATAGGTACCGACTGGGGAGATAAACTAATATAGGCTCACATAGGCTACACCACATCTCTAAATAAGAATAGACTGAGGACATAGGCTAGTATAGGCTCACAAAGGCTACACCAGATGCGCATATAAGAATAGACTTGGGACATAGGCTAGTATAGGCTCACATAGGCTACACCAGATGTGTATATAAGAATGGACTGAGGAAATAGGCTAGTATAGGCTCACATAGGCTACACCAGATGCGTATATAAGAATAGACTGAGGACATAGGCTAGTATAGGCTCACATAGGATACACCAGATGTGTATATAAGAATAGACTGAGCACATAGGCTAGTATAGGCTCACATAGGCTACACCAGATCTCTAAATAAGAATAGACTGAGGACACAGACTAGTATAGGCTCACATAGGCTACACCAGATGCGTATATAGGAATAGACTGAGGAGATAGGCTAGTATAGGCTCACATAGGCTACACCAGATGTGTATATAAGAATAGACTGAGCACATAGGCTAGTGTAGGCTCACATATGCTGCACCAGATGTGTATATAAGAATAGACTGAGGACATAGGCTAGTATAGGCTCACATAGGCTACACCAGATGTGTATATAAGAATAGACTGAGGACATAGGCTAGTGTAGGCTCACATATGCTGCACCAGATGTGTATATAAGAATAGACTGAGGACATAGGCTAGTATAGGCTCACATAGGCTACACCAGATGTGTATATAAGAATAGACTGAGGACATAGGCTAGTATAGGCTCACACAGGCTGCACCAGATGTGTATATAAGAATAGACATAGGACATAGGCTAGTATAGGCTCACATAGGCTACACCAGATCTCGAAATAAGAATAGACTGAGGACATAGGCTAGTATAGGCTCACATAGGCTACACCAGATGTGTATATAAGAATAAACTGAGGACCTAGGCTGGCATAGGCTCACATAGGCTGCACCGGATGTGTATATAAGAATAGACTGAGGACATAGGCTAGTATAGGCTCACATAGGCTACACCAGATGTGTATATAAGAATAGACTGAGGACATAGGCTAGTATAGGCTCACATAGGCTGCACCAGATGTGTATATAAGAATAGACTGAGGACATAGCCTAGTATAGGCTCACATAGGCTACAACAGATATGTATATAAGCATAGAGTGAGGACATAGGCTAGTATAGGCTCACATAGGCTGCAACAGATGTGTATATAAGAATAGACTGAGGACATAGGCTAGTATAGGCTCACATAGGCTGCACCAGATATGTATATAAGAATAGACTTAGGACACAGGCTAGTATAGGCTCACATAGGCTCCACCAGATCTCTAAATAAGAATAGACTGAGCACATAGGCTAGTATAGGCTCACATAGGCTACAGCAGATCTCTAAATAAGAATAGACTGAGGACATAGGCTAGTATAGGCTCACATAGGCTACACCAGATGTGTATATAAGAATAGACCGAGGACATAGGCTAGTATTTCCTCACATAGGCTACACCAGATCTCTAAATAAGAATAGACTGGGGACATAGGCTAGTATAGCCTCACATAGGGTACACCAGATCTCTAAATAGGTACCGACTGGGGAGATAAACTAATATAGGCTCACATAGGCTACACCACATCTCTAAATAAGAATAGACTGAGGACATAGGCTAGTATAGGCTCACAAAGGCTACACCAGATGCGCATATAAGAATAGACTTGGGACATAGGCTAGTATAGGCTCACATAGGCTACACCAGATGTGTATATAAGAATGGACTGAGGAAATAGGCTAGTATAGGCTCACATAGGCTACACCAGATGCGTATATAAGAATAGACTGAGGACATAGGCTAGTATAGGCTCACATAGGATACACCAGATGTGTATATAAGAATAGACTGAGCACATAGGCTAGTATAGGCTCACATAGGCTACACCAGATCTCTAAATAAGAATAGACTGAGGACACAGACTAGTATAGGCTCACATAGGCTACACCAGATGCGTATATAGGAATAGACTGAGGAGATAGGCTAGTATAGGCTCACATAGGCTACACCAGATGTGTATATAAGAATAGACTGAGCACATAGGCTAGTGTAGGCTCACATATGCTGCACCAGATGTGTATATAAGAATAGACTGAGGACATAGGCTAGTATAGGCTCACATAGGCTACACCAGATGTGTATATAAGAATAGACTGAGGACATAGGCTAGTGTAGGCTCACATATGCTGCACCAGATGTGTATATAAGAATAGACTGAGGACATAGGCTAGTATAGGCTCACATAGGCTACACCAGATGTGTATATAAGAATAGACTGAGGACATAGGCTAGTATAGGCTCACACAGGCTGCACCAGAAGTGTATATAAGAATAGACATAGGACATAGGCTAGTATAGGCTCACATAGGCTACACCAGATCTCGAAATAAGAATAGACTGAGGACATAGGCTAGTATAGGCTCACATAGGCTACACCAGATGTGTATATAAGAATAAACTGAGGACCTAGGCTGGCATAGGCTCACATAGGCTGCACCGGATGTGTATATAAGAATAGACTGAGGACATAGGCTAGTATAGGCTCACATAGGCTACACCAGATGTGTATATAAGAATAGACTGAGGACATAGGCTAGTATAGGCTCACATAGGCTGCACCAGATGTGTATATAAGAATAGACTGAGGACATAGCCTAGTATAGGCTCACATAGGCTACAACAGATATGTATATAAGCATAGAGTGAGGACATAGGCTAGTATAGGCTCACATAGGCTGCAAAAGATGTGTATATAAGAATACACTGAGGACATAGGCTAGTATAGGCTCACATAGGCTGCACCAGATATGTATATAAGAATAGACTGAGGACACAGGCTAGTATAGGCTCACATAGGCTCCACCAGATCTCTAAATAAGAATAGACTGAGCACATAGGCTAGTATAGGCTCACATAGGCTACAGCAGATCTCTAAATAAGAATAGACTGAGGACATAGGCTAGTATAGGCTCACATAGGCTACACCAGATGTGTATATAAGAATAGACCGAGGACATAGGCTAGTATTTCCTCACATAGGCTACACCAGATCTCTAAATAAGAATAGACTGGGGACATAGGCTAGTATAGCCTCACATAGGGTACACCAGATCTCTAAATAGGTACCGACTGGGGAGATAAACTAATATAGGCTCACATAGGCTACACCACATCTCTAAATAAGAATAGACTGAGGACATAGGCTAGTATAGGCTCACAAAGGCTACACCAGATGCGCATATAAGAATAGACTTGGGACATAGGCTAGTATAGGCTCACATAGGCTACACCAGATGTGTATATAAGAATGGACTGAGGAAATAGGCTAGTATAGGCTCACATAGGCTACACCAGATGCGTATATAAGAATAGACTGAGGACATAGGCTAGTATAGGCTCACATAGGATACACCAGATGTGTATATAAGAATAGACTGAGCACATAGGCTAGTATAGGCTCACATAGGCTACACCAGATCTCTAAATAAGAATAGACTGAGGACACAGACTAGTATAGGCTCACATAGGCTACACCAGATGCGTATATAGGAATAGACTGAGGAGATAGGCTAGTATAGGCTCACATAGGCTACACCAGATGTGTATATAAGAATAGACTGAGCACATAGGCTAGTGTAGGCTCACATATGCTGCACCAGATGTGTATATAAGAATGGACTGAGGACATAGGCTAGTATAGGCTCACATAGGCTACACCAGATGTGTATATAAGAATAGACTGAGGACATAGGCTAGTGTAGGCTCACATATGCTGCACCAGATGTGTATATAAGAATAGACTGAGGACATAGGCTAGTATAGGCTCACATAGGCTACACCAGATGTGTATATAAGAATAGACTGAGGACATAGGCTAGTGTAGGCTCACATAGGCTGCACCAGATGTGTATATAAGAATAGACTGAGGACATAGGCTAGTGTAGGCTCACATATGCTGCACCAGATGTGTATATAAGAATAGACTGAGGACATAGGCCAGTATAGGCTCACATAGGCTGCACCGGCTGTGTATATAAGAATAGACTGAGGACATAGGCTAGCATAGGCTCACATAGGGAACACCAGATCTCTAAATAAGAATAGACTGAGGACATAGGCTAGTATAGGTTCACATAGGCTACACCAGATGTGTATATAAGAATAAACTGAGGACATAGGCTAGTATAGGCTCACATAGGCTACACCAGATCTCTAAATAAGAATAGACTGAGGACATAGGCTAGTATAGGTTCACATAGGCTACACCAGATGTGTATATAAGAATAAACTGCGGACATAGGCTAGTGTAGGCTCACATAGGCTACACCAGATGTGTATATAAGAATAAACTGAGGACATAGGCTAGTATAGGCTCACACAGGCTACACCAGATGTGTATATAAGAATAAACTGCGGACATAGGCTAGTATAGGCTCACATAGGCTACACCAGATGTGTATATAAGAATAAACTGAGGACATAGGCTAGTATAGGCTAACATAGGCTACACCAGATCTCTAAATAAGAATAGACTGAGGACATAGGCTAGTATAGGCTCACATAGGCTGCACCAGATGTGTATATAAGAATAGACTGAGGACATAGGCTAGTATAGGCTCACATAGGCTACACCAGATCTCTAAATAAGAATAGACTGAGGACATAGGCTAGTATAGGCTAACATAGGCTACACCAGATCTCTAAATAAGTATAGACTGAGGACATAGGCTAGTATAGGCTCACATAGGCTGCACCAGATGTGTATATAAGAATAGACTGAGGACATAGGCTATTATAGGCTCACATAGGCTACACCAGATCTCTAAATAAGAATAGACTGATGACATAGGCTAGTATATGCTCACATAGGCTGCACCGGGTGTGTATATAAGAATAGACTGAGGACATAGGCTAGTATAGGCTCACATAGGCTACACCAGATCTCTAAATAAGTATAGACTGAGGACATAGGCTGGTATAGGCTCACATAGGCTGCACCAGATGTGTATATAAGAATAGACTGAGCACATAGGCTAGTATAGGCTCACATAGGCTACACCAGATCTCTAAATAAGTATAGACTGAGGACATAGGCTAGTATAGGCTTACATAGGCTGCACCAGATGTGTATATAAGAATAGACTGAGGTCATAGGCTAGTATAGGCTCACTTAGGCTACACCAGTTCTCTAAATAAGAATAGACTGAGGGCATAGGCTAGTATAGGCTCACATAGGCTACACCAGATGTGTATATAAGAATAAACTGAGGACAAAGGCTAGTATAGGCTCACATAGGCTACACCAGTTCTCTAAATAAGAATAGACTGAGGACATAGGCTAGTATAGGCTCACATAGGCTACACCAGATGTGTATATAAGAATAAACTGAGGACATAGGCTAGTATAGGCTCACTTAGGCTACACCAGTTCTCTAAATAAGAATAGACTGAGGACATAGGCTAGTATAGGCTCACATAGGCTGCACCAGATGTGCATATAAGAATAGACTCAGGACATAGGCTAGTATAGGCTCACTTAGGCTACACCAGATCTCTAAATAAGAATAGACTGAGGACATAGGCTAGTATAGGCTCATATAGGCTACACCAGATCTCCAAATAAGAATAGACTGAGGACATAGGCTAGTATAGGCTCACATAGGCTACACCAGATGTGTATATAAGAATAAACTGAGGACATAGGCTAGTATAGGCTCACATAGGCTGCACCAGATGTGTATATAAGAATAGACTGAGCACATAGGCTAGTATAGGCTCACATAGGCTACACCTGATCTCTAAATAAGAATAGACTGAGGACATAGGCTAGTATAGGCTCACATAGGCTACACCAGATGTGTATATAAGAATAAACTGAGGACCTAGGATGGTATAGGCTCACATAGGCTGCACCGGATGTGTATATAAGAATAGACTGAGGACATAGGCTAGTATAGGCTCACATAGGCTACACCAGATGTGTATATAAGAATAGACTGAGGACATAGGCTAGTATAGGCTCACATAGGCTGCACCAGATGTGTATATAAGAATAGACTGAGGACATAGCCTAGTATAGGCTCACATAGGCTACACCAGATGTGTATATAAGCATAGAGTGAGGACATAGGCTAGTATAGGCTCACATAGGCTGCAACAGATGTGTATATAAGAATAGACTGAGGACATAGGCTAGTATAGGCTCACATAGGCTGCACCAGATGTGTATATAGGAATAGACTGAGGACACAGGCTAGTATAGGCTCACATAGGCTCCACCAGATCTCTAAATAAGAATACACTGAGCACATAGGCTAGTATAGGCTCACATAGGCTACAGCAGATGCGTATATAAGAATAGACTGAGGACGTAGGCTGGTATAGGCTCACATAGGCTACACCAGATGTGTATATAAGAATAGACTGAGGAAATAGGCTAGTATAGGCTCACATAGGCTACACCAGATGCGTATATAAGAATAGACTGAGGACATAGGCTGGTATAGGCTCACATAGGCTACACCAGATGTGTATATAAGAATAGACTGAGCACATAATGTAGTATAGGCTCACATAGGGTACACCAGATCTCTAAATAGGTACAGACTGGGGAGATAAGCTAGTATAGGCTCACATAGGCTACACCAGATCTCTAAATAAGAATAGACTGAGGACATAGACTAGTATAGGCTCACGTAGGCTACACCAGATGCGTATATAAGAATAGACTGAGGACATAGGCTAGTATAGGCTCACATAGGCTACACCAGATGTGTATATAAGAATAGACTGAGCACATTGGCTAGTATATGGTCACATAGGCTACACCAGATGTGTATATAAGAATAGACTGAGCACATATGCTAGTATAGGCTCAAATAGGCTACACCAGATCTCTAAATAGGAATAGACTGAGGACATAGGCTAGTATAGGCTCACATAGGCTACACCAGATGTGTATATAAGAATAAACTGAGGACATAGGCTAGTATAGGCTCACACAGGCTACACCAGATTTGTATATAAGAATAGACTGAGGACATGGGCTAGTATAGGCTCACATACGCTGCACCAGATCTCTAAATAAGAATAGACTGAGGACATAGGCTAGTATAGGCTCATATAGGCTACACCAGATGTGTATATAAGAATAGACTGAGGACATAGGCTAGTATAGGCTCACACAGGCTACACCAGATTTGTATATAAGAATAGACTGAGGACATAGGCTAGTATAGGCTCACATAGGCTACACCAGATGTGTATATAAGAATAGACTGAGGACATAGGCTAGTATAGGCTCAGATAGGCTACACCAGATGTGGATATAAGAATAGACTGAGCACATAGGCTAGTATAGGCTCAAATAGGCTACACCAGATCTCTAAATAAGAATAGACTGAGGACATAGGCTAGTATAGAGTCACATAGGCTACACCAGATGTGTATATAAGAATAGACTGAGCACATATGCTAGTATAGGCTCAAATAGGCTACACCAGATCTCTAAATAAGAATAGACTGAGGACATAGGCTAGTATAGGCTCAGATAGACTACACCAGATGTGTATAAAAGAATAGACTGAGCACATAGGCTAGTATAGGCTCACATAGGCTACACCACATATCTAAGTTAGAATAGACTGAGGACATAGGCTACTATAGCTTCACATAGGCTACACCAGATGTGTATATAAGAATAGACTGAGGACGTAGGTTAGTATAGGCTCACATAGGCTACACCAGATCTCTAAATAAGAATAGACTGAGGACATAGGCTAGTATAGGCTCACATAGGCTACACCAGATGTGGATATAAGAATAGACTGAGCACATAGGCTAGTATAGGCTGAAATAGGCTACACCAGATCTCTAAATAAGAATAGACTGAGGACATAGGCTAGTATAGAGTCACATAGGCTACACCAGATGTGTATATAAGAATAGACTTAGGACATAGGCTAGTATAGGCTCACATAGGCTACACGAGATGTGTATATAAGAATAGACTGAGGCCATAGGCTAGTATAGGCTCACATAGGCTACACCAGATGTGTATATAAGAAAAGACTGAGGACATAGGCTAGTATAGGCTCACATAGGCTACATCAGATGTGTATATAAGAATAGACTGAGCACATAGGCTAGTATAGGCTCACATAGGCTGCACCAGATGTGTATATAAGAATACACTAAGGACATAGGTCAGTATAGGCTCATATAGGCTACACCAGATCTCCAAATAAGAATAGACTGAGGACATAGGCTAGTATAGGCTCACATAGGCTACACCAGATGTGTATATAAGAATACACTAAGGACATAGGTCAGTATTGGCTCATATAGGCTACACCAGATCTCCAAATAAGAATAGACTGAGGACATAGGCTAGTATAGGCTCACATAGGCTACACCAGATGTGTATATAAGAATACACTAAGGACATAGGTCAGTATAGGCTCATATAGGCTACACCAGATCTCCAAATAAGAATAGACTGACATAGGCTAGTATAGGATCACATAGGCTGCACCAGATGTGTATATAAGAATAGACTGAGCACATAGGCTAGTATAGGCTCACATAGGCTACACCTGATCTCTAAATAAGAATAGACTGAGGACGTAGGCTAGTATAGGCTCACATCGGCTACACCAGATCTCTAAATAAGAATAGACTGAGGACATAGGCTAGTATAGGCTCACATAGGCTACACCAGATCTCTAAATAAGAATAGACTGAGCACATACGCTAGTATAGGCTCACATCGGCTACACCAGATCTCTAAATAAGAATAGACTGAGGACATAGGCTAGTATAGGCTCACATAGGCTACACCAGAAGTGTATATAAGAATAAACTAAGGACATAGGCTAGTATAGCCTCTCATAGGCTACACCAGATCTCCAAATAAGAACAGACTGAGGACATAGGCTAGTATAGGCTCACATAGGCTACACCAGATGTGTATATAAGAATAAACTGAGGACATAGGCTAGTAGAGGCTCACATAGGCTGCACCAGATGTGTATATAAGAATAGACTGAGCACATAGGCTAGTATAGGCTCACATAGGCTACACCTGATCTCTAAATAAGAATAGACTGAGGACATAGGCTAGTATAGGCTCACATAGGCTACACCAGATCTCTAAATAAGAATAGACTGAGGCCATTGGCTAGTATAGGCTCACATAGGCTACACGAGATGTGTATATAAGAATAAACTAAGGATATAGAATAGTATAGGCTCATATAGGCTACACCAGATCTCCAAATAAGAATAGACTGAGGACATAGGCTAGTATAGGCTCACATAGGCTACACCAGATGTGTATATAAGAATAAACTAAGGATATAGGCTAGTATAGGCTCACATAGGCTACACCAGATGTGTATATAATAATAAACTGAGGACATAGGCTAGTATAGGCTCACATAGGCTGCACCAGATGTGTATATAAGAATAGACTGAGCACATAGGCTAGTATAGGCTCACATAGGCTACACCTGATCTCTAAATAAGAATAGACTGAGGACATAGGCTAGTATAGGCTCACATAGGCTACACCAGATGTGTATATAAGAATAAACTGAGGACATAGGCTAGTATACGCTCACATAGGCTGCACCAGATGTGTATATAAGAATAGGCTGAGGACATAGGCTAGTATAGGCTCACATAGGCTACACCAGATGTGTATATAAGAATAGACTGAGGACATAGGCTGGTATAGGCTCACATAGGCTACACCAGATCTCTAAATAAGAATAGACTGAGGACATAGGCTAGTATAGGCTCACATAGGCTACACCAGATCTCTAAATAAGAATAGACTGAGGACATAGGCTAGTATAGGCTCACATAGGCTACACCAGATCTCTAAATAAGAATAGACTGAGGACATAGGCTAGTATAGGCTCACATAGGCTACACCAGATGTGTATATAAGAATAGACTGAGGGCATAGGCTAGTATAGGCTCAGATAGGCTACACCAGATGTGTATATAAGAATAGACTGAGCACATAGGCTAGTATAGGCTCAAATAGGCTACACCTGATCTCTAAATAAGAATAGACTGAGGACATAGGCTAGTATAGAGTCACATAGGCTACACCAGATCTCTAAATAAGTATAGACTGAGGACATAGGCTAGTATAGGCTCACACAGGCTGCACCAGATGTGTATATAAGAATAGACATAGGACATAGGCTAGTATAGGCTCACATAGGCTACACCAGATGTGTATATAAGAATAGCCTGAGCACATAGGCTAGTATAGGCTCACATAGGCTACACCAGATGTGTATATAAGAATAGCCTGAGCACATACGCTAGTATAGGCTCACATAGGCTACACCAGATGTGTATATAAGAATAGACTGAGCACATAGGCTAGTATAGGCTCACATAGGCTACACCAGATGTGTATATAAGAATAGCCTGAGCACATACGCTAGTATAGGCTCACATAGGCTACACCAGATGTGTATATAAGAATAGCCTGAGCACATACGCTAGTATAGGCTCACATAGGCTACACCGGATCTCTAAATAAGAATAGCCTGAGCACATACGCTAGTATAGGCTCACATAGGCTACACCAGATCTCTAAATAAGAATAGCCTGAGCACATACGCTAGTATAGGCTCACATAGGCTACACCAGATGTGTATATAAGAATAGCCTGAGCACATACGCTAGTATAGGCTCACATAGGCTACACCGGATCTCTAAATAAGAATAGCCTGAGCACATACGCTAGTATAGGCTCACATAGGCTACACCGGATCTCTAAATAAGAATAGCCTGAGCACATACGCTAGTATAGGCTCACATAGGCTACACCAGATCTCTAAATAAGAATAGCCTGAGCACATACGCTAGTATAGGCTCACATAGGCTACACCAGATGTGTATATAAGAATAGCCTGAGCACATACGCTAGTATAGGCTCACATAGGCTACACCAGATCTCTAAATAAGAATAGCCTGAGCACATACGCTAGTATAGGCTCACATAGGCTACACCAGATCTCTAAATAAGAATAGCCTGAGCACATACGCTAGTATAGGCTCACATAGGCTACACCAGATGTGTATATAAGAATAGACTGAGCACATACGCTAGTATAGGCTCACATAGGCTACACCAGATGTGTATATAAGAATAGCCTGAGCACATACGCTAGTATAGGCTCACATAGGCTACACCAGATCTCTAAATAAGAATAGCCTGAGCACATACGCTAGTATAGGCTCACATAGGCTACACCAGATGTGTATATAAGAATAGACTGAGCACATACGCTAGTATAGGCTCACATAGGCTACACCAGATGTGTATATAAGAATAGCCTGAGCACATACGCTAGTATAGGCTCACATAGGCTACACCAGATCTCTAAATAAGAATAGCCTGAGCACATACGCTAGTATAGGCTCACATAGGCTACACCAGATCTCTAAATAAGAATAGCCTGAGCACATACGCTAGTATAGGCTCACATAGGCTACACCAGATGTGTATATAAGAATAGCCTGAGCACATACGCTAGTATAGGCTCACATAGGCTACACCAGATGTGTATATAAGAATAGACTGAGGACATACGCTAGTATAGGCTCACATAGGCTACACCAGATCTCTAAATAAGAATAGCCTGAGCACATACGCTAGTATAGGCTCACATAGGCTACACCACATCTCTAAATAAGAATAGCCTGAGCACATACGCTAGTATAGGCTCACATAGGCTACACCAGATCTCTAAATAAGAATAGCCTGAGCACATACGCTAGTATAGGCTCACATAGGCTACACCAGATCTCTAAATAAGAATAGCCTGAGCACATAGGCTAGTATAGGCTCACATAGGCTACACCAGATGTGTATATAAGAATAGCCTGAGCACATACGCTAGTATAGGCTCACATAGGCTACACCAGATCTCTAAATAAGAATAGACTGAGGACATAGGCTTGTATAGGCTCACATAGGCTACACCAGATCTCTAAATAAGAATAGCCTGAGCACATAGGCTAGTATAGGCTCACATAGGCTACACCAGATGTGTATATAAGAATAGCCTGAGCACATACGCTAGTATAGGCTCACATAGGCTACACCAGATCTCTAAATAAGAATAGACTGAGGACATAGGCTTGTATAGGCTCACATAGGCTACACCAGATCTCTAAATAAGAATAGCCTGAGCACATAGGCTAGTATAGGCTCACATAGGCTACACCAGATGTGTATATAAGAATAGCCTGAGCACATACGCTAGTATAGGCTCACATAGGCTACACCAGATGTGTATATAAGAATAGCCTGAGCACATACGCTAGTATAGGCTCACATAGGCTACACCAGATGTGTATATAAGAATAGACTGAGGACATACGCTAGTATAGGCTCACATAGGCTACACCAGATCTCTAAATAAGAATAGCCTGAGCACATACGCTAGTATAGGCTCACATAGGCTACACCACATCTCTAAATAAGAATAGCCTGAGCACATACGCTAGTATAGGCTCACATAGGCTACACCAGATCTCTAAATAAGAATAGCCTGAGCACATACGCTAGTATAGGCTCACATAGGCTACACCAGATGTGTATATAAGAATAGCCTGAGCACATACGCTAGTATAGGCTCACATAGGCTACACCAGATGTGTATATAAGAATAGCCTGAGCACATACGCTAGTATAGGCTCACATAGGCTACACCGGATCTCTAAATAAGAATAGCCTGAGCACATAGGCTAGTATAGGCTCACATAGGCTACACCAGATGTGTATATAAGAATAGCCTGAGCACATACGCTAGTATAGGCTCACATAGGCTACACCAGATGTGTATATAAGAATAGCCTGAGCACATACGCTAGTATAGGCTCACATAGGCTACACCAGATGTGTATATAAGAATAGACTGAGGACATACGCTAGTATAGGCTCACATAGGCTACACCAGATCTCTAAATAAGAATAGCCTGAGCACATACGCTAGTATAGGCTCACATAGGCTACACCACATCTCTAAATAAGAATAGCCTGAGCACATACGCTAGTATAGGCTCACATAGGCTACACCAGATCTCTAAATAAGAATAGCCTGAGCACATACGCTAGTATAGGCTCACATAGGCTACACCAGATGTGTATATAAGAATAGCCTGAGCACATACGCTAGTATAGGCTCACATAGGCTACACCAGATGTGTATATAAGAATAGCCTGAGCACATACGCTAGTATAGGCTCACATAGGCTACACCGGATCTCTAAATAAGAATAGCCTGAGCACATACGCTAGTATAGGCTCACATAGGCTACACCAGATCTCTAAATAAGAATAGCCTGAGCACATACGCTAGTATAGGCTCACATAGGCTACACCAGATCTCTAAATAAGAATAGCCTGAGCACATAGGCTAGTATAGGCTCACATAGGCTACACCAGATCTCTAAATAAGAATAGCCTGAGCACATACGCTAGTATAGGCTCACATAGGCTACACCAGATGTGTATATAAGAATAGCCTGAGCACATACGCTAGTATAGGCTCACATAGGCTACACCAGATGTGTATATAAGAATAGCCTGAGCACATACGCTAGTATAGGCTCACATAGGCTACACCGGATCTCTAAATAAGAATAGCCTGAGCACATAGGCTAGTATAGGCTCACATAGGCTACACCGGATCTCTAAATAAGAATAGCCTGAGCACATACGCTAGTATAGGCTCACATAGGCTACACCAGATCTCTAAATAAGAATAGCCTGAGCACATACGCTAGTATAGGCTCACATAGGCTACACCAGATGTGTATATAAGAATAGCCTGAGCACATACGCTAGTATAGGCTCACATAGGCTACACCAGATCTCTAAATAAGAATAGCCTGAGCACATAGGCTAGTATAGGCTCACATAGGCTACACCAGATCTCTAAATAAGAATAGCCTGAGCACATACGCTAGTATAGGCTCACATAGGCTACACCAGATGTGTATATAAGAATAGCCTGAGCACATACGCTAGTATAGGCTCACATAGGCTACACCAGATGTGTATATAAGAATAGCCTGAGCACATACGCTAGTATAGGCTCACATAGGCTACACCGGATCTCTAAATAAGAATAGCCTGAGCACATAGGCTAGTATAGGCTCACATAGGCTACACCGGATCTCTAAATAAGAATAGCCTGAGCACATACGCTAGTATAGGCTCACATAGGCTACACCAGATCTCTAAATAAGAATAGCCTGAGCACATACGCTAGTATAGGCTCACATAGGCTACACCAGATGTGTATATAAGAATAGCCTGAGCACATACGCTAGTATAGGCTCACATAGGCTACACCAGATCTCTAAATAAGAATAGCCTGAGCACATACGCTAGTATAGGCTCACATAGGCTACACCAGATCTCTAAATAAGAATAGCCTGAGCACATACGCTAGTATAGGCTCACATAGGCTACACCAGATGTGTATATAAGAATAGACTGAGCACATACGCTAGTATAGGCTCACATAGGCTACACCAGATGTGTATATAAGAATAGCCTGAGCACATACGCTAGTATAGGCTCACATAGGCTACACCAGATCTCTAAATAAGAATAGCCTGAGCACATACGCTAGTATAGGCTCACATAGGCTACACCAGATGTGTATATAAGAATAGACTGAGCACATACGCTAGTATAGGCTCACATAGGCTACACCAGATGTGTATATAAGAATAGCCTGAGCACATACGCTAGTATAGGCTCACATAGGCTACACCAGATCTCTAAATAAGAATAGCCTGAGCACATACGCTAGTATAGGCTCACATAGGCTACACCAGATCTCTAAATAAGAATAGCCTGAGCACATACGCTAGTATAGGCTCACATAGGCTACACCAGATCTCTAAATAAGAATAGCCTGAGCACATAGGCTAGTATAGGCTCACATAGGCTACACCAGATGTGTATATAAGAATAGCCTGAGCACATACGCTAGTATAGGCTCACATAGGCTACACCAGATGTGTATATAAGAATAGCCTGAGCACATACGCTAGTATAGGCTCACATAGGCTACACCAGATGTGTATATAAGAATAGACTGAGGACATAGGCTAGTATAGGCTCACATAGGCTACACCAGATCTCTAAATAAGAATAGCCTGAGCACATACGCTAGTATAGGCTCACATAGGCTACACCAGATCTCTAAATAAGAATAGCCTGAGCACATACGCTAGTATAGGCTCACATAGGCTACACCAGATCTCTAAATAAGAATAGCCTGAGCACATACGCTAGTATAGGCTCACATAGGCTACACCAGATGTGTATATAAGAATAGACTGAGGACATACGCTAGTATAGGCTCACATAGGCTACACCAGATCTCTAAATAAGAATAGCCTGAGCACATAGGCTAGTATAGGCTCACATAGGCTACACCAGATGTGTATATAAGAATAGACTGAGGACATAGGCTAGTATAGGCTCACATAGGCTACACCAGATGTGTATATAAGAATAGACTGAGGACATAGGCTAGTATAGGCTCACATAGGCTGCACCAGATGTGTATATAAGAATAGACTGAGGACATAGGCTAGTATAGGCTCACATAGGCTACACCAGATCTCTAAATAAGAATAGCCTGAGCACATAGGCTAGTATAGGCTCACATAGGCTACACCAGATGTGTATATAAGAATAGACTGAGGACATAGGCTAGTATAGGCTCACATAGGCTACACCAGATCTCTAAATAAGAATAGCCTGAGCACATAGGCTAGTATAGGCTCACATAGGCTACACCAGATGTGTATATAAGAATAGACTGAGGACATAGGCTAGTATAGGCTCACATAGGCTACACCAGATCTCTAAATAAGAATAGCCTGAGCACATAGGCTAGTATAGGCTCACATAGGCTACACCAGATGTGTATATAAGAATAGACTGAGGACATACGCTAGTATAGGCTCACATAGGCTACACCAGATGTGTATATAAGAATAGACTGAGGACATAGGCTAGTATAGGCTCACATAGGCTACACCAGATCTCTAAATAAGAATAGCCTGAGCACATAGGCTAGTATAGGCTCACATAGGCTACACCAGATGTGTATATAAGAATAGACTGAGGACATACGCTAGTATAGGCTCACATAGGCTACACCAGATGTGTATATAAGAATAGACTGAGGACATACGCTAGTATAGGCTCACATAGGCTACACCAGATCTCTAAATAAGAATAGCCTGAGCACATAGGCTAGTATAGGCTCACATAGGCTACACCAGATGTGTATATAAGAATAGCCTGAGCACATAGGCTAGTATAGGCTCACATAGGCTACACCAGATGTGTATATAAGAATAGACTGAGGACATAGGCTAGTATAGGCTCACATAGGCTACACCAGATCTCTAAATAAGAATAGCCTGAGCACATAGGCTAGTATAGGCTCACATAGGCTACACCAGATGTGTATATAAGAATAGACTGAGGACATAGGATAGTATAGGCTCACATAGGCTACACCAGATCTCTAAATAAGAATAGCCTGAGCACATACGCTAGTATAGGCTCACATAGGCTACACCAGATGTGTATATAAGAATAGCCTGAGCACATAGGCTAGTATAGGCTCACATAGGCTACACCAGATGTGTATATAAGAATAGACTGAGGACATAGGCTAGTATAGGCTCACATAGGCTACACGAGATCTCTAAATAAGAATAGCCTGAGCACATAGGCTAGTATAGGCTCACATAGGCTACACCAGATGTGTATATAAGAATAGACTGAGGACATAGGATAGTATAGGCTCACATAGGCTACACCAGATCTCTAAATAAGAATAGCCTGAGCACATAGGCTAGTATAGGCTCACATAGGCTACACCAGATCTCTAAATAAGAATAGCCTGAGGACATAGGATAGTATAGGCTCACATAGGCTACACCAGATCTCTAAATAAGAATAGCCTGAGCACATAGGCTAGTATAGGCTCACATAGGCTACACCAGATCTCTAAATAAGAATAGCCTGAGGACATAGGCTAGTATAGGCTCACATAGGCTACACCAGATGTGTATATAAGAAAAGACTGAGGACATAGGCTTGTATAGGCTCACATAGGCTACACCAGATGTGTATATAAGAAAAGACTGAGGACATAGGCTTGTATAGGCTCACATAGGCTACACCAGATGCGTATATAAGAAAAGACTGAGGACATAGGCTAGTATAGGCTCACATAGGCTACACCAGATGCGTATATAAGAAAAGACTGAGGACATAGGCTAGTATAGGCTCACATAGGCTACACCAGATGTGTATATAAGAAAAGACTGAGGACATAGGCTTGTATAGGCTCACATAGGCTACACCAGATGCGTATATAAGAATAGACTGAGGACATACGCTAGTATAGGCTCACAAAAGCTACACCAGATGTGTATATAAAAATAGACTGAGCACATAGGCTAGTATAGGCTCACATAGGCTACACCAAATGTGTATATAAGAATAGACTGAGGACATAGGCTAGTATAGGCTCACATAGGCTACACCAGATGTGTATATAAGAATAGGCTGAGGACATAGGCTAGTATAGGCTCACATAGGCTACACCAAATGTGTATATAAGAATAGGCTGAGCACTTAGGCTAGTATAGGCTCACATAGGCTACACCAGATGTGTATATAAGAATAGACTGAGGACATAGGCTAGTATGGGCTCACATAGGCTGCACCAGATGTGTATATAAGAATAGACTGAGGACATAGGCTAGTATAGGCTCACATAGGCTGCACCAGATGTGTATATAAGAATAGGCTGAGGACATAGGCTAGTATAGGCTCACATAGGCTGCACCAGATGTGTATATAAGAATAGACTGAGGACATAGGCTAGTATAGGCTCACATAGGCTGCACCAGATGTGTATATAAGAATAGACTGAGGACATAGGCTAGTATAGGCTCACATAGGCTGCACCAGATGTGTATATAAGAATAGACTGAGGACATAGGCTAGTATAGGCTCACACAGGCTACACCAGATCTCTAAATAAGAATAGACTGAGGACATAGGCTAGTATAGGCTCACATAGGCTGCACCAGATGTGTATATAAGAATAGACTGAGGACATAGGCTAGTATAGGCTCACATAGGCTGCACCAGATGTGTATATAAGAATAGACTGAGGACATAGGCTAGTATAGGCTCACACAGGCTACACCAGATCTCTAAATAAGAATAGACTGAGGACATAGGCTAGTATAGGCTCAGATAGGCTGCACCAGATGCGTATATAACAATAGACTGAGGACATAGGCTAGTATCGGCTCACATAGGCTGCACCGGATGTGTATATAAGAATAGACTGAGGACATAGGCTAGTATAGGCTCACATAGGGTACACCAGATCCCTAAATAAGAATAGACTGAGGACATAGGCTAGTATAGGCTCACATAGGCTACATCAGATTTGTATATAAGAATAGACTGTGGACATAGGCTAGTATAGAGTCACATAGGCTGCACCAGATGTGTTATAAGAATAGACTGAGCACATAGGCTAGTATAGGCTCACATAGGCTACACCAGATCTCTAAGTAAGAATAGACTGAGCAGATAGGCTAGTATAGGCTCACATAGGCTACACCAGATGTGTATATAAGAATAGACTGAGGACATAGGCTAGTATAGGCTCACATAGGCTACACCAGATCTCTAAATAAGAATAGACTGAGGACATAGGCTAGTATAGGCTCACATAGGCTACACCAGATCTCTAAGTAAGAATAGACTGAGCACATAGGCTAGTATAGGCTCACATGGGCTACACCAGATGTGTATATAAGAATAGACTGAGGACATAGGCTAGTACAGGCTCACACAGGCTGCACCAGATGTGTATATTAGAATAGACTGAGGACATAGGCTAGTATAGGCTCACATAGGCTACACCAGATGTGTATATAAGAACAGACTGAGGACATAGGCTGGTGTAGGCTCACATAGGCTGCTCCAGATGTGTATATAAGAATAGACTGAGGACATAGGCTAGTATAGGGTAAGAAAGGCTGCACCAGATGTGTATATAAGAATAGACTGAGGACATAGGCTAGTATAGGCTCACATAGGCTGCACCGGATGTGTATATAAGAATAGACTGTGGACATAGGCTAGTATAGGCTCACATAGGGTACACCAGATCCCTAAATAAGAACAGACTGAGGACATAGGCTAGTATAGGCTCACAAAGGCTACACCAGATGTGTATATAAGAATAGACTGAGGACATAGGCTAGTATAGGATCACATAGGCTACACCAGATCTCTAAATAAGAATAGACTGAGGACAAGGGCTAGTATGGGCTCACATACGCTACACCAGATCTCTAAATAAGAATCGACTGAGCACATAGGCTAGTATAGGCTAAGAAAGGCTGCACCAGATGTGTATATAAGAATAGACTGAGGACATAGGCTAGTATAGGCTCACATTGGCTGCACCAGATGTGTATATAAGAATAGACTGAGCACATAGGCTAGTATAGGCTCACATAGGCTACACCAGATGTGTATATAAGAATAGACTGAGGACATAGGCTAGTATATGCTCACATTGGCTGCACCAGATATGTATATAAGAATAGGCTGAGGACATAGGCTAGTATAGGCTCACATAGGCTGCACCAGATGTGTATATAAGAATAGACTGAGGACATAGGCTAGTATAGGCTCACATAGGCTGCACCGGATGTGCATATAAGAATAGACTGAGGACATAGGCTAGTATAGGCTCACATAGGGTACACCAGATGTGTATATAAGGATAAACTGAGGACATAGGCTAGTATAGGCTCACATAGGCTACACCAGATCTCTAAATAAGAATAGACTGAGGACATAGGCTAGTATAGGCTCACATAGGCTACATCAGATTTGTATATAAGAATAGGCTGAGGACATAGGCTAGTATAGGCTCACATAAGCTGCACCAGATGTGTATATAAGAATAGACTGAGGACATAGGCTAGTATAGGCTCACATAGGCTACACCAGATGTGTATATAAGAATAGACTGAGGACATAGGCTAGTATAGGCTCAGATAGGCTGCACCAGATCTCTAAGTAAGAATAGACTGAGCAGATAGGCTAGTATAGGCTCACATAGGCTACACCAGATGTGTATATAAGAATAGACTGAGGACATAGGCTATTATAGGCTCACATAGGCTACACCAGATCTCTAAATAAGAATAGACTTAGGACATAGGTTAGTATAGGTTCACATAGGCTACACCACATGTGTATATAAGAATAGACTGAGGACATAGGCTAGTATAGGCTCACATAGGCTACACCAGATCTCTAAGTAAGAATAGACTGAGCAGATAGGCTAGTATAGGCTCACATAGGCTACACCAGATGTGTATATAAGAATAGACTGAGGACATAGGCTAGTATAGGCTCACATAGGCTGCACCAGATGTGTATATAAGAATAGACTGAGGACATAGGCTAGTATAGGCTCACATAGGCTACACCAGATGTATATATAAGAATAGACTGAGGACATAGGCTGGTGTAGGCTCACATAGGCTGCACCAGATGTGTATATAAGAATAGACTGAGGACATAGGCTAGTATAGGCTCACATAGGCTGCACCAGATGTGTATATAAGAATAGACTGAGGACATAGGCTAGTATAGGCTCACATAGGCTGCACCGGATGTGTATATACGAATAGACTGAGGCAATAGGCTAGTATAGGCTCACATAGGGTACACCAGATCCCTAAATAGGGATAGACTGAGGACATAGGCTAGTATAGGCTCACATAAGCTGCACCAGATGTGTATATAAGAATAGACTGAGGACATAGGCTAGTATAGGCTCACATAGGCTGCACCGGATGTGTATATACGAATTGACTGAGGACATAGGCTAGTATAGGCTCACATAGGCTACACCAGATGTATATATAAGAATAGACTGAGGACATAGGCTGGTGTAGGCTCACATAGGCTGCACCAGATGTGTATATAAGAATAGACTGAGGACATAGGCTTGTATAGGCTCACATAGGCTACACCAGATGCGTATATAAGAATAGACTGAGGACATACGCTAGTATAGGCTCACAAAAGCTACACCAGATGTGTATATAAAAATAGACTGAGCACATAGGCTAGTATAGGCTCACATAGGCTACACCAAATGTGTATATAAGAATGGACTGAGGACATAGGCTAGTATAGGCTCACATAGGCTACACCAGATGTGTATATAAGAATAGACTGAGGACATAGGCTAGTATATGCTCACATTGGCTGCACCAGATATGTATATAAGAATAGGCTGAGGACATAGGCTAGTATAGGCTCACATAGGCTGCACCAGATGTGTATATAAGAATAGACTGAGGACATAGGCTAGTATAGGCTCACATAGGCTGCACCGGATGTGCATATAAGAATAGACTGAGGACATAGGCTAGTATAGGCTCACATAGGGTACACCAGATGTGTATATAAGGATAAACTGAGGACATAGGCTAGTATAGGCTCACATAGGCTACACCAGATCTCTAAATAAGAATAGACTGAGGACATAGGCTAGTATAGGCTCACATAGGCTACATCAGATTTGTATATAAGAATAGGCTGAGGACATAGGCTAGTATAGGCTCACATAGGCTGCACCAGATGTGTATATAAGAATAGACTGAGGACATAGGCTAGTATAGGCTCACATAGGCTACACCAGATGTGTATATAAGAATAGACTGAGGACATAAGCTAGTATAGGCTCACATAGGCTGCACCAGATGTGTATATAAGAATAGACTGAGGACATAGGCTAGTATAGGCTCAGATAGGCTGCACCAGATCTCTTAGTAAGAATAGACTGAGCAGATAGGCTAGTATAGGCTCACATAGGCTACACCAGATGTGTATATAAGAATAGACTGAGGACATAGGCTATTATAGGCTCACATAGGCTACACCAGATCTCTAAATAAGAATAGACTGAGGACATAGGCTAGTATAGGTTCACATAGGCTACACCACATGTGTATATAAGAATAGACTGAGGACATAGGCTAGTATAGGCTCACATAGGCTACACCAGATCTCTAAGTAAGAATAGACTGAGCAGATACGCTAGTATAGGCTCACATAGGCTACACCAAATGTGTATATAAGAACAGACTGAGGACATAGGCTTGTATAGGCTCACATAAGCTACACCAGATGCGTATATAAGAATAGACTGAGGACATACGCTAGTATAGGCTCACAAAAGCTACACCAGATGTGTATATAAGAATAGACTGGGCACATAGGCTAGTATAGGCTCAGATAGGCTGCACCAGATGTGTATATAAGAATAGACTGAGGACATAGGCTAGTATAGGCTCACATAGGCTGCACCGGATGTGCATATAAGAATAGACTGAGGACATAGGCTAGTATAGGCCCACATAGGCTACACCAGATGTGTATATAAGAATAAACTGAGGACATAGGCTAGTATAGGCTCACATAGGCTACACCAGATCTCTAAATAAGAATAGACTGAGGACATAGGCTAGTATAGGCTCACATAGGCTACATCAGATTTGTATATAAGAACAGACTGTGGACATAGGCTAGTATAGAGTCACATAGGCTGCACCAGATGTCTTATAAGAATAGACTGAGGACATAGGCTAGTATAAGCTCACATAGGCTACACCAGATCTCTAAATAAGAACAGACTGAGCACATAGGCTAGTATAGGCTCACATAGGCTACACCAGATCTCTAAGTAAGAATAGAATGAGCACATAGGCTAGTATAGGCTCACATAGGCTACACCAGATGTGTATATAAGAATAGACTGAGGACATAGGCTAGTATAGGCTCACATAGGCTACACCAGATCTCTAAATAAGAATAGACTGAGGACATAGGCTAGTATAGGCTCACATAGGCTACACCACATATGTATATAAGAATAGACTGAGGACATAGGCTAGTATAGGCTCACATAGGCTGCACCAGATGTGTATATAAGAATAGACTGAGGACATAGGCTAGTATAGGCTCACATAGGCTACACCAAATCTCTAAATAGGTATAGACTGAGGACATAGGCTAGTATAGGCTCACATAGGCTACACCAGATGTGTATATAAGAATAAACTGAGGACATAGGCTAGTATAGGCTCACATAGGCTACACCAAATCTCTAAATAGGTATAGACTGAGGACATAGGCTAGTATAGGCTCACATAGGCTACACCAGATCTCTAAATAAGAATAGACTGAGGACATAGGCTAGTATAGGCTCACATAGGCTACACCAGATGTGTATATAAGAATAGACTGAGGTCATAGGCTAGTATAGGCTCACATAGGCTACACCAGATCTCTAAATAAGAACAGACTGAGGACATAGGCTAGTATAGGCTCACATAGGCTACACCAGATGTGTATATAAGAAAAGACTGAGGACATAGGCTTGTATAGGCTCACATAGGCTACACCAGATGCGTATATAAGAATAGACTGAGGACATACGCTAGTATAGGCTCACAAAAGCTACACCAGATGTGTATATAAAAATAGACTGAGCACATAGGCTAGTATAGGCTCACATAGGCTACACCAAATGTGTATATAAGAATAGACTGAGGACATAGGCTTGTATATGCTCACATTGGCTGCACCAGATGTGTATATAAGAATAGACTGAGGACATAGGCAAGTATATGCTCACATTGGCTACACCAGATGTGTATATAAGAATAGACTGAGCACATAGGCTAGTATAGGCTCACATTGGCTGCACCAGATGTGTATATAAGAATAGACTGAGGACATAGGCTTGTATATGCTCACATTGGCTACACCAGATGTGTATATAAGAATAGACTGAGCACATAGGCTAGTATAGGCTAAGAAAGGCTGCACCAGATGTGTATATAAGAATAGACTGAGGACATAGGCTAGTATAGGCTCACATTGGCTGCACCAGATGTGTATATAAGAATAGACTGAGCACATAGGCTAGTATAGGCTCACATAGGCTACACCAGATGTGTATATAAGAATAGACTGAGGACATAGGCTAGTATATGCTCACATTGGCTGCACCAGATATGTATATAAGAATAGGCTGAGGACATAGGCTAGTATAGGCTCACATAGGCTGCACCAGATGTGTATATAAGAATAGACTGAGGACATAGGCTAGTATAGGCTCACATAGGCTGCACCGGATGTGCATATAAGAATAGACTGAGGACATAGGCTAGTATAGGCTCACATAGGGTACACCAGATGTGTATATAAGGATAAACTGAGGACATAGGCTAGTATAGGCTCACATAGGCTACACCAGATCTCTAAATAAGAATAGACTGAGGACATAGGCTAGTATAGGCTCACATAGGCTACATCAGATTTGTATATAAGAATAGGCTGAGGACATAGGCTAGTATAGGCTCACATAAGCTGCACCAGATGTGTATATAAGAATAGACTGAGGACATAGGCTAGTATAGGCTCACATAGGCTACACCAGATGTGTATATAAGAATAGACTGAGGACATAGGCTAGTATAGGCTCAGATAGGCTGCACCAGATCTCTAAGTAAGAATAGACTGAGCAGATAGGCTAGTATAGGCTCACATAGGCTACACCAGATGTGTATATAAGAATAGACTGAGGACATAGGCTATTATAGGCTCACATAGGCTACACCAGATCTCTAAATAAGAATAGACTTAGGACATAGGTTAGTATAGGTTCACATAGGCTACACCACATGTGTATATAAGAATAGACTGAGGACATAGGCTAGTATAGGCTCACATAGGCTACACCAGATCTCTAAGTAAGAATAGACTGAGCAGATAGGCTAGTATAGGCTCACATAGGCTACACCAGATGTGTATATAAGAATAGACTCAGGACATAGGCTAGTATAGGCTCACATAGGCTGCACCAGATGTGTATATAAGAATAGACTGAGGACATAGGCTAGTATAGGCTCACATAGGCTACACCAGATGTATATATAAGAATAGACTGAGGACATAGGCTGGTGTAGGCTCACATAGGCTGCACCAGATGTGTATATAAGAATAGACTGAGGACATAGGCTAGTATAGGCTCACATAGGCTGCACCAGATGTGTATATAAGAATAGACTGAGGACATAGGCTAGTATAGGCTCACATAGGCTGCACCGGATGTGTATATACGAATAGACTGAGGCAATAGGCTAGTATAGGCTCACATAGGGTACACCAGATCCCTAAATAGGGATAGACTGAGGACATAGGCTAGTATAGGCTCACATAGGCTGCACCAGATGTGTATATAAGAATAGACTGAGGACATAGGCTAGTATAGGCTCACATAGGCTGCACCGGATGTGTATATACGAATTGACTGAGGACATAGGCTAGTATAGGCTCACATAGGCTACACCAGATGTATATATAAGAATAGACTGAGGACATAGGCTGGTGTAGGCTCACATAGGCTGCACCAGATGTGTATATAAGAATGGACTGAGGACATAGGCTAGTATAGGCTCACATAGGCTGCACCAGATGTGTATATAAGAATAGACTGAGGACATAGGCTTGTATAGGCTCACATAGGCTACACCAGATGCGTATATAAGAATAGACTGAGGACATACGCTAGTATAGGCTCACAAAAGCTACACCAGATGTGTATATAAAAATAGACTGAGCACATAGGCTAGTATAGGCTCACATAGGCTACACCAAATGTGTATATAAGAATGGACTGAGGACATAGGCTAGTATAGGCTCACATAGGCTACACCAGATGTGTATATAAGAATAGACTGAGGACATAGGCTAGTATATGCTCACATTGGCTGCACCAGATATGTATATAAGAATAGGCTGAGGACATAGGCTAGTATAGGCTCACATAGGCTGCACCAGATGTGTATATAAGAATAGACTGAGGACATAGGCTAGTATAGGCTCACATAGGCTGCACCGGATGTGCATATAAGAATAGACTGAGGACATAGGCTAGTATAGGCTCACATAGGGTACACCAGATGTGTATATAAGGATAAACTGAGGACATAGGCTAGTATAGGCTCACATAGGCTACACCAGATCTCTAAATAAGAATAGACTGAGGACATAGGCTAGTATAGGCTCACATAGGCTACATCAGATTTGTATATAAGAATAGGCTGAGGACATAGGCTAGTATAGGCTCACATAGGCTGCACCAGATGTGTATATAAGAATAGACTGAGGACATAGGCTAGTATAGGCTCACATAGGCTACACCAGATGTGTATATAAGAATAGACTGAGGACATAAGCTAGTATAGGCTCACATAGGCTGCACCAGATGTGTATATAAGAATAGACTGAGGACATAGGCTAGTATAGGCTCAGATAGGCTGCACCAGATCTCTTAGTAAGAATAGACTGAGCAGATAGGCTAGTATAGGCTCACATAGGCTACACCAGATGTGTATATAAGAATAGACTGAGGACATAGGCTATTATAGGCTCACATAGGCTACACCAGATCTCTAAATAAGAATAGACTGAGGACATAGGCTAGTATAGGTTCACATAGGCTACACCACATGTGTATATAAGAATAGACTGAGGACATAGGCTAGTATAGGCTCACATAGGCTACACCAGATCTCTAAGTAAGAATAGACTGAGCAGATACGCTAGTATAGGCTCACATAGGCTACACCAAATGTGTATATAAGAACAGACTGAGGACATAGGCTTGTATAGGCTCACATAAGCTACACCAGATGCGTATATAAGAATAGACTGAGGACATACGCTAGTATAGGCTCACAAAAGCTACACCAGATGTGTATATAAGAATAGACTGGGCACATAGGCTAGTATAGGCTCAGATAGGCTGCACCAGATGTGTATATAAGAATAGACTGAGGACATAGGCTAGTATAGGCTCACATAGGCTGCACCGGATGTGCATATAAGAATAGACTGAGGACATAGGCTAGTATAGGCCCACATAGGCTGCACCAGATGTGTATATAAGAATAAACTGAGGACATAGGCTAGTATAGGCTCACATAGGCTACACCAGATCTCTAAATAAGAATAGACTGAGGACATAGGCTAGTATAGGCTCACATAGGCTACATCAGATTTGTATATAAGAACAGACTGTGGACATAGGCTAGTATAGAGTCACATAGGCTGCACCAGATGTGTTATAAGAATAGACTGAGGACATAGGCTAGTATAAGCTCACATAGGCTACACCAGATCTCTAAATAAGAACAGACTCAGCACATAGGCTAGTATAGGCTCACATAGGCTACACCAGATCTCTAAGTAAGAATAGAATGAGCACATAGGCTAGTATAGGCTCACATAGGCTACACCAGATGTGTATATAAGAATAGACTGAGGACATAGGCTAGTATAGGCTCACATAGGCTACACCAGATCTCTAAATAAGAATAGACTGAGGACATAGGCTAGTATAGGCTCACATAGGCTACACCACATATGTATATAAGAATAGACTGAGGACATAGGCTAGTATAGGCTCACATAGGCTGCACCAGATGTGTATATAAGAATAGACTGAGGACATAGGCTAGTATAGGCTCACATAGGCTGCACCAGATGTGTATATAAGAATAGACTGAGGACATAGGCTAGTATAGGCTCACATAGGCTACACCAGATGTATATATAAGAATAGACTGAGGACATAGGCTGGTGTAGGCTCACATAGGCTGCACCAGATGTGTATATAAGAATAGACTGAGGACATAGGCTAGTATAGGCTCACATAGGCTGCACCAGATGTGTATATAAGAATAGACTGAGGACATAGGCTAGTATAGGCTCACATAGGCTGCACCGGATGTGTATATACGAATAGACTGAGGACATAGGCTAGTATAGGCTCACACAGGGTACACCAGATCCCTAAATAGGGATAGACTGAGGACATAGGCTAGTATAGGCTCACATAGGCTACACCAGATGTGTATATAAGAATAAACTGAGGACATAGGCTAGTATAGGCTCACATAGGCTACACCAAATCTCTAAATAAGTATAGGACTGAGGACATAGGCTAGTATAGGCTCACATAGGCTGCACCAGATGTGTATATAAGAATAGACTGAGGACATAATCTAGTATAGGCTCACATAGGCTACACCAGATGTGTATATAAGAATAGACTGAGGACATAGGCTAGTATAGGCTCACATAGGCTACACCAAATCTCTAAATAAGTATAGACTGAGGACATAGGCTAGTATAGGCTCACATAGGCTGCACCAGATGTGTATATAAGAATAGACCGAGGACATAAGCTAGTATAGGCTCACATAGGCTACACCAGATCTCTAAATAAGAATAGACTGATGACATAGGCTAGTATAGGCTCACATAGGCTGCACCGGATGTGTATATAAGAATAGACTGAGGACATAGGCTAGTATAGGCTCACATAGGCTACACCAGATCTCAAAATAAGAATAGACTGAGCAATAGGCTAGTATAGGCTACACCAAATGTGTATGTAAGAATAGGCTGGGGACATAGGCTAGTATAGGCTCACATAGGCTGCACCAGATGTGTATATAAGAATAGACTGAGGACATAGGCTAGTATAGGCTCACATAGGCTACACCAGATGTGTATATAAGAATAGACTGATGACATAGGCTAGTATACGCTCACATAGGCTACACCAGATATGTATATAAGAATAGACTGAGGACATAGGCTAGTATAGGCTCACATAGGCTGCACCAAATCTCTAAATTCATATAGTCTGAGGACATAGGCCAATATAGGCTCACGTAGGCTATACCAAATCTCTATATAAGTATAGACTGAGGACACACGCTACTATAGGCTCACATAGGCTATACAAAATCTCTATATAAGTATAGGCTGGACAAACGCTACTATAGACTCACATATGCTACACTAGATCTCTAAATAAGAATAGACTGAGGACATAGGCTAGTATAGGCTCACATAGGCTACACCAGATCTCTAAATAAGTATAGACTGAGGACATAGGCTAGTATAGGCCCACATAGGCTACACCAGATGTCTAAATAAGAATAGACTGAGGACATAGGCTAGTAAAGGCTCACATAGGCTACACCAGATCTCTAAATAAGTATAGACTCAGGACATAGGCTAGTATAGGCTCACATAGGCTACACCAGATCTCTAAATAAGAATAGACTGAGGACACAGGCTAGTATAGGCTCACATAGGCTACACCAGATCTCTAAATAAGAATAGACTGAGCACATAGGCTAGTATAGGCTCACATAGGCTACACCAGATCTCTAAATAAGAATCGACTGAGCACATAGGCTAACATAGGCTCAAATAGGCTACACCAGATCTCTAAATAAGAATAGACTGAGCACATACGCTAGTATAGGCTCACATAGGCTACACCAGATCTCTAAATAAGAATTGACTGAGGACATAGGCTAGTATAGGCTCACATAGGCTGCACCAGATCTCTAAATAAGAATAGACTGAGCACATAGGCTCGTATAGGCTCACATATGCTACACCAGATGTCTAAATAAGAATAGACTGAGCACATAGGCTAGAATAGGCTCACATAGGCTACACCAGATGTGTATATAAGAATAGACTGAGGACATAGGCTAGGTTAGGCTCACATAGGCTACACCAGATCTCTAAATAAGTATAGACTCAGGACATAGGCTAGTATAGGCTAACATAGGCAACACCAGATGTGAATATAAGAATAGACTGAGGACATAGGCTAGTATGGGTTCACATAGGCTACACCAGATCTCTAAATAAGAATAGACTGAGGACATAGGCTAGTATAGGCTCACATAGGCTACACCAGATCTCTAAATAAGAATAGACTGAGGACATAGGCTAGTATAGGCTCACATAGGCTACACCAGATGTGTATATAAGAACAGACTGAGGACATAGGCTAGTATAGGCTCACATAGGCTGCACCGGATGTGTATATACGAATTGACTGAGGACATAGGCTAGTATAGGCTCACATAGGCTACACCAGATGTATATATAAGAATAGACTGAGGACATAGGCTGGTGTAGGCTCACATAGGCTGCACCAGATGTGTATATAAGAATGGACTGAGGACATAGGCTAGTATAGGCTCACATAGGCTGCACCAGATGTGTATATAAGAATAGACTGAGGACATAGGCTTGTATAGGCTCACATAGGCTACACCAGATGCGTATATAAGAATAGACTGAGGACATACGCTAGTATAGGCTCACAAAAGCTACACCAGATGTGTATATAAAAATAGACTGAGCACATAGGCTAGTATAGGCTCACATAGGCTACACCAAATGTGTATATAAGAATGGACTGAGGACATAGGCTAGTATAGGCTCACATAGGCTACACCAGATGTGTATATAAGAATAGACTGAGGACATAGGCTAGTATATGCTCACATTGGCTGCACCAGATATGTATATAAGAATAGGCTGAGGACATAGGCTAGTATAGGCTCACATAGGCTGCACCAGATGTGTATATAAGAATAGACTGAGGACATAGGCTAGTATAGGCTCACATAGGCTGCACCGGATGTGCATATAAGAATAGACTGAGGACATAGGCTAGTATAGGCTCACATAGGGTACACCAGATGTGTATATAAGGATAAACTGAGGACATAGGCTAGTATAGGCTCACATAGGCTACACCAGATCTCTAAATAAGAATAGACTGAGGACATAGGCTAGTATAGGCTCACATAGGCTACATCAGATTTGTATATAAGAATAGGCTGAGGACATAGGCTAGTATAGGCTCACATAGGCTGCACCAGATGTGTATATAAGAATAGACTGAGGACATAGGCTAGTATAGGCTCACATAGGCTACACCAGATGTGTATATAAGAATAGACTGAGGACATAAGCTAGTATAGGCTCACATAGGCTGCACCAGATGTGTATATAAGAATAGACTGAGGACATAGGCTAGTATAGGCTCAGATAGGCTGCACCAGATCTCTTAGTAAGAATAGACTGAGCAGATAGGCTAGTATAGGCTCACATAGGCTACACCAGATGTGTATATAAGAATAGACTGAGGACATAGGCTATTATAGGCTCACATAGGCTACACCAGATCTCTAAATAAGAATAGACTGAGGACATAGGCTAGTATAGGTTCACATAGGCTACACCACATGTGTATATAAGAATAGACTGAGGACATAGGCTAGTATAGGCTCACATAGGCTACACCAGATCTCTAAGTAAGAATAGACTGAGCAGATACGCTAGTATAGGCTCACATAGGCTACACCAAATGTGTATATAAGAACAGACTGAGGACATAGGCTTGTATAGGCTCACATAAGCTACACCAGATGCGTATATAAGAATAGACTGAGGACATACGCTAGTATAGGCTCACAAAAGCTACACCAGATGTGTATATAAGAATAGACTGGGCACATAGGCTAGTATAGGCTCAGATAGGCTGCACCAGATGTGTATATAAGAATAGACTGAGGACATAGGCTAGTATAGGCTCACATAGGCTGCACCGGATGTGCATATAAGAATAGACTGAGGACATAGGCTAGTATAGGCCCACATAGGCTGCACCAGATGTGTATATAAGAATAAACTGAGGACATAGGCTAGTATAGGCTCACATAGGCTACACCAGATCTCTAAATAAGAATAGACTGAGGACATAGGCTAGTATAGGCTCACATAGGCTACATCAGATTTGTATATAAGAACAGACTGTGGACATAGGCTAGTATAGAGTCACATAGGCTGCACCAGATGTGTTATAAGAATAGACTGAGGACATAGGCTAGTATAAGCTCACATAGGCTACACCAGATCTCTAAATAAGAACAGACTCAGCACATAGGCTAGTATAGGCTCACATAGGCTACACCAGATCTCTAAGTAAGAATAGAATGAGCACATAGGCTAGTATAGGCTCACATAGGCTACACCAGATGTGTATATAAGAATAGACTGAGGACATAGGCTAGTATAGGCTCACATAGGCTACACCAGATCTCTAAATAAGAATAGACTGAGGACATAGGCTAGTATAGGCTCACATAGGCTACACCACATATGTATATAAGAATAGACTGAGGACATAGGCTAGTATAGGCTCACATAGGCTGCACCAGATGTGTATATAAGAATAGACTGAGGACATAGGCTAGTATAGGCTCACATAGGCTGCACCAGATGTGTATATAAGAATAGACTGAGGACATAGGCTAGTATAGGCTCACATAGGCTACACCAGATGTATATATAAGAATAGACTGAGGACATAGGCTGGTGTAGGCTCACATAGGCTGCACCAGATGTGTATATAAGAATAGACTGAGGACATAGGCTAGTATAGGCTCACATAGGCTGCACCAGATGTGTATATAAGAATAGACTGAGGACATAGGCTAGTATAGGCTCACATAGGCTGCACCGGATGTGTATATACGAATAGACTGAGGACATAGGCTAGTATAGGCTCACACAGGGTACACCAGATCCCTAAATAGGGATAGACTGAGGACATAGGCTAGTATAGGCTCACATAGGCTACACCAGATGTGTATATAAGAATAAACTGAGGACATAGGCTAGTATAGGCTCACATAGGCTACACCAAATCTCTAAATAAGTATAGGACTGAGGACATAGGCTAGTATAGGCTCACATAGGCTGCACCAGATGTGTATATAAGAATAGACTGAGGACATAATCTAGTATAGGCTCACATAGGCTACACCAGATGTGTATATAAGAATAGACTGAGGACATAGGCTAGTATAGGCTCACATAGGCTACACCAAATCTCTAAATAAGTATAGACTGAGGACATAGGCTAGTATAGGCTCACATAGGCTGCACCAGATGTGTATATAAGAATAGACCGAGGACATAAGCTAGTATAGGCTCACATAGGCTACACCAGATCTCTAAATAAGAATAGACTGATGACATAGGCTAGTATAGGCTCACATAGGCTGCACCGGATGTGTATATAAGAATAGACTGAGGACATAGGCTAGTATAGGCTCACATAGGCTACACCAGATCTCAAAATAAGAATAGACTGAGCAATAGGCTAGTATAGGCTACACCAAATGTGTATGTAAGAATAGGCTGGGGACATAGGCTAGTATAGGCTCACATAGGCTGCACCAGATGTGTATATAAGAATAGACTGAGGACATAGGCTAGTATAGGCTCACATAGGCTACACCAGATGTGTATATAAGAATAGACTGATGACATAGGCTAGTATACGCTCACATAGGCTACACCAGATATGTATATAAGAATAGACTGAGGACATAGGCTAGTATAGGCTCACATAGGCTGCACCAAATCTCTAAATTCATATAGTCTGAGGACATAGGCCAATATAGGCTCACGTAGGCTATACCAAATCTCTATATAAGTATAGACTGAGGACACACGCTACTATAGGCTCACATAGGCTATACAAAATCTCTATATAAGTATAGGCTGGACAAACGCTACTATAGACTCACATATGCTACACTAGATCTCTAAATAAGAATAGACTGAGGACATAGGCTAGTATAGGCTCACATAGGCTACACCAGATCTCTAAATAAGTATAGACTGAGGACATAGGCTAGTATAGGCCCACATAGGCTACACCAGATGTCTAAATAAGAATAGACTGAGGACATAGGCTAGTAAAGGCTCACATAGGCTACACCAGATCTCTAAATAAGTATAGACTCAGGACATAGGCTAGTATAGGCTCACATAGGCTACACCAGATCTCTAAATAAGAATAGACTGAGGACACAGGCTAGTATAGGCTCACATAGGCTACACCAGATCTCTAAATAAGAATAGACTGAGCACATAGGCTAGTATAGGCTCACATAGGCTACACCAGATCTCTAAATAAGAATCGACTGAGCACATAGGCTAACATAGGCTCAAATAGGCTACACCAGATCTCTAAATAAGAATAGACTGAGCACATACGCTAGTATAGGCTCACATAGGCTACACCAGATCTCTAAATAAGAATTGACTGAGGACATAGGCTAGTATAGGCTCACATAGGCTGCACCAGATCTCTAAATAAGAATAGACTGAGCACATAGGCTCGTATAGGCTCACATATGCTACACCAGATGTCTAAATAAGAATAGACTGAGCACATAGGCTAGAATAGGCTCACATAGGCTACACCAGATGTGTATATAAGAATAGACTGAGGACATAGGCTAGGTTAGGCTCACATAGGCTACACCAGATCTCTAAATAAGTATAGACTCAGGACATAGGCTAGTATAGGCTAACATAGGCAACACCAGATGTGAATATAAGAATAGACTGAGGACATAGGCTAGTATGGGTTCTCATAGGCTACACCAGATCTCTAAATAAGAATAGACTGAGGACATAGGCTAGTATAGGCTCACATAGGCTACACCAGATCTCTAAATAAGAATAGACTGAGGACATAGGCTAGTATAGGCTCACATAGGCTACACCAGATGTGTATATAAGAACAGACTGAGGACATAGGCTAGTATAGGCTCATATTGGCTACACCAGATGCGTATATGAGAACAGACTGAGGACATAGGCTAGTATAGGCTCACAAAGGCTACACCAGATGTGTATATAAGAATAGACTGAGCACATAGGCTAGTATAGGCTCACATAGGCTACACCAAATGTGTATATAAGAATAGACTGAGGACATAGGCTAGTATAACCTCACATAGGCTACACCAGATGTGTATATTTGAATAGACTGAGGACATAGGCTAGTATATGCTCACATGGGCTGCACCAGATGTGTATATAAGAATAGACTGAGGACATAGGCTAGTATAGGCTCACATAGGCTCCACCAGATGTGTATATAAGAATAGACTGAGGACATAGGCTAGAATAGGCTCACATAGGCTACACCAGATGTGTATATAAGAATAGACTGAGGACATAGGCTAGTATAGGTTCACATAGGCTACACCACATGTGTATATAAGAATAGACTGAGGACATAGGCTAGTATAGGCTCACATAGGCTACACCAGATCTCTAAGTAAGAATAGACTGAGCAGATAGGCTAGTATAGGCTCACATAGGCTACACCAGATGTGTATATAAGAATAGACTGAGGACATAGGCTAGTATAGGCTCACATAGGCTGCACCAGATGTGTATATAAGAATAGACTGAGGACATAGGCTAGTATAGGCTCACATAGGCTACACCAGATGTATATATAAGAATAGACTGAGGACATAGGCTGGTGTAGGCTCACATAGGCTGCACCAGATGTGTATATAAGAATAGACTGAGGACATAGGCTAGTATAGGCTCACATAGGCTGCACCAGATGTGTATATAAGAATAGACTGAGGACATAGGCTAGTATAGGCTCACATAGGCTGCACCGGATGTGTATATACGAATAGACTGAGGCAATAGGCTAGTATAGGCTCACATAGGGTACACCAGATCCCTAAATAGGGATAGACTGAGGACATAGGCTAGTATAGGCTCACATAGGCTGCACCAGATGTGTATATAAGAATAGACTGAGGACATAGGCTAGTATAGGCTCACATAGGCTGCACCGGATGTGTATATACGAATAGACTGAGGACATAGGCTAGTATAGGCTCACATAGGCTACACCAGATGTATATATAAGAATAGACTGAGGACATAGGCTGGTGTAGGCTCACATAGGCTGCACCAGATGTGTATATAAGAATAGACTGAGGACATAGGCTAGTATAGGCTCACATAGGCTGCACCAGATGTGTATATAAGAATAGACTGAGGACATAGGCTTGTATAGGCTCACATAGGCTACACCAGATGCGTATATAAGAATAGACTGAGGACATACGCTAGTATAGGCTCACAAAAGCTACACCAGATGTGTATATAAAAATAGACTGAGCACATAGGCTAGTATAGGCTCACATAGGCTACACCAAATGTGTATATAAGAATGGACTGAGGACATAGGCTAGTATAGGCTCACATAGGCTACACCAGATGTGTATATAAGAATAGACTGAGGACATACGCTAGTATATGCTCACATTGGCTGCACCAGATATGTATATAAGAATAGGCTGAGGACATAGGCTAGTATAGGCTCACATAGGCTGCACCAGATGTGTATATAAGAATAGACTGAGGACATAGGCTAGTATAGGCTCACATAGGCTGCACCGGATGTGCATATAAGAATAGACTGAGGACATAGGCTAGTATAGGCTCACATAGGGTACACCAGATGTGTATATAAGGATAAACTGAGGACATAGGCTAGTATAGGCTCACATAGGCTACACCAGATCTCTAAATAAGAATAGACTGAGGACATAGGCTAGTATAGGCTCACATAGGCTACATCAGATTTGTATATAAGAATAGGCTGAGGACATAGGCTAGTATAGGCTCACATAGGCTGCACCAGATGTGTATATAAGAATAGACTGAGGACATAGGCTAGTATAGAATCACATAGGCTACACCAGATGTGTATATAAGAATAGACTGAGGACATAAGCTAGTATAGGCTCACATAGGCTGCACCAGATGTGTATATAAGAATAGACTGAGGACATAGGCTAGTATAGGCTCAGATAGGCTGCACCAGATCTCTAAGTAAGAATAGACTGAGCAGATAGGCTAGTATAGGCTCACATAGGCTACCCCCATGATGTGTATATAATAATAGACTGAGGACATAGGCTATTATAGGCTCACATAGGCTACACCAGATCTCTAAATAAGAATAGACTGAGGACATAGGCTAGTATAGGTTCACATAGGCTACACCACATGTGTATATAAGAATAGACTGAGGACATAGGCTAGTATAGGCTCACATAGACTACACCAGATCTCTAAGTAAGAATAGACTGAGCAGATAGGCTAGTATAGGCTCACATAGGCTACACCAAATGTGTATATAAGAACAGACTGAGGACATAGGCTTGTATAGGCTCACATAGGCTACACCAGATGCGTATATAAGAATAGACTGAGGACATACGCTAGTATAGGCTCACAAAAGCTACACCAGATGTGTATATAAGAATAGACTGGGCACATAGGCTAGTATAGGCTCAGATAGGCTGCACCAGATGTGTATATAAGAATAGACTGAGGACATAGGCTAGTATAGGCTCACATAGGCTGCACCGGATGTGCATATAAGAATAGACTGAGGACATAGGCTAGTATAGGCCCACATAGACTACACCAGATGTGTATATAAGAATAAACTGAGGACATAGGCTAGTATAGGCTCACATAGGCTACACCAGATCTCTAAATAAGAATAGACTGAGGACATAGGCTAGTATAGGCTCACATAGGCTACATCAGATTTGTATATAAGAACAGACTGTGGACATAGGCTAGTATAGAGTCACCTAGGCTGCACCAGATGTGTTATAAGAATAGACTGAGGACATAGGCTAGTATAAGCTCACATAGGCTACACCAGATCTCTAAATAAGAATAGACTGAGCACATAGGCTAGTATAGGCTCACATAGGCTACACCAGATCTCTAAGTAAGAATAGACTGAGCACATAGGCTAGTATAGGCTCACATAGGCTACACCAGATGTGTATATAAGAATAGACTGAGGACATAGGCTAGTATAGGCTCACATAGGCTACACCAGATCTCTAAATAAGAATAGACTGAGGACATAGGCTAGTATAGGCTCACATAGGCTACACCACATGTGTATATAAGAATAGACTGAGGACATAGGCTAGTATAGGCTGACATAGGCTGCACCAGATGTGTATATAAGAATAGTCTGAGGTCATAGGCTAGTATAGGCTCACATAGGCTGCACCAGATGTGTATATAAGAATAGACTGAGGACATAGGCTAGTATAGGCTCACATAGGCTACACCAGATGTATATATAAGAATAGACTGAGGACATAGGCTGGTGCAGGCTCACATACGCTGCACCAGATGTGTATATAAGAATAGACTGAGGACATAGGCTAGTATAGGCTCACATAGGCTGCACCAGATGTGTATATAAGAATAGACTGAGGACATAGGCTAGTATAGGCTCACATAGGCTGCACCGGATGTGTATATACGAATAGACTGAGGACATAGGCTAGTATAGGCTCACACAGGGTACACCAGATCCCTAAATAGGGATAGACTGAGGACATAGGCTAGTATAGGCTCACATAGGCTACACCAGATGTGTATATAAGAATAAACTGAGGACATAGGCTAGTATAGGTTCACATAGGCTACACCAAATCTCTAAATAAGTATAGACTGAGGACATAGGCTAGTATAGGCTCACATAGGCTGCACCAGATGTGTATATAAGAATAGACTGAGGACATAATCTAGTATAGGCTCACATAGGCTACACCAGATGTGTATATAAGAATAGACTGAGGACATAGGCTAGTATAGGCTCACATAGGCTACACCAAATCTCTAAATAAGTATAGACTGAGGACATAGGCTAGTATAGGCTCACATAGGCTGCACCAGATGTGTATATAAGAATAGACCGAGGACATAAGCTAGTATAGGCTCACATAGGCTACACCAGATCTCTAAATAAGAATAGACTGATGACATAGGCTACTATAGGCTCACATAGGCTGCACCGGATGTGTATATAAGAATAGACTGAGGACATAGGCTAGTATAGGCTCACATAGGATACACCAGATCTCAAAATAAGAATAGACTGAGCAATAGGCTAGTATAGGCTACACCAAATGTGTATGTAAGAATAGACTGGGGACATAGGCTAGTATAGGCTCACATAGGCTGCACCAGATGTGTATATAAGAATAGACTGAGGACATAGGCTAGTATAGGCTCACATAGGCTACACCAGATGTGTATATAAGAATAGACTGATGACATAGGCTAGTATACGCTCACATAGGCTACACCAGATATGTATATAAGAATAGACTGAGGACATAGGCTAGTATAGGCTCACATAGGCTGCACCAAATCTCTAAATTCATATAGTCTGAGGACATAGGCCAATATAGGCTCACGTAGGCTATACCAAATCTCTATATAAGTATAGACTGAGGACACACGCTACTATAGGCTCACATAGGCTATACCAAATCTCTATATAAGTATAGGCTGGACAAACGCTACTATAGACTCACATAGGCTACACTAGATCTCTAAATAAGAATAGACTGAGGACATAGGCTAGTATAGGCTCACATAGGCTACACCAGATCTCTAAATAAGTATAGACTGAGGACATAGGCTAGTATAGGCCCACATAGGCTACACCAGATGTCTAAATAAGAATAGACTGAGGACATAGGCTAGTAAAGGCTCACATAGGCTACACCAGATCTCTAAATAAGTATAGACTCAGGACATAGGCTAGTATAGGCTCACATAGGCTACACCAGATCTCTAAATAAGAATAGACTGAGGACACAGGCTAGTATAGGCTCACATAGGCTACACCAGATCTTTAAATAAGAATCGACTGAGCACATAGGCTAGTATAGGCTCACATAGGCTACACCAGATGTGTATATAAGAACAGACTGAGGACATAGGCTAGTATAGGCTCATATTGGCTACACCAGATGCGTATATGAGAACAGACTGAGGACATAGGCTAGTAAATACTCACATAGGCTACACCAGATCTCTAAATAAGAATAGACTGAGGACATAGGCTAGTATAGGCTCACATAGGCTACACCAGATGTGTATATAAGAACAGACTGAGGACATAGGCTAGTATAGGCTCATATTGGCTACACCAGATGCGTATATGAGAACAGACTGAGGACATAGGCTAGTATAGGCTCACAAAGGCTACACCAGATGTGTATATAAGAACAGACTGAGGACATAGGCTAGTATAGGCTCATATTGGCTACACCAGATGTGTATATAAGAATAAACTGAGGACATAGGCTAGTATAGGCTCACATAGGCTACACCAGATCTCTAAGTAAGAATAGACTGAGCAGATAGGCTAGTATAGGCTCACATAGGCTACACCAGATGTGTATATAAGAATAGACTGAGGACATAGGCTAGTATAGGCTCACATAGGCTACACCAGATCTCTAAATAAGAATAGACTGAGGACATAGGCTAGTATAGGCTCACATAGGCTATACCACATGTGTATATAAGAATAGACTGAGGACATAGGCTAGTATAGGCTCACATAGGCTGCACCGGATGTGCATATAAGAATAGACTGAGGACATAGGCTAGTATGGGCTCACATAGGCTGCACCGGATGTGCATATAAGAATAGACTGAGGACATAGGCTAGTATAGGCTCACATAGGCTGCACCGGATGTGCATATAAGAATAGACTGAGGACATAGGCTAGTATGGGCTCACATAGGCTGCACCGGATGTGCATATAAGAATAGACTGAGGACATAGGCTAGTATAGGCTCACATAGGCTGCACCAGATGTGTATATAAGAATAGACTGAGGACATAGGCTAGTATAGGCTCACATAGGCTGCACCGGATGTGTATATAAGAATAGACTGAGGACATAGGCTAGTATAGGCTCACATAGGGTACACCAGATCCCTAAATAGGGATAGACTGAGGACATAGGCTAGTATAGGCTCACATAGGCTACACCAGATGTGTATATAAGAATAAACTGAGGACATAGGCTAGTATAGGCTCACATAGGCTACACCAAATCTCTAAATAAGTATAGACTGAGGACATAGGCTAGTATAGGCTCACATAGGCTGCACCAGATGTGTATATAAGAATAGACTGAGGACATAGGCTAGTATAGGCTCAGATAGGCTACACCAGATGTGTATATAAGAATAGACTGGGGACATAGGCTAGTATAGGCTCACATAGGCTACACCAAATCTCTAAATAAGTATAGACTGAGGACATAGGCTAGTATAGGCTCACATAGGCTACACCAGATCTCTAAATAAGTATAGACTGAGGACATAGGCTAGTATAGGCCCACATAGGCTACACCAGATGTCTAAATAAGAATAGACTGAGGACATAGGCTAGGTTAGGCTCACATAGGCTACACCAGATCTCTAAATAAGTATAGACTCAGGACATAGGCTAGTATAGGCTAACATAGGCAACACCAGATGTGAATATAAGAATAGACTGAGGACATAGGCTAGTATGGGTTCACATAGGCTACACCAGATCTCTAAATAAGAATAGACTGAGGACATAGGCTAGTATAGGCTCACATAGGCTACACCAGATCTCTAAATAAGAATAGACTGAGGACATAGGCTAGTATAGGCTCACATAGGCTACACCAGATGTGTATATAAGAACAGACTGAGGACATAGGCTAGTATAGGCTCACATAGGCTGCACCGGATGTGTATATACGAATTGACTGAGGACATAGGCTAGTATAGGCTCACATAGGCTACACCAGATGTATATATAAGAATAGACTGAGGACATAGGCTGGTGTAGGCTCACATAGGCTGCACCAGATGTGTATATAAGAATGGACTGAGGACATAGGCTAGTATAGGCTCACATAGGCTGCACCAGATGTGTATATAAGAATAGACTGAGGACATAGGCTTGTATAGGCTCACATAGGCTACACCAGATGCGTATATAAGAATAGACTGAGGACATACGCTAGTATAGGCTCACAAAAGCTACACCAGATGTGTATATAAAAATAGACTGAGCACATAGGCTAGTATAGGCTCACATAGGCTACACCAAATGTGTATATAAGAATGGACTGAGGACATAGGCTAGTATAGGCTCACATAGGCTACACCAGATGTGTATATAAGAATAGACTGAGGACATAGGCTAGTATATGCTCACATTGGCTGCACCAGATATGTATATAAGAATAGGCTGAGGACATAGGCTAGTATAGGCTCACATAGGCTGCACCAGATGTGTATATAAGAATAGACTGAGGACATAGGCTAGTATAGGCTCACATAGGCTGCACCGGATGTGCATATAAGAATAGACTGAGGACATAGGCTAGTATAGGCTCACATAGGGTACACCAGATGTGTATATAAGGATAAACTGAGGACATAGGCTAGTATAGGCTCACATAGGCTACACCAGATCTCTAAATAAGAATAGACTGAGGACATAGGCTAGTATAGGCTCACATAGGCTACATCAGATTTGTATATAAGAATAGGCTGAGGACATAGGCTAGTATAGGCTCACATAGGCTGCACCAGATGTGTATATAAGAATAGACTGAGGACATAGGCTAGTATAGGCTCACATAGGCTACACCAGATGTGTATATAAGAATAGACTGAGGACATAAGCTAGTATAGGCTCACATAGGCTGCACCAGATGTGTATATAAGAATAGACTGAGGACATAGGCTAGTATAGGCTCAGATAGGCTGCACCAGATCTCTTAGTAAGAATAGACTGAGCAGATAGGCTAGTATAGGCTCACATAGGCTACACCAGATGTGTATATAAGAATAGACTGAGGACATAGGCTATTATAGGCTCACATAGGCTACACCAGATCTCTAAATAAGAATAGACTGAGGACATAGGCTAGTATAGGTTCACATAGGCTACACCACATGTGTATATAAGAATAGACTGAGGACATAGGCTAGTATAGGCTCACATAGGCTACACCAGATCTCTAAGTAAGAATAGACTGAGCAGATACGCTAGTATAGGCTCACATAGGCTACACCAAATGTGTATATAAGAACAGACTGAGGACATAGGCTTGTATAGGCTCACATAAGCTACACCAGATGCGTATATAAGAATAGACTGAGGACATACGCTAGTATAGGCTCACAAAAGCTACACCAGATGTGTATATAAGAATAGACTGGGCACATAGGCTAGTATAGGCTCAGATAGGCTGCACCAGATGTGTATATAAGAATAGACTGAGGACATAGGCTAGTATAGGCTCACATAGGCTGCACCGGATGTGCATATAAGAATAGACTGAGGACATAGGCTAGTATAGGCCCACATAGGCTGCACCAGATGTGTATATAAGAATAAACTGAGGACATAGGCTAGTATAGGCTCACATAGGCTACACCAGATCTCTAAATAAGAATAGACTGAGGACATAGGCTAGTATAGGCTCACATAGGCTACATCAGATTTGTATATAAGAACAGACTGTGGACATAGGCTAGTATAGAGTCACATAGGCTGCACCAGATGTGTTATAAGAATAGACTGAGGACATAGGCTAGTATAAGCTCACATAGGCTACACCAGATCTCTAAATAAGAACAGACTCAGCACATAGGCTAGTATAGGCTCACATAGGCTACACCAGATCTCTAAGTAAGAATAGAATGAGCACATAGGCTAGTATAGGCTCACATAGGCTACACCAGATGTGTATATAAGAATAGACTGAGGACATAGGCTAGTATAGGCTCACATAGGCTACACCAGATCTCTAAATAAGAATAGACTGAGGACATAGGCTAGTATAGGCTCACATAGGCTACACCACATATGTATATAAGAATAGACTGAGGACATAGGCTAGTATAGGCTCACATAGGCTGCACCAGATGTGTATATAAGAATAGACTGAGGACATAGGCTAGTATAGGCTCACATAGGCTGCACCAGATGTGTATATAAGAATAGACTGAGGACATAGGCTAGTATAGGCTCACATAGGCTACACCAGATGTATATATAAGAATAGACTGAGGACATAGGCTGGTGTAGGCTCACATAGGCTGCACCAGATGTGTATATAAGAATAGACTGAGGACATAGGCTAGTATAGGCTCACATAGGCTGCACCAGATGTGTATATAAGAATAGACTGAGGACATAGGCTAGTATAGGCTCACATAGGCTGCACCGGATGTGTATATACGAATAGACTGAGGACATAGGCTAGTATAGGCTCACACAGGGTACACCAGATCCCTAAATAGGGATAGACTGAGGACATAGGCTAGTATAGGCTCACATAGGCTACACCAGATGTGTATATAAGAATAAACTGAGGACATAGGCTAGTATAGGCTCACATAGGCTACACCAAATCTCTAAATAAGTATAGGACTGAGGACATAGGCTAGTATAGGCTCACATAGGCTGCACCAGATGTGTATATAAGAATAGACTGAGGACATAATCTAGTATAGGCTCACATAGGCTACACCAGATGTGTATATAAGAATAGACTGAGGACATAGGCTAGTATAGGCTCACATAGGCTACACCAAATCTCTAAATAAGTATAGACTGAGGACATAGGCTAGTATAGGCTCACATAGGCTGCACCAGATGTGTATATAAGAATAGACCGAGGACATAAGCTAGTATAGGCTCACATAGGCTACACCAGATCTCTAAATAAGAATAGACTGATGACATAGGCTAGTATAGGCTCACATAGGCTGCACCGGATGTGTATATAAGAATAGACTGAGGACATAGGCTAGTATAGGCTCACATAGGCTACACCAGATCTCAAAATAAGAATAGACTGAGCAATAGGCTAGTATAGGCTACACCAAATGTGTATGTAAGAATAGGCTGGGGACATAGGCTAGTATAGGCTCACATAGGCTGCACCAGATGTGTATATAAGAATAGACTGAGGACATAGGCTAGTATAGGCTCACATAGGCTACACCAGATGTGTATATAAGAATAGACTGATGACATAGGCTAGTATACGCTCACATAGGCTACACCAGATATGTATATAAGAATAGACTGAGGACATAGGCTAGTATAGGCTCACATAGGCTGCACCAAATCTCTAAATTCATATAGTCTGAGGACATAGGCCAATATAGGCTCACGTAGGCTATACCAAATCTCTATATAAGTATAGACTGAGGACACACGCTACTATAGGCTCACATAGGCTATACCAAATCTCTATATAAGTATAGGCTGGACAAACGCTACTATAGACTCACATAGGCTACACTAGATCTCTAAATAAGAATAGACTGAGGACATAGGCTAGTATAGGCTCACATAGGCTACACCAGATCTCTAAATAAGTATAGACTGAGGACATAGGCTAGTATAGGCCCACATAGGCTACACCAGATGTCTAAATAAGAATAGACTGAGGACATAGGCTAGTAAAGGCTCACATAGGCTACACCAGATCTCTAAATAAGTATAGACTCAGGACATAGGCTAGTATAGGCTCACATAGGCTACACCAGATCTCTAAATAAGAATAGACTGAGGACACAGGCTAGTATAGGCTCACATAGGCTACACCAGATCTTTAAATAAGAATCGACTGAGCACATAGGCTAGTATAGGCTCACATAGGCTACACCAGATGTGTATATAAGAACAGACTGAGGACATAGGCTAGTATAGGCTCATATTGGCTACACCAGATGCGTATATGAGAACAGACTGAGGACATAGGCTAGTAAATACTCACATAGGCTACACCAGATCTCTAAATAAGAATAGACTGAGGACATAGGCTAGTATAGGCTCACATAGGCTACACCAGATGTGTATATAAGAACAGACTGAGGACATAGGCTAGTATAGGCTCATATTGGCTACACCAGATGCGTATATGAGAACAGACTGAGGACATAGGCTAGTATAGGCTCACAAAGGCTACACCAGATGTGTATATAAGAACAGACTGAGGACATAGGCTAGTATAGGCTCATATTGGCTACACCAGATGTGTATATAAGAATAAACTGAGGACATAGGCTAGTATAGGCTCACATAGGCTACACCAGATCTCTAAGTAAGAATAGACTGAGCAGATAGGCTAGTATAGGCTCACATAGGCTACACCAGATGTGTATATAAGAATAGACTGAGGACATAGGCTAGTATAGGCTCACATAGGCTACACCAGATCTCTAAATAAGAATAGACTGAGGACATAGGCTAGTATAGGCTCACATAGGCTATACCACATGTGTATATAAGAATAGACTGAGGACATAGGCTAGTATAGGCTCACATAGGCTGCACCGGATGTGCATATAAGAATAGACTGAGGACATAGGCTAGTATGGGCTCACATAGGCTGCACCGGATGTGCATATAAGAATAGACTGAGGACATAGGCTAGTATAGGCTCACATAGGCTGCACCGGATGTGCATATAAGAATAGACTGAGGACATAGGCTAGTATGGGCTCACATAGGCTGCACCGGATGTGCATATAAGAATAGACTGAGGACATAGGCTAGTATAGGCTCACATAGGCTGCACCAGATGTGTATATAAGAATAGACTGAGGACATAGGCTAGTATAGGCTCACATAGGCTGCACCGGATGTGTATATAAGAATAGACTGAGGACATAGGCTAGTATAGGCTCACATAGGGTACACCAGATCCCTAAATAGGGATAGACTGAGGACATAGGCTAGTATAGGCTCACATAGGCTACACCAGATGTGTATATAAGAATAAACTGAGGACATAGGCTAGTATAGGCTCACATAGGCTACACCAAATCTCTAAATAAGTATAGACTGAGGACATAGGCTAGTATAGGCTCACATAGGCTGCACCAGATGTGTATATAAGAATAGACTGAGGACATAGGCTAGTATAGGCTCAGATAGGCTACACCAGATGTGTATATAAGAATAGACTGGGGACATAGGCTAGTATAGGCTCACATAGGCTACACCAAATCTCTAAATAAGTATAGACTGAGGACATAGGCTAGTATAGGCTCACATAGGCTGCACCAGATGTGTATATAAGAATAGACTGAGGACATAAGCTAGTATAGGCTCACATAGGCTACACCAGATCTCTAAATAAGAATAGACTGATGACATAGGCTAGTATAGGCTCACATAGGCTGCACCAGATGTGTATATAAGAATAGACTGAGGACATAGGCTAGTATAGGCTCACATAGGCTACACCAGATCTCAAAATAAGAATAGACTGAGGACATAGGCTAGTATAGGCTACACCAAATGTGTATGTAAGAATAGACTGGGGACATAGGCTAGTATAGGCTCACATAGGCTGCACCAGTTGTGTATATATAAGAATAGACTGACGACATAGGCTAGTATAGGCTCACATAGGCTACACCAGATGTGTATATAAGAATAGACTGATGACATAGGCTAGTATAGGCTCACATAGGCTAAACCAGATATGTATATAACAATAGACTGAGGACATAGGCTAGTATAGGCTCACATAGGCTGCACCAGTTCTCTAAATTCATATAGTCTGAGGACATATACCAATATAGGCTCACGTAGGCTATACCAAATCTCTATATAAGTATAGACTGAGGACACACGCTACTATAGGCTCACATAGGCTATACCAAATCTCTATATAAGTATAGACTGTGGACAAACGCTACTATAGACTCACATAGGCTACACCAGATCTCTAAATAAGAATAGACTGAGGACATAGGCTAGTATAGGCTTACATAGGCTACACCAGATCTCTAAATAAGTATAGACTGAGGACATAGGCTAGTATAGGCCCACATAGGCTACACCAGATCTCTAAATAAGAATAGACTGAGGACATAGGCCTGTAAAGGCTCACATAGGCTACACCAGATCTCTAAATAAGTATAGACTCAGGACATAGGCTAGTATAGGCTCACATAGGCTACACCAGATCTCTAAATAAGAATAGACTGAGGACACAGGCTAGTATAGGCTCTTATAGGCTACACCAGATGTGTATATAAGAATAGACTGAGGACATAGGCCAGTATAGGCTCACATAGGCTACACCAGATGTGTATATAAAAATAAACTGAGGACATAGGCTAGTATAGGCTCACATAGGCTACACCAGATCTCTAAATAAGAATAGACTGAGGACATAGGCTAGTATAGGCTCACATAGGCTACACCAGATGTGTATATAAGAATAGACTGAGGACATAGGCTAGTATAGAGTCACATATGCCGCACCAGATGTCTATATAAGAATAGACTGAGCACATAGTCTAGTATAGGCTCACTTAGGCTACACCAGATGTGTATATAAGAATAGACTGAGGACATAGGCTAGTATAGTCTCACATAGGCTACACCAGATCTCTAAATAAGAATAGACTGAGCACATAGGCTAGTATAGGCTCACATAGGCTACACCAGATCTCTAAGTAAGAATAGACTGAGCACATAGGCTAGTATAGGCTCACATAGGCTACACCAGATGTTTATATAAGAATAGACTGAGCACATAGGCTGGTATAGGCTCACATAGGCTATACCAGATGTGTATATAAGAATAGACTGAGGACATAGGCTAGTATGGGCTCGCATAGGCTGCACCAGATGTGTATATAAGAATAGACAGAGCACATAGGCTAGTATACGCTCACATAGGCTGCACCAGATGTGTATATAAGAATAGACTGAGGACATAGGCTAGTATAGGCTCACATAGGCTGCACCAGATGTGTATATAAGAATAGACTGAGGACATAGGCTAGTATAGGCTCACATAAGCTACACCAGGTGTGTATATAAGAATAGACTGATGACATAGGCTAGTATAGGCTCACATAGGCTACACCAGATATGTATATAAGAATAGACTGGGGACAAACGCTACTATAGACTCACATAGGCTACACGAGATCTCTAAATAAGAATAGACTGAGGACATAGGCTAGTATAGGCTCACATAGGCTACACCAGATCTCTATATAAGTATAGACTGAGGACACACGCTACTATAGGCTCACATAGGCTATACCAAATCTCTATATAAGTATAGACTGGGGACAAACGCTACTATAGACTCACATAGGCTACACCAGATCTCTAAATAAGAATAGACTGAGGACACAGGCTAGTATAGGCTCTTATAGGCTACACCAGATGTGTATATAAGAATAAACTGAGGACATAGGCTAGTATAGGCTCACATAGGCTACACCAAATCTCTAAATAGGTATAGACTGAGGACATAGGCTAGTATAGGCTCACATAGGCTACACCAGATCTCTAAATAAGAATAGACTGAGGATATAGGCTAGTATAGGCTCACATAGGCTACACCAGATGTGTATATAAGAATAGACTGAGGACATAGGCTAGTATAGGCTCACATAGGCTACACCAGATCTCTAAATAAGTATAGACTGAGGACATAGGCTAGTATGGGCTCACATAGGCTGCACCAGATGTGTATATAAGAATAGACTGAGGACATAGGCTAGTATAGGCTCACATAGGCTACACCAGATCTCTAAATAAGAATAGACTGATGACATAGGCTAGTATGGGCTCACATAGGCTGCACCAGATGTGTATATAAGAATAGACTGAGGACATAGGCTAGTATAGGCTCACATAGGCTACACCAGATCTCAAAATAAGAATAGACTGAGGACATAGGCTATTATAGACTCACATAGGCTACACCAGATGTCTATATAAGAATAGACTGGGGACATAGGCTAGTATAGGCTCACATAGGCTGCAGCAGATATGTATATAAGAATAGACTGAGGACATAGGCTAGTATAGGCTCACATAGGCTACACCAGATGTGTATATAAGCATAGACTGATGACATAGGCTAGTATAGGCTCACATAGGCTACACCAGATATGTATATAAGAATACACTGAGGACATAGGCTAGTATAGGCTCACATAGGCTGCACCATATCTCTAAATTCATATAGTCTGAGGACATAGGATAATATAGGCTCACGTAGGCTATACCAAATCTCTATATAAGTATAGACTGAGGACACACGCTACTATAGGCTCACATAGGCTACACCAAATCTCTATATAAGTATAGACTGGGGACAAACGCTACTATAGACTCACATAGGCTACACCAGATCTCTAAATAAGAATAGACTGAGGACATAGGCCAGTATAGGCTCACATAGGCTACACCAGATCTCTAAATAAGTATACACTGAGGACATAGGCTAGTATAGGCTCACATAGGCTACACCAGATCTCTAAATAAGAATAGACTGAGGAGATAGGCTAGTAAAGGCTCACATAGGCTACACCAGATCTCTAAATACGTATAGACTCAGGACATAGGCTAGTATAGGCTCACATAGGCTACACCAGATCTCTAAATAAGAATCGACTGAGCACATAGGCTAGCATAGGCTCACATAGGCTACACCAGATCTCTAAATAAGAATAGACTGAGCACATACGCTAGTATAGGCTCACATAGGCTACACCAGATCTCTAAATAAGAAATGACTGAGGACATAGGCTACTATAGGCTCACATAGGCTGCACCAGATCACTAAATAAGAATAGACTGAGCACATAGGCTAGTATAGGCTCACATATGCTACACCAGATCTCTAAATAAGAATAGACTGAGCACATAGGCTAGTATAGGCTCACATAGGCTACACCAGATGTGTATATAAGAATAGACTGAGGACATAGGCTAGTATAGGCTCACATAGGCTACACCAGATCTCTAAATAAGTATAGACTCAGGACATAGGCTAGTATAGGCTAACATAGGCTACACCAGATGTGAATATAAGAATAGACTGAGGACATAGGCTAGTATGGGTTCACATAGGCTACACCAGATATCTAAATAAGAATAGACTGAGGACATAGGCTAGTATAGGCTCACATAGGCTACACCAGATCTCTAAATAAGTATAGACTGAGGACATAGGCTAGTATGGGCTCACATAGGCTGCACCAGATGTGTATATAAGAATAGACTGAGGACATAGGCTAGTATAGGCTCACATAGGCTACACCAGATCTCTAAATAAGAATGGACTGATGACATAGGCTAGTATGGGCTCACATAGGCTGCACCAGATGTGTATATAAGAATAGACTGAGGACATAGGCTAGTATAGGCTCACATAGGCTACACCAGATCTCAAAATAAGAATAGACTGAGGACATAGGCTATTATAGGCTCACATAGGCTACACCAGATGTCTATATAAGAATAGACTGGGGACATAGGCTAGTATAGGCTCACATAGGCTGCACCAGATGTGTATATAAGAATAGACTGAGGACATAGGCTAGTATAGGCTCACATAGGCTACACCAGATGTGTATATAAGCATAGACTGATGACATAGGCTAGTATAGGCTCACATAGGCTACACCAGATATGTATATAAGAATACACTGAGGACATAGGCTAGTATAGGCTCACATAGGCTGCACCATATCTCTAAATTCATATAGTCTGAGGACATAGGATAATATAGGCTCACGTAGGCTATACCAAATCTCTATATAAGTATAGACTGAGGACACACGCTACTATAGGCTCACATAGGCTATACCAAATCTCTATATAAGTATAGACTGGGGACAAACGCTACTATAGACTCACATAGGCTACACCAGATCTCTAAATAAGAATAGACTGAGGACATAGGCTAGTATAGGCTCACATAGGCTACACCAGATCTCTAAATAAGTATAGACTGAGGACATAGGCTAGTATAGGCTCACATAGGCTACACCAGATCTCTAAATAAGAATAGACTGAGGAGATAGGCTAGTAAAGGCTCACATAGGCTACACCAGATCTCTAAATACGTATAGACTCAGGACATAGGCTAGTATAGGCTCACATAGGCTACACCAGATCTCTAAATAAGAATCGACTGAGCACATAGGCTAGCATAGGCTCACATAGGCTACACCACATCTCTAAATAAGAATAGACTGAGCACATACGCTAGTATAGGCCCACATAGGCTACACCAGATCTCTAAATAAGAAATGACTGACGACATAGGCTACTATAGGCTCACATAGGCTGCACCAGATCTCTAAATAAGAATAGACTGAGCACATAGGCTAGTATAGGCTCACATATGCTACACCAGATCTCTAAATAAGAATAGACTGAGCACATAGGCTAGTATAGGCTCACATAGGCTACACCAGATGTGTATATAAGAATAGACTGAGGACATAGGCTAGTATAGGCTCACATAGGCTACACCAGATCTCTAAATAAGTATAGGCTCAGGACATAGGCTAGTATAGGCTAACATAGGCTACACCAGATGTGAATATAAGAATAGACTGAGGACATAGGCTAGTATGGGTTCACATAGGCTACACCAGATCTCTAAATAAGAATAGACTGAGGACATACGATAGTATAGGCTCACATACTCTACACCAGATCTCTAAATAAGAATAGACTGAGGACATAGGCTAGTATAGGCTGACATAGGCTACACCAGATGTGTATATAAGAACAGACTGAGGACATAGGCTAGTATAGGGTCATATTGGCTACACCAGATGCGTATATAAGAATAGACTGAGGACATAGGCTAGTATAGGCTCACAAAGGCTACACCAGATGTGTATATAAGAATAGACTGAGCACATAGGCTAGTATAGGCTCACATAGGCTGCACCAGATGTGTATATAAGAATAGACTGAGGACATAGGCTAGTATAGGCTCACAAAGGCTACACCAGATGGGTATATAAGAATAGACTGAGCACATAGGCTAGTATAGGCTCACATAGGCTACACCAAATGTGCATATAAGAATAGACTGAGGACATAGGCTAGTATATGCTCACATTGGCTGCACCAGATGTGTATATAAGAATAGACTAAGGACATAGGCTAGTATAGGCTCACATAGGCTGCACCAGATGTGTATATAAGAATAGACTGAGGACATAGTCTAGTATAGGCTCACATAGGCTTCACCAGATGTGTATATAAGAATAGACTGAGGACATAAGCTAGTATAGGCTCACATAGGCTGCACCAGATATGTATATAAGAATAGACTGAGGACATAGGGTAGTATAGGCTCGGATAGGCTGCACCAGATGTGTATATAAGAATAGACAGAGGACATAGGCTAGTATAGGCTCACATAGACTGCACCGGATGTGTATATAAGAATAGACTGAGGACATAGGCTAGTATAGGCTCACATAGGCTACACCAGATGTGTATATAAGAATAAACTGAGGAAGTAGGCTAGTATAGGCTCACATAGGCCACACCAGATCTCTAAATAAGAACAGACTGAGGACATAGGCTAGTATAGGCTCACATAGGCTACACCAGATGTGTATATAAGAATAAACTGTGGACATAGGATAGTATAGGCTCACATAGGCTGCACCAGATGTGTATATAAGAATGGCCTGAGGACGTAGGCTAGTATAGGCTCACATAGGCTACACCAGATGTATATATAAGAATAGACTGAGGACATTGGCCAGTATAGGCTCACATAGGCTACACCAGATGTGTGTATAAGAATAAACTGAGGACTTAGGCTAGTATAGGCTCACATAGGCTACACCAGATCTCTAAATAAGAATAGACTGAGGAGATAGGCTAGTATAGGCTCACATAGGCTACACCAGATGTGTATATAAAATAGACTGAGGACATAGATTAGTATAGAGTCACATAGGCTGCACCAGATGTGTCTATAAGAATAGACTGAGCACATAGGCTAGTATAGGCTCACATCGGCTACACCATTTGTGTATATAAGAATAGACTGAGGACATAGGCTAGTATAGGCTCACATAGGCTACACCAGATCTCTAAATAAGTATAGACTGAGGACATAGGCTAGTTTAGGCTCACATAGGCTACACCAGATCTCTAAATAAGAATAGACTGAGGACATAGGCTAGTATAGGCTCACATAGGCTACACCAGATGTGTATATAAGAATAAACTGAGGACATAGGCTAGTATAGGCTCACATAGGCTACACCAAATCTCTAAATAAGTATAGACTGACGACATAGGCTAGTATAGGCTCACATAGGCTACACCAGATGTGTATATAAGAATAGACTGAGGACATAGGTTAGTATAGGCTCACATAGGCTACACCAGATCTCTAAATAAGTATAGACTGAGGACATAGGCTAGTATAGGCTCACATAGGCTGCACCAGATGTGTATATAAGAATAGACTGAGGACATAGGCTAGTATAGGCTCACATAGGCTACACCACATCTCTAACTAGGAATAGACTGATGACATAGGCTAGTATAGGCTCACATAGGCTGCACCGGATGTGTATATAAGAATAGACTGAGGACATAGGCTAGTATAGGCTCACATAGGCTACACCAGATCTCAAAATAAGAATAGACTGAGGACATAGGCTAGTATAGGCTCACATAGGCTGCACCAGATATGTATATAAGAATAGACGGAGGACATAGGCTATTATAGGCTCACCTAGGCTACACCAGATGTCTATATAAGAATAGACTGAGGACATAGGCTAGTATAGGCTCACATAGGCTGCACCAGATGTGTATATAAGAATAGACTGATGACATAGGCTAGTATAGGCTCACATAGGCTACACCAGATATGTATATAAGAATAGACTGAGGACATAGGCTAGTATAGGCTCACATAGGCTGCACCATATCTCTAAATTCATATAGTCTGAGGACATAGGCCATTATAGGCTCACGTAGGCTTTACCAAATCTCTATATAAGTATAGACTGAGGACACACGCTACTATAGGCTCACATAGGCTATACCAGATCTCTATATAAGTATAGACTGGGGACAAACGCTACTATAGACTCACATAGGCTACACCAGATCTCTAAATAAGAATAGACTGAGGACATAGGCTAGTATAGGCTCACATAGGCTACAGCAGATCTCTAAATAAGTATAGACTGAGGACATAGGCTAGTATAGGCTCACATAGGCTACACCAGATCTCTAAATAAGAATAGACTGAGGACATAGGCTAGTATAGGCTCACATAGGCTACACCAGATGTGTATATAAGAATAGACTGAGGACATAGGCTAGTATAGGCTCACATAGGCTACACCAAATCTCTAAATAGGTATAGACTGATCACATAGGCTAGTATAGGCTCACATAGGCTACACCAGATCTCTAAATAAGAATAGACTGAGGACATAGGCTAGTATAGGCTCACATAGGCTACACCAGATGTGTATATAAGAATAGACTGAGGACATAGGCTAGTATAGGCTCACATAGGCTACACCAGATCTCTAAATAAGTATAGACTGAGGACATAGGCTAGTATGGGCTCACATAGGCTGCACCAGATGTGTATATAAGAATAGACTGAGGACATAGGCTAGTATAGGCTCACATAGGCTACACCAGATCTCTAAATAAGAATGGACTGATGACATAGGCTAGTATGTGCTCACATAGGCTGCACCAGATGTGTATATAAGAATAGACTGAGGACATAGGCTAGTATAGGCTCACATAGGCTACACCAGATCTCAAAATAAGAATAGACTGAGGACATAGGCTATTATAGGCTCACATAGGCTACACCAGATGTCGATATAAGAATAGACTGGGGACATAGGCTAGTATAGGCTCACATAGGCTGCACCAGATGTGTATATAAGAATAGACTGAGGACATAGGCTAGTATAGGCTCACATAGGCTACACCAGATGTGTATATAAGAATAGACTGATGACATAGGCTAGTATAGCCTCACATAGGCTACACCAGATATGTATATAAGAATAGACTGAGGACATAGGCTAGTATAGGCTCACATAGGCTGCACCATATCTCTAAATTCATATAGTCTGAGGACATAGGCCATTATAGGCTCACGTAGGCTTTACCAAATCTCTATATAAGTATAGACTGAGGACACACGCTACTATAGGCTCACATAGGCTATACCAAATCTCTATATAACTATATACTGGGGACAAACGCTACTATAGACTCACATAGGCTACACCAGATCTCTAAATAAGAATAGACTGAGGACATAGGCTAGTATAGGCTCACATAGGCTACACCAGATCTCTAAATAAGTATAGACTGAGGACATAGGCTAGTATAGGCTCACATAGGCTACACCAGATCTCTAAATAAGAATAGACTGAGGACATAGGCTAGTATAGGCTCACATAGGCTACACCAGATGTGTATATAAGAATAGACTGAGGACATAGGCTAGTATAGGCTCACATAGGCTACACCAAATCTCTAAATAGGTATAGACTGAGGACATAGGCTAGTATAGGCTCACATAGGCTACACCAGATCTCTAAATAAGAATAGACTGAGGACATAGGCTAGTATAGGCTCACATAGGCTACACCAGATGTGTATATAAGAATAGACTGAGGACATAGGCTAGTATAGGCTCACATAGGCTACACCAGATCTCTAAATAAGTATAGACTGAGGACATAGGCTAGTATGGGCTCACATAGGCTGCACCAGATGTGTATATAAGAATAGACTGAGGACATAGGCTAGTATAGGCTCACATAGGCTACACCAGATCTCTAAATAGGAATGGACTGATGACATAGGCTAGTATGGGCTCACATAGGCTGCACCAGATGTGTATATAAGAATAGACTAAGGACATAGGCTAGTATAGGCTCAAATAGGCTACACCAGATCTCAAAATAAGAATAGACTGAGGACATAGGCTATTATAGGCTCACATAGGCTACACCAGATGTCTATATAAGAATAGACTGGGGACATAGGCTAGTATAGGCTCACATAGGCTGCACCAGATGTGTATATAAGAATAGACTGAGGACATAGGCTAGTATAGGCTCACATAGGCTACACCAGATGTGTATATAAGCATAGACTGATGACATAGGCTAGTATAGACTCACGTAGGCTACACCAGATATGTATATAAGAATACACTGAGGACATACGCTAGTATAGGCTCACATAGGCTGCACCATATCTCTAAATTCATATAGTCTGAGGACATAGGATAATATAGGCTCACGTAGGCTATACCAAATCTCTATATAAGTATAGACTGAGGACACACGCTACTATAGGCTCACATAGGCTATACCAAATCTCTATATAAGTATAGACTGGGGACAAACGCTACTATAGACTCACATAGGCTACACCAGATCTCTAAATAAGAATAGACTGAGGACATAGGCTAGAATAGGCTCACATAGGCTACACCAGATCTCTAAATAAGTATAGACTGAGGACATAGGCTAGTATAGGCTCACATAGGCCAAACAGATCTCTAAATAAGAATAGACTGAGGAGATAGGCTAGTAAAGGCTCACATAGGCTACACCAGATCTCTAAATACGTATAGACTCAGGACATAGGCTAGTATAGGCTCACATAGGCTACACCAGATCTCTAAATAAGAATCGACTGAGCACATAGGCTAGCATAGGCTCACATAGGCTACACCAGATCTCTAAATAAGAATAGACTGAGCACATACGCTAGTATAGGCTCACATAGGCTACACCAGATCTCTAAATAAGAAATGACTGAGGACATAGGCTACTATAGGCTCACATAGGCTGCACCAGATCTCTAAATAAGAATAGACTGAGCACATAGGCTACTATAGGCTCACATAGGCTGCACCAGATCTCTAAATAAGAATAGACTGAGCACATAGGCTAGTATAGGCTCACATATGCTACACCAGATCTCTAAATAAGAATAGACTGAGCACATAGGCTAGTATAGGCTCACATAGGCTACACCAGATGTGTATATAAGAATAGACTGAGGACATAGGCTAGTATAGGCTCACATAGGCTACACCAGATCTCTAAATAAGTATAGACTCAGGACATAGGCTAGTATAGGCTAACATAGGCTACACCAGATGTGAATATAAGAATAGACTGAGGACATAGGCTAGTATGGGTTCACATAGGCTACACCAGATCTCTAAATAAGAATAGACTGAGGACATAGGCTAGTATAGGCTCACATACTCTACACCAGATCTCTAAATAAGAATAGACTGAGGACATAGGCTAGTATAGGCTGACATAGGCTACACCAGATGTGTATATAAGAACAGACTGAGGACATAGGCTAGTATAGGGTCATATTGGCTACACCAGATGCGTATATAAGAATAGACTGAGGACATAGGCTAGTATAGGCTCACAAAGGCTACACCAGATGTGTATATAAGAATAGACTGAGCACATAGGCTAGTATAGGCTCACATAGGCTGCACCAGATGTGTATATAAGAATAGACTGAGGACATAGGCTAGTATAGGCTCACAAAGGCTACACCAGATGTGTATATAAGAATAGACTGAGCACATAGGCTAGTATAGGCTCACATAGGCTACACCAAATGTGCATATAAGAATAGACTGAGGACATAGGCTAGTATATGCTCACATTGGCTGCACCAGATGTGTATATAAGAATAGACTAAGGACATAGGCTAGTATAGGCTCACATAGGCTGCACCAGATGTGTATATAAGAATAGACTGAGGACATAGTCTAGTATAGGCTCACATAGGCTACACCAGATGTGTATATAAGAATAGACTGAGGACATAAGCTAGTATAGGCTCACATAGGCTGCACCAGATATGTTTATAAGAATAGACTGAGGACATAGGCTAGTATAGGCTCGGATAGGCTGCACCAGATGTGTATATAAGAATAGACTGAGGACATAGGCTAGTATAGGCTCACATAGGCTGCACCGGATGTGTATATAAGAATAGACTGAGGACATAGGCTAGTATAGGCTCACATAGGCTACACCAGATGTGTATATAAGAATAAACTGAGGACGTAGGCTAGTATAGGCTCACATAGGCCACACCAGATCTCTAAATAAGAACAGACTGAGGACATAGGCTAGTATAGGCTCACATAGGCTACACCAGATGTGTATATAAGAATAAACTGAGGACATAGGATAGTATAGGCTCACATAGGCTGCACCAGATGTGTATATAAGAATGGCCTGAGGACATAGGCTAGTATAGGCTCACATAGGCTACACCAGATGTATATATAAGAATAGACTGAGGACATTGGCCAGTATAGGCTCACATAGGCTACACCAGATGTGTATATAAGAATAAACTGAGGACATAGGCTAGTATAGGCTCACATAGGCTACACCAGATCTCTAAATAAGAATAGACTGAGGAGATAGGCTAGTATAGGCTCACATAGGCTACACCAGATGTGTATATAAAATAGACTGAGGACATAGATTAGTATAGAGTCACATAGGCTGCACCAGATGTGTATATAAGAATAGACTAAGGACAAAGGCTAGTATAGGCTCACAAAGGCTACACCAGATGTGTATATAAGAATAGACTGAGGACATAGGCAAGTATAGGCTCACATAGGCTACACCAGATCTCTAAATAAGAATAGACTGAGCACATAGGCTAGTATAGGCTCACATAGGCTACACCAGATCTCTAAGTAAGAATAGACTGAGCAGATAGGCTAGTATAAGCTCACATAGGCTACACCAGATGTGTATATAAGAATAGACTGAGGACATAGGCTAGTATAGGCTCACATAGGCTACACCAGACCTCTAAATAAGAATAGACTGAGGACATAGGCCAGTATAGGCTCACATAGGCTACACCAGATGTGTATATAAGAATAGACTGAGGACATAGGCTAGTATAGGCTCACATAGGCTGCACCAGATGTGTATATAAGAATAGACTGAGGACATAGGCTAGTATAGGCTCACATAGGCTGCACCAGATGTGTATATAAGAATAGACTGAGGAGATAGGCTAGTATAGGCTCACATAGGCTACACCAGATGTATATATAAGAATAGACTGAGGACATAGGCTGGTGTAGGCTCACATAGGCTGCACCTGATATGTATATAAGAATAGACTGAGGACATAGGCTAGTATAGGCTCAGATAGGCTGCACCAGATGTGTATATAAGAATAGACTGAGGACATAGGCTAGTATAGGCTCACTTAGGCTGCACCGGATGTGTATATAAGAATAGACTGAGGACATAGGCTAGTATAGGCTCACATAGCGTACACCAGATCCCTAAATAAGAACAGACTGAGGACATAGGCTAGTATAGGCTCACATAGGCTACACCAGATGTGTATATAAGAATAAACTGAGGACATAGGCTAGTATAGGCTCACATAGGCTACACCAAATCTCTAAATAGGTATAGACTGAGGACATAGGCTAGTATAGGCTCACATAGGCTACACCAGATCTCTAAATAAGAATAGACTGAGGACATAGGCTAGTATAGGCTCACATAGGCTACACCAGATGTGTATATAAGAATAGACTGAGGACATAGGCTAGTATAGGCTCACATAGGCTACACCAGATCTCTAAATAAGTATAGACTGAGGACATAGGCTAGTATGGGCTCACATAGGCTGCACCAGATGTGTATATAAGAATAGACTGAGGACATAGGCTAGTATAGGCTCACATAGGCTACACCAGATCTCTAAATAAGAATAGACTGATGACATAGGCTAGTATGGGCTCACATAGGCTGCACCAGATGTGTATATAAGAATAGACTGAGGACATAGGCTAGTATAGGCTCACATAGGCTACACCAGATCTCAAAATAAGAATAGACTGAGGACATAGGCTATTATAGGCTCACATAGGCTACACCAGATGTCTATATAAGAATAGACTGGGGACATAGGCTAGTATAGGCTCACATAGGCTGCACCAGATATGTATATAAGAATAGACTGAGGACATAGGCCAGTATAGGCTCACATAGGCTACACCAGATGTGTATATAAGCATAGACTGATGACATAGGCTAGTATAGGCTCACATAGGCTACACCAGATATGTATATAAGAATACACTGAGGACATAGGCTAGTATAGGCTCACATAGGCTGCACCATATCTCTAAATTCATATAGTCTGAGGACATAGGATAATATAGGCTCACGTAGGCTATACCAAATCTCTATATAAGTATAGACTGAGGACACACGCTACTATAGGCTCACATAGGCTACACCAAATCTCTATATAAGTATAGACTGGGGACAAACGCTACTATAGACTCACATAGGCTACACCAGATCTCTAAATAAGAATAGACTGAGGACATAGGCTAGTATAGGCTCACATAGGCTACACCAGATCTCTAAATAAGTATACACTGAGGACATAGGCTAGTATAGGCTCACATAGGCTACACCAGATCTCTAAATAAGAATAGACTGAGCACATACGCTAGTATAGGCTCACATAGGCTACACCAGATCTCTAAATAAGAATAGACTGAGGAGATAGGCTAGTAAAGGCTCACATAGGCTACACCAGATCTCTAAATACGTATAGACTCAGGACATAGGGTAGTATAGGCTCACATAGGCTACACCAGATCTCTAAATAAGAATCGACTGAGCACATAGGCTAGCATAGGCTCACATAGGCTACACCAGATCTCTAAATAAGAATAGACTGAGCACATACGCTAGTATAGGCTCACATAGGCTACACCAGATCTCTAAATAAGAAATGACTGAGGACATAGGCTACTATAGGCTCACATAGGCTGCACCAGATCACTAAATAAGAATAGACTGAGCACATAGGCTAGTATAGGCTCACATATGCTACACCAGATCTCTAAATAAGAATAGACTGAGCACATAGGCTAGTATAGGCTCACATAGGCTACACCAGATGTGTATATAAGAATAGACTGAGGACATAGGCTAGTATAGGCTCACATAGGCTACACCAGATCTCTAAATAAGTATAGACTCAGGACTTGGGCTAGTATAGGCTAACATAGGCTACACCAGATGTGAATATAAGAATAGACTGAGGACATAGGCTAGTATGGGTTCACATAGGCTACACCAGATATCTAAATAAGAATAGACTGAGGACATAGGCTAGTATAGGCTCACATAGGCTACACCAGATCTCTAAATAAGAATAGACTGAGGACATAGGCTAGTATAGGCTCACATAGGCTACACCAGATGTGTATATAAGAATAGACTGAGCACATAGGCTAGTATAGGCTCACATAGGCTGCACCAGATGTGTATATAAGAATAGACTGAGGACATAGGCTAGTATAGGCTCACAAAGGCTACACCAGATGTGTATATAAGAATAGACTGAGCACATAGGCTAGTATAGGCTGACATAGGCTACACCAGATGTGTATATAAGAACAGACTGAGGACATAGGCTAGTATAGGGTCATATTGGCTACACCAGATGCGTATATAAGAATAGACTGAGGACATAGGCTAGTATAGGCTCACAAAGGCTACACCAGATGTGTATATAAGAATAGACTGAGCACATAGGCTAGTATAGGCTCACATAGGCTGCACCAGATGTGTATATAAGAATAGACTGAGGACATAGGCTAGTATAGGCTCACAAAGGCTACACCAGATGTGTATATAAGAATAGACTGAGCACATAGGCTAGTATAGGCTCACATAGGCTACACCAAATGTGCATATAAGAATAGACTAAGGACATAGGCTAGTATAGGCTCACATAGGCTGCACCAGATGTGTATATAAGAATAGACTGAGGACATAGTCTAGTATAGGCTCACATAGGCTACACCAGATGTGTATATAAGAATAGACTGAGGACATAAGCCAGTATAGGCTCACATAGGCTGCACCAGATATGTATATAAGAATAGACTGAGGACATAGGCTAGTATAGGCTCGGATAGGCTGCACCAGATGTGTATATAAGAATAGACTGAGGACATAGGCTAGTATAGGCTCACATAGGCTGCACCGGATGTGTATATAAGAATAGACTGAGGACATAGGCTAGTATAGGCTCACATAGGCTACACCAGATGTGTATATAAGAATAAACTGAGGACGTAGGCTAGTATAGGCTCACATAGGCCACACCAGATCTCTAAATAAGAACAGACTGAGGACATAGGCTAGTATAGGCTCACATAGGCTACACCAGATGTGTATATAAGAATAAACTGAGGACATAGGATAGTATAGGCTCACATAGGCTGCACCAGATGTGTATATAAGAATGGCCTGAGGACATAGGCTAGTATAGGCTCACATAGGCTACACCAGATGTATATATAAGAATAGACTGAGGACATTGGCCAGTATAGGCTCACATAGGCTACACCAGATGTGTATATAAGAATAAACTGAGGACATAGGCTAGTATAGTCTCACATAGGCTACACCAGACCTCTAAATAAGAATAGACTGAGGAGATAGGCTAGTATAGGCTCACATAGGCTACACCAGATGTGTATATAAGAATAGACTGAGGACATAGATTAGTATAGAGTCACATAGGCTGCACCAGATGTGTATATAAGAATAGACTGAGCACATAGGCTAGTATAGGCTCAATTAGGCTACACCATTTGTGTATATAAGAATAGACTGAGGACATAGGCTAGTATAGGCTCACATAGGCTACACCACATCTCTAACTAGGAATAGACTGATGACATAGGCTAGTATAGGCTCACATAGGCTGCACCGGATGTGTATATAAGAACAGACTGAGGACATAGGCTAGTATAGGCTCACATAGGCTACACCAGATGTGTATATAAGAATAAACTGAGGACATAGGATAGTATAGGCTCACATAGGCTGCACCAGATGTGTATATAAGAATGGCCTGAGGACATAGGCTAGTATAGGCTCACATAGGCTACACCAGATGTATATATAAGAATAGACTGAGGACATTGGCCAGTATAGGCTCACATAGGCTACACCAGATGTGTATATAAGAATAAACTGAGGACATAGGCTAGTATAGGCTCACATAGGCTACACCAAATCTCTAAATAAGTATAGACTGAGGACATAGGCTAGTATAGGCTCACATAGGCTACACCAGATGTGTATATAAGAATAGACTGAGGACATAGGCTAGTATAGGCTCACATAGGCTACACCAGATCTCTAAATAAGTATAGACTGAGGACATAGGCTAGTATAGGCTCACATAGGCTGCACCAGATGTGTATATAAGAATAGACTGAGGACATAGGCTAGTATAGGCTCACATAGGCTACACCACATCTCTAACTAGGAATAGACTGATGACATAGGCTAGTATAGGCTCACATAGGCTGCACCGGATGTGTATATAAGAATAGACTGAGGACATAGGCTAGTATAGGCTCACATAGGCTACACCAGATCTCAAAATAAGAATAGACTGAGGACATAGGCTAGTATAGGCTCACATAGGCTGCACCAGATATGTATATAAGAATAGACTGAGGACATAGGCTATTATAGGCTCACCTAGGCTACACCAGATGTCTATATAAGAATAGACTGAGGACATAGGCTAGTATAGGCTCACATAGGCTGCACCAGATGTGTATATAAGAATAGACTGAGGACATAGGCTAGTATAGGCTCACATAGGCTACACCAGATGTGTATATAAGAATAGACTGATGACATAGGCTAGTATAGGCTCACATAGGCTACACCAGATATGTATATAAGAATAGACTGAGGACATAGGCTAGTATAGGCTCACATAGGCTGCACCATATCTCTAAATTCATATAATCTGAGGACATAGGCCATTATAGGCTCACGTAGGCTTTACCAAATCTCTATATAAGTATAGACTGAGGACACACGCTACTATAGGCTCACATAGGCTATACCAAATCTCTATATAAGTATAGACTGGGGACAAACGCTACTATAGACTCACATAGGCTACACCAGATCTCTAAATAAGAATAGACTGAGGACATAGGCTAGTATAGGCTCACATAGGCTACACCAGATCTCTAAATAAGTATAGACTGAGGACATAGGCTAGTATAGGCTCACATAGGCTACACCAGATTTCTAAATAAGAATAGACTGAGGACATAGGCTAGTAAAGGCTCACATAGGCTACACCAGATCTCTAAATAAGTATAGACTCAGGACATAGGCTAGTATAGGCTCACATAGGCTACACCAGATCTCTAGATAAGAATAGACTGAGGACATAGGCTAGTATAGGCTCACATAGGCTATACCAGATCTCTAAATAAGAATAGACTGAGCACATAGGCCAGTATAGGCTCACATAGGCTACACCAGATCTCTAAATAAGAATCGACTGAGCACATAGGCTAGCATAGGCTCACATAGGCTACACCAGATCTCTAAATAAGAATAGACTGAGCACATACGCTAGTATAGGCTCACATAGGCTACACCAGATCTCTAAATAAGAAATGACTGAGGACATAGGCTAGTATAGGCTCACATAGGTGGCACCAGATCTCTAAATAAGAATAGACTGAGCACATAGGCTAGTATAGGCTCACATATGCTACACCAGATCTCTAAATAAGAATAGACTGAGCACATAGGCTAGTTTAGGCTCACATAGGCTACACCAGATGTGAATATAAGAATAGACTGAGGACATAGGCTAGTATAGGCTCACATAGGCTACACCAGATCTCTAAATAAGTATAGACTCAGGACATAGGCTAGTATAGGCTAACATAGGCTACACCAGATGTGAATATAAGAATAGACTGAGGACATAGGCTAGTATGGGTTCACATAGGCTACACCAGATCTCTAAATAAGAATAGACTGAGGACATAGGCTAGTATAGGCTCACATAGGCTACACCAGATCTCTAAATAAGAATAGACTGAGGACATAGGCTAGTATAGGCTCACATAGGCTACACCAGATGTGTATATAAGAACAGACTGAGGACATAGGCTAGTATAGGCTCATATTGGCTACACCAGATGCGTATATAAGAATAGACTGAGGACATAGGCTAGTATAGGCTCACAAAGGCTACACCAGATGTGTATATAAGAATAGACTGAGCACATAGGCTAGTATAGGCTCACATAGGCTACACCAAATGTGTATATAAGAATAGACTTAGGACATAGGCTAGTATAGGCTCACATAGGCTACACCAGATGTGTATATAAGAATAGACTGAGGACATAGGCTAGTATAGCCTCACATAGGCTACACCAAATGTGTATATAAGAATAGACTGAGGACATAGGCTAGTATAGGCTCACATAGGCTACACCAGATGTGTATATAAGAATAGACTGAGGACATAGGCTAGTATAGGCTCACATAGGCTACACCAGATGTGTATATAAGAATAGACTGAGGACATAGGCTAGTATAGGCTCACATAGGCTACACCAAATGTGTATATAAGAATAGACTGAGGACTTAGGCTAGTATAGGCTCATATAGGCTACACCAGATGTGTATATAAGAACAGACTGAGGACATAGGCTAGTATAGGCTCACATAGGCTACACCAGATGTGTATATAAGAATAGACTGAGGACATAGGCTAGTATAGGCTCACATAGGCTGCACCAGATCTCTAAATAAGTATAGACTCAGGACATAGGCTAGTATAGGCTCACATAGGCTACACCAGATATGTATATAAGAATAGACTGGGGACATAGGCTAGTATAGGCTCACATAGGCTGCACCAAATCTCTAAATTCATATAGTCTGAGGACATAGGCCAATATAGGCTCACGTAGGCTATACCAAATCTCTATATAAGTATAGACTGAGGACACACGCTACTATAGGCTCACATAGGCGATACCAAATCTCTATATAAGTATAGACTGGGGACAAACGCTACTATAGACTCACATAGGCTACACCAGATCTCTAAATAAGAATAGACTGAGGACATAGGCTAGTATAGGCTCACATAGGCTACACCAGATCTCTAAATAAGTATAGACTGAGGACATAGGCTAGTATAGGCTCACATAGGCTACACCAGATGTGTATATAAGAATAAACTGAGGACATAGGCTATTATAGGCTCACATATTCTGCACCAGATGTGTATATAAGAATAGACTGAGGACAAAGGCTAGTATAGGCTCACATAGGCTACACCAGATGTGTATATAAGAATAGACTGAGGACATAAGCTAGTATAGGCTCACATAGGCTACACGAGATGTGTATATAAGAATAAACTGAGGACATAGGCTAGTATAGGCTCACATAGGCTACACCAGATCTCTAAATAAGAATAGACTGAGGACATAGGCTAGTATAGGCTCACATAGGCTACATCAGATGTGTATATAAGAATAGACTGAGGACATAGGCTAGTATAGAGTCACATAGGCTGCACCAGATGTGTTATAAGAATAGACTGAGCACATAGGCTAGTATAGGCTCACATGGGCTACACCAGATGTGTATATAAGAATAGACTGAGGACATAGGCTACTATAGGCTCACATAGGCTACACCAGATCTCTAAATAAGAATAGACTGAGCACATAGGCTAGTATAGGCTCACATAGGCTACACCAGATCTCTAAATAAGAATAGACTGAGGACATAGGCTAGTAAAGGCTCACATAGGCTACACCAGATCTCTAAATAAGTATAGACTCAGGACATAGGCTAGTATAGGCTCACATAGGCTACACCAGATCTCTAAATAAGAATAGACTGAGGACACAGGTTAGTATAGGCTCTTATAGGCTACACCAGATGTGTATATAAGAATAGACTGAGGACATAGGCCAGTATAGGCTCACATAGGCTACACCAGATGTGTATATAAGAATAAACTGAGGACATAGGCTAGTATAGGCTCACATAGGCTACACCAGATCTCTAAATAAGAATAGACTGAGGACATAGGCTAGTACAGGCTCACATAGGCTACACCAGATGTGTATATAAGAATAGACTGAGCACATAGGCTAGTATAGGCTCACATAGGCTGCACCAGATGTGTATATAAGAATAGACTGAGGACATAGGCTAGTATAGGCTCACAAAGGCTACACCAGATGTGTATATAAGAATAGACTGAGCACATAGGCTAGTATAGGCTGACATAGGCTACACCAGATGTGTATATAAGAACAGACTGAGGACATAGGCTAGTATAGGGTCATATTGGCTACACCAGATGCGTATATAAGAATAGACTGAGGACATAGGCTAGTATAGGCTCACAAAGGCTACACCAGATGTGTATATAAGAATAGACTGAGCACATAGGCTAGTATAGGCTCACATAGGCTGCACCAGATGTGTATATAAGAATAGACTGAGGACATAGGCTAGTATAGGCTCACAAAGGCTACACCAGATGTGTATATAAGAATAGACTGAGCACATAGGCTAGTATAGGCTCACATAGGCTACACCAAATGTGCATATAAGAATAGACTAAGGACATAGGCTAGTATAGGCTCACATAGGCTGCACCAGATGTGTATATAAGAATAGACTGAGGACATAGTCTAGTATAGGCTCACATAGGCTACACCAGATGTGTATATAAGAATAGACTGAGGACATAAGCTAGTATAGGCTCACATAGGCTGCACCAGATATGTATATAAGAATAGACTGAGGACATAGGCTAGTATAGGCTCGGATAGGCTGCACCAGATGTGTATATAAGAATAGACTGAGGACATAGGCTAGTATAGGCTCACATAGGCTGCACCGGATGTGTATATAAGAATAGACTGAGGACATAGGCTAGTATAGGCTCACATAGGCTACACCAGATGTGTATATAAGAATAAACTGAGGACGTAGGCTAGTATAGGCTCACATAGGCCACACCAGATCTCTAAATAAGAACAGACTGAGGACATAGGCTAGTATAGGCTCACATAGGCTACACCAGATGTGTATATAAGAATAAACTGAGGACATAGGATAGTATAGGCTCACATAGGCTGCACCAGATGTGTATATAAGAATGGCCTGAGGACATAGGCTAGTATAGGCTCACATAGGCTACACCAGATGTATATATAAGAATAGACTGAGGACATTGGCCAGTATAGGCTCACATAGGCTACACCAGATGTGTATATAAGAATAAACTGAGGACATAGGCTAGTATAGTCTCACATAGGCTACACCAGATCTCTAAATAAGAATAGACTGAGGAGATAGGCTAGTATAGGCTCACATAGGCTACACCAGATGTGTATATAAGAATAGACTGAGGACATAGATTAGTATAGAGTCACATAGGCTGCACCAGATGTGTATATAAGAATAGACTGAGCACATAGGCTAGTATAGGCTCACATAGGCTACACCATTTGTGTATATAAGAATAGACTGAGGACATAGGCTAGTATAGGCTCACATAGGCTACACCAGATCTCTAAGTAAGAATAGACTGAGCACATAGGCCAGTATAGGCTCACATAGGCTACACCAGATGTGTATATAAGAATAGACTGAGGGCATAGGTCAGTATAGGCTCACATAGGCTACACCAGATCTCTAAATAAGTATAGACTGAGGACATAGGCTAGTATAGGCTCACATAGGCTACATCAGATCTCTAAATAAGAATAGACTGAGGACATAGGCTAGTATAGGCTCACATAGGCTACACCAGATGTGTATATAAGAATAAACTGAGGACATAGGCTAGTATAGGCTCACATAGGCTACACCAAATCTCTAAATAAGTATAGACTGAGGACATAGGCTAGTATAGGCTCACATAGGCTACACCAGATGTGTATATAAGAATAGACTGAGGACATAGGCTAGTATAGGCTCACATAGGCTACACCAGATCTCTAAATAAGTATAGACTGAGGACATAGGCTAGTATAGGCTCACATAGGCTGCACCAGATGTGTATATAAGAATAGACTGAGGACATAGGCTAGTATAGGCTCACATAGGCTACACCACATCTCTAACTAGGAATAGACTGATGACATAGGCTAGTATAGGCTCACATAGGCTGCACCGGATGTGTATATAAGAATAGACTGAGGACATAGGCTAGTATAGGCTCACATAGGCTACACCAGATCTCAAAATAAGAATAGACTGAGGACATAGGCTAGTATAGGCTCACATAGGCTGCACCAGATATGTATATAAGAATAGACTGAGGACATAGGCTATTATAGGCTCACCTAGGCTACACCAGATGTCTATATAAGAATAGACTGAGGACATAGGCTAGTATAGGCTCACATAGGCTGCACCAGATGTGTATATAAGAATAGACTGAGGACATAGGCTAGTATAGGCTCACATAGGCTACACCAGATGTGTATATAAGAATAGACTGATGACATAGGCTAGTATAGGCTCACATAGGCTACACCAGATATGTATATAAGAATAGACTGAGGACATAGGCTAGTATAGGCTCACATAGGCTGCACCATATCTCTAAATTCATATAATCTGAGGACATAGGCCATTATAGGCTCACGTAGGCTTTACCAAATCTCTATATAAGTATAGACTGAGGACACACGCTACTATAGGCTCACATAGGCTATACCAAATCTCTATATAAGTATAGACTGGGGACAAACGCTACTATAGACTCACATAGGCTACACCAGATCTCTAAATAAGAATAGACTGAGGACATAGGCTAGTATAGGCTCACATAGGCTACACCAGATCTCTAAATAAGTATAGACTGAGGACATAGGCTAGTATAGGCTCACATAGGCTACACCAGATTTCTAAATAAGAATAGACTGAGGACATAGGCTAGTAAAGGCTCACATAGGCTACACCAGATCTCTAAATAAGTATAGACTCAGGACATAGGCTAGTATAGGCTCACATAGGCTACACCAGATCTCTAGATAAGAATAGACTGAGGACATAGGCTAGCATAGGCTCACATAGGCTACACCAGATCTCTAAATAAGAATAGACTGAGCACATAGGCCAGTATAGGCTCACATAGGCTACACCAGATCTCTAAATAAGAATCGACTGAGCACATAGGCTAGCATAGGCTCACATAGGCTACACCAGATCTCTAAATAAGAATAGACTGAGCACATACGCTAGTATAGGCTCACATAGGCTACACCAGATCTCTAAATAAGAAATGACTGAGGACATAGGCTAGTATAGGCTCACATAGGTGGCACCAGATCTCTAAATAAGAATAGACTGAGCACATAGGCTAGTATAGGCTCACATATGCTACACCAGATCTCTAAATAAGAATAGACTGAGCACATAGGCTAGTTTAGGCTCACATAGGCTACACCAGATGTGAATATAAGAATAGACTGAGGACATAGGCTAGTATAGGCTCACATAGGCTACACCAGATCTCTAAATAAGTATAGACTCAGGACATAGGCTAGTATAGGCTAACATAGGCTACACCAGATGTGAATATAAGAATAGACTGAGGACATAGGCTAGTATGGGTTCACATAGGCTACACCAGATCTCTAAATAAGAATAGACTGAGGACATAGGCTAGTATAGGCTCACATAGGCTACACCAGATCTCTAAATAAGAATAGACTGAGGACATAGGCTAGTATAGGCTCACATAGGCTACACCAGATGTGTATATAAGAACAGACTGAGGACATAGGCTAGTATAGGCTCATATTGGCTACACCAGATGCGTATATAAGAATAGACTGAGGACATAGGCTAGTATAGGCTCACAAAGGCTACACCAGATGTGTATATAAGAATAGACTGAGCACATAGGCTAGTATAGGCTCACATAGGCTACACCAAATGTGTATATAAGAATAGACTTAGGACATAGGCTAGTATAGGCTCACATAGGCTACACCAGATGTGTATATAAGAATAGACTGAGGACATAGGCTAGTATAGCCTCACATAGGCTACACCAAATGTGTATATAAGAATAGACTGAGGACATAGGCTAGTATAGGCTCACATAGGCTACACCAGATGTGTATATAAGAATAGACTGAGGACATAGGCTAGTATAGGCTCACATAGGCTACACCAGATGTGTATATAAGAATAGACTGAGGACATAGGCTAGTATAGGCTCACATAGGCTACACCAAATGTGTATATAAGAATAGACTGAGGACTTAGGCTAGTATAGGCTCATATAGGCTACACCAGATGTGTATATAAGAACAGACTGAGGACATAGGCTAGTATAGGCTCACATAGGCTACACCAGATGTGTATATAAGAATAGACTGAGGACATAGGCTAGTATAGGCTCACATAGGCTGCACCAGATCTCTAAATAAGTATAGACTCAGGACATAGGCTAGTATAGGCTCACATAGGCTACACCAGATATGTATATAAGAATAGACTGGGGACATAGGCTAGTATAGGCTCACATAGGCTGCACCAAATCTCTAAATTCATATAGTCTGAGGACATAGGCCAATATAGGCTCACGTAGGCTATACCAAATCTCTATATAAGTATAGACTGAGGACACACGCTACTATAGGCTCACATAGGCGATACCAAATCTCTATATAAGTATAGACTGGGGACAAACGCTACTATAGACTCACATAGGCTACACCAGATCTCTAAATAAGAATAGACTGAGGACATAGGCTAGTATAGGCTCACATAGGCTACACCAGATCTCTAAATAAGTATAGACTGAGGACATAGGCTAGTATAGGCTCACATAGGCTACACCAGATGTGTATATAAGAATAAACTGAGGACATAGGCTATTATAGGCTCACATATTCTGCACCAGATGTGTATATAAGAATAGACTGAGGACAAAGGCTAGTATAGGCTCACATAGGCTACACCAGATGTGTATATAAGAATAGACTGAGGACATAAGCTAGTATAGGCTCACATAGGCTACACGAGATGTGTATATAAGAATAAACTGAGGACATAGGCTAGTATAGGCTCACATAGGCTACACCAGATCTCTAAATAAGAATAGACTGAGGACATAGGCTAGTATAGGCTCACATAGGCTACATCAGATGTGTATATAAGAATAGACTGAGGACATAGGCTAGTATAGAGTCACATAGGCTGCACCAGATGTGTTATAAGAATAGACTGAGCACATAGGCTAGTATAGGCTCACATGGGCTACACCAGATGTGTATATAAGAATAGACTGAGGACATAGGCTACTATAGGCTCACATAGGCTACACCAGATCTCTAAATAAGAATAGACTGAGCACATAGGCTAGTATAGGCTCACATAGGCTACACCAGATCTCTAAATAAGAATAGACTGAGGACATAGGCTAGTAAAGGCTCACATAGGCTACACCAGATCTCTAAATAAGTATAGACTCAGGACATAGGCTAGTATAGGCTCACATAGGCTACACCAGATCTCTAAATAAGAATAGACTGAGGACACAGGTTAGTATAGGCTCTTATAGGCTACACCAGATGTGTATATAAGAATAGACTGAGGACATAGGCCAGTATAGGCTCACATAGGCTACACCAGATGTGTATATAAGAATAAACTGAGGACATAGGCTAGTATAGGCTCACATAGGCTACACCAGATCTCTAAATAAGAATAGACTGAGGACATAGGCTAGTACAGGCTCACATAGGCTACACCAGATGTGTATATAAGAATAGACTGAGGACATAGGCTAGTATAGAGTCACATATGCCGCACCAGATGTCTATATAAGAATAGACTGAGCACATAGTCTAGTATAGGCTCACATAGGCTACACCAGATGTGTATATAAGAATAGACTGAGGACATAGGCTAGTATAGGCTCACATAGGCTACACCAGATCTCTAAATAAGAATAGACTGAGCACATAGGCTAGTATAGGCTCACATAGGCTACACCAGATCTCTAAGTAAGAATAGACTGAGCACATAGGCTAGTATAGGCTCACATAGGCTACACCAGATGTGTATATAAGAATAGACTGAGCACATAGGCTAGTATAGGCTCACATAGGCTATACCAGATGTGTATATAAGAATAGACTGAGGACATAGGCTAGTATGGGCTCGCATAGGCAGCACCAGATGTGTATATAAGAATAGACTGAGCACATAGGCTAGTATACGCTCACATAGGCTGCACCAGATGTGTATATAAGTATAGACTGAGGACATTGGCTATTATAGGCTCACATAGGCTACACCAGATGTGTATATAAGAATAGACTGAGGACATAGGCTAGTATAGGCTCACATAGGCTGCACCAGATTTGTATATAAGAATAGACTGAGGATCTAGGCTAGTATAGGCTCACATAAGCTACACCAGATGTGTATATAAGAATTGACTGATGACATAGGCTAGTATAGGCTCACATAGGCTACACCAGATATGTATATAAGAATAGACTGGGGACATAGGCTAGTATACGCTCACATAGGTTGCACCAAATCTCTAAATTCATATAGTCTGAGGACATAGGCCAATATAGGCTCACGTAGGCTATACCAAATCTCTATATAAGTATAGACTGAGGACACACGCTACTATAGGCTCACATAGGCTATACCAAATCTCTATATAAGTATAGACTGGGGACAAACGCTACTATAGACTCACATAGGCTACACCAGATCTCTAAATAAGAATAGACTGAGGACATAGGCTAGTATAGGCTCACATAGGCTACACCAGATCTCTAAATAAGTATAGACTGAGGACATAGGCTAGTATAGGCTCACATAGGCTACACCAGATGTGTATATAAGAATAAACTGAGGACATAGGCTAGTATAGGTTCACATATTCTGCACCAGATGTGTATATAAGAATAGACTGAGGACAAAGGCTAGTATAGGCTCACATAGGCTACACCAGATGTGTATATAAGAATAGACTGAGGACATAAGCTAGTATAGGCTCACATAGGCTACACGAGATGTGTATATAAGAATAAACTGAGGACATAGGCTAGTATAGGCTCACATAGGCTACACCAGATCTCTAAATAGGAATGGACTGAGGCCATAGGCTAGTATAGGCTCACATAGGCTACATCAGATGTGTATATAAGAATAGACTGAGGACATAGGCTAGTATAGAGTCACATAGGCTGCACCAGATGTGTTATAAGAATAGACTGAGCACATAGGCTAGTATAGGCTCACATGGGCTACACCAGATGTGTATATAAGAATAGACTGAGGACATAGGCTAGTATAGGCTCACATAGGTTACACCAGATCTCTAAATAAGAATAGACTGAGCACATAGGCTAGTATAGGCTCACATAGGCTACACCAGATCTCTAAGTAAGAATAGACTGAGCAGATAGGCTAGTATAGGCTCACATAGGCTACACCAGATGTGTATATAAGAATAGACTGAGGACATAGGCTAGTATAGGATCACATAGGCTACACCAGACCTCTAAATAAGAATAGACTGAGGACATAGGCTAGTATAGGCTCACATAGGCTACACCAGATGTGTATATAAGAATAGACTGAGGACATAGGCTAGTATAGGCTCACATAGGCTGCACCAGATGTGTATATAAGAATAGACTGAGGACATAGGCTAGTATAGGCTCACATAGGCTGCACCAGATGTGTATATAAGAATAGACTGAGGAGATAGGCTAGTATAGGCTCACATAGGCTACACCAGATGTATATATAAGAATAGACTGAGGACATAGGCTGGTGTAGGCTCACATAGGCTGCACCAGATGTGTATATAAGAATAGACTGAGGACATAGGCTAGTATAGGCTCAGATAGGCTGCACCAGATGTGTATATAAGAATAGACTGAGGACATAGGCTAGTATAGGCTCACATAGGCTGCACCGGATGTGTATATAAGAATACACTGAGGACATAGGCTAGTATAGGCTCACATAGCGTACACCAGATCCCTAAATAAGAACAGACTGAGGACATAGGCTAGTATAGGCTCACATAGGCTACACCAGATGTGTATATAAGAATAAACTGAGGACATAGGCTAGTATAGGCTCACATAGGCTACACCAAATCTCTAAATAGGTATAGACTGAGGACATAGGCTAGTATAGGCTCACAAAGGCTACACCAGATCTCTAAATAAGAATAGACTGAGGACATAGGCTAGTATAGGCTCACATAGGCTACACCAGATGTGTATATAAGAATAGACTGAGGACATAGGCTAGTATAGGCTCACATAGGCTACACCAGATCTCTAAATAAGTATAGACTGAGGACATAGGCTAGTATGGGCTCACATAGGCTGCACCAGATGTGTATATAAGAATAGACTGAGGACATAGGCTAGTATAGGCTCACATAGGCTGCACCATATCTCTAAATTCATATAGTCTGAGGACATAGGCCATTATAGGCTCACGTAGGCTTTACCAAATCTCTATATAAGTATAGACTGAGGACACACGCTACTATAGGCTCACATAGGCTATACCAAATCTCTATATAAGTATAGACTGGGGACAAACGCTACTATAGACTCACATAGGCTACACCAGATCTCTAAATAAGAATAGACTGAGGACATAGGCTAGTATAGGCTCACATAGGCTACACCAGATCTCTAAATAAGTATAGACTGAGGACATAGGCTAGTATAGGCTCACATAGGCTACACCAGATCTCTAAATAAGAATAGACTGAGGACATAGGCTAGTAAAGGCTCACATAGGCTACACCAGATCTCTAAATAAGTATAGACTCAGGACATAGGCTAGTATAGGCTCACATAGGCTACACCAGATCTCTAGATAAGAATAGACTGAGGACATAGGCTAGTATACGCTCACATAGGCTACACCAGATCTCTAAATAAGAATAGACTGAGCACATAGGCCAGTATAGGCTCACATAGGCTACACCAGATCTCTAAATAAGAATCGACTGAGCACATAGGCTAGCATAGGCTCACATAGGCTACACCAGATCTCTAAATAAGAATAGACTGAGCACATACGCTAGTATAGGCTCACATAGGCTACACCAGATCTCTAAATAAGAAATGACTGAGGAAATAGGCTAGTATAGGCTCACATAGGTGGCACCAGATCTCTAAATAAGAATAGACTGAGCACATAGGCTAGTATAGGCTCACATATGCTACACCAGATCTCTAAATAAGAATAGACTGAGCACATAGGCTAGTATAGGCTCACATAGGCTACACCAGATGTGAATATAAGAATAGACTGAGGACATAGGCTAGTATAGGCTCACATAGGCTACACCAGATCTCTAAATAAGTATAGACTCAGGACATAGGCTAGTATAGGCTAACATAGGCTACACCAGGTGTGAATATAAGAATAGATTCAGGACATAGGCTAGTATGGGTTCACATAGGCTACACCAGATCTCTAAATAAGAATAGACTGAGGACATAGGCTAGTATAGGCTCACATAGGCTACACCAGATCTCTAAATAAGAATAGACTGAGGACATAGGCTAGTATAGGCTCACATAGGCTACACCAGATGTGTATATAAGAACAGACTGAGGACATAGGCTAGTATAGGCTCATATTGGCTACACCAGATGCGTATATAAGAATAGACTGAGGACATAGGCTAGTATAGGCTCACAAAGGCTACACCAGATGTGTATATAAAAATAGACTGAGCACATAGGCTAGTATAGGCTCACATAGGCTACACCAAATGTGTATATAAGAATAGACTGAGGACATAGGCTAGTATAGGCTCACATAGGCTACACCAGATGTGTATATAAGAATAGACTGAGGACATAGGCTAGTATAGGCTCACATAGGCTACACCAAATGTGTATATAAGAATAGACTGAGGACATAGGCTAGTATAGGCTCACATAGGCTACACCAGATGTGTATATAAGAATAGACTGAGGACATAGGCTAGTATAGGCTCACATAGGCTACACCAGATGTGTATATAAGAATAGACTGAGGACATAGGCTAGTATGGGCTCACATAGGCTACACCAAATGTGTATATAAGAATAGACTGAGGACATAGGCTAGTATAGGCTCATATAAGCTATACCAGATGTGTATATAAGAATAGACTGAGGACATAGGCTAGTATAGGCTCACATAGGCTACACCAGATGTGTATAGAAGAATAGACTGAGGACATAGGCTAGTATAGGCTCACATAGGCTACACCAGATCTCTAAATAAGTATAGACTGAGGACATAGGCTAGTATAGGCTCACATAGGCTACACCAGATCTCTAAATAAGAATAGATTGATGACATAGGCTAGTACAGGCTCACATAGGCTGCACCGGATGTGTATATAAGAATAGACTGAGGACATAGGCTAGTATAGGCTCACATAGGCTGCACCAGATCTCTAAATAAGTATAGACTCAGGACATAGGCTAGTATAGGCTCACATAGGCTACACCAGATATGTATATAAGAATAGACTGGGGACATAGGCTAGTATAGGCTCACATAGGCTGCACCAAATCTCTAAATTCATATAGTCTGAGGACATAGGCCAATATAGGCTCACGTAGGCTATACCAAATCTCTATATAAGTATAGAATGAGGACACACGCTACTATAGGCTCACATAGGCGATACCAAATCTCTATATAAGTATAGACTGGGGACAAACGCTACTATAGACTCACATAGGCTACACCAGATCTCTAAATAAGAATAGACTGAGGACATAGGCTAGTATAGGCTCACATAGGCTACACCAGATCTCTAAATAAGTATAGACTGAGGACATAGGCTAGTATAGGCTCACATAGGCTACTCCAGATGTGTATATAAGAATAAACTGAGGACATAGGCTAGTATAGGCTCACATATTCTGCACCAGATGTGTATATAAGAATAGACTGAGGACAAAGGCTAGTATAGGCTCACATAGGCTACACCAGATGTGTATATAAGAATAGACCGAGGACATAAGCTAGTATAGGCTCACATAGGCTACACGAGATGTGTATATAAGAATAAACTGAGGACATAGGCTAGTATAGGCTCACATAGGCTACACCAGATCTCTAAATAAGAATAGACTGAGGACATAGGCTAGTATAGGCTCACATAGGCTACATCAGATGTGTATATAAGAATAGACTGAGGACATAGGCTAGTATAGAGTCACATAGGCTGCACCAGATGTGTTATAAGAATAGACTGAGCACATAGGCTAGTATAGGCTCACATGGGCTACACCAGATGTGTATATAAGAATAGACTGAGGACATAGGCTAGTATAGGCTCACATAGGCTACACCAGATCTCTAAATAAGAATAGACTGAGCACATAGGCTAGTATAGGCTCACATAGGCTACACCAGATCTCTAAATAAGAATAGACTGAGGACATAGGCTAGTAAAGGCTCACATAGGCTACACCAGATCTCTAAATAAGTATAGACTCAGGACATAGGCTAGTATAGGCTCACATAGGCTACACCAGATCTCTAAATAAGAATAGACTGAGGACACAGGCTAGTATAGGCTCTTATAGGCTACACCAGATGTGTATATAAGAATAGACTGAGGACATAGGCCAGTATAGGCTCACATAGGCTACACCAGATGTGTATATAAGAATAAACTGAGGACATAGGCTAGTATGGGCTCACATAGGCTACACCAGATCTCTAAATAAGAATAGACTGAGGACATAGGCTAGTATAGGCTCACATAGGCTACACCAGATGTGTATATAAGAATAGACTGAGGACATAGGCTAGTATAGAGTCACATATGCCGCACCAGATGTCTATATAAGAATAGACTGAGCACATAGTCTAGTATAGGCTCACATAGGCTACACCAGATGTGTATGTAAGAATAGACTGAGGACATAGGCTAGTATAGGCTCACATAGGCTACACCAGATCTCTAAATAAGAATAGACTGAGCACATAGGCTAGTATAGGCTCACATAGGCTACACCAGATCTCTAAGTAAGAATAGACTGAGCACATAGGCTAGTATAGGCTCACATAGGCAACACCAGATGTGTATATAAGAATAGACTGAGCACATAGGCTAGTATAGGCTCACATAGGCTATACCTGATGTGTATATAAGAATAGACTGAGGACATAGGCTAGTATGGGCTCGCTTAGGCTGCACCAGATTTGTATATAAGAATAGACTGAGCACATAGGCTAGTATACGCTCACATAGGCTGCACCAGATGTGTATATAAGTATAGACTGAGGACATTGGCTATTATAGGCTCACATAGGCTACACCAGATGTGTATATAAGAATAGACTGAGGACATAGGCTAGTATAGGCTCACATAGGCTGCACCAGATGTGTATATAAGAATAGACTGAGGACATAGGCTAGTATAGGCTCACATATGCTACACCAGATGTGTTTATAAGAATAGACTGATGACATAGGCTAGTATAGGCTCACATAGGCTACACCAGATATGTATATAAGAATAGACTGGGGACATAGGCTAGTATAGGCTCACATAGGCTGCACCAAATCTCTAAATTCATATAGTCTGAGGACATAGGCCAATATAGGCTCACGTAGGCTATACCAAATCTCTATATAAGTATAGACTGAGGACACACGCTACTATAGGCTCACATAGGCTATACCAAATCTCTATATAAGTATAGACTGGGGACAAACGCTACTATAGACTCACATAGGCTACACCAGATCTCTAAATAAGAATAGACTGAGGACATAGGCTAGTATAGGTTCACATAGGCTACACCAGATCTCTAAATAAGTATAGACTGAGGACATAGGCTAGTATAGGCTCACATAGGCTACACCAGATGTGTATATAAGAATAAACTGAGGACATAGGCTAGTATAGGCTCACATATTCTGCACCAGATGTGTATATAAGAATAGACTGAGGACAAAGGCTAGTATAGGCTCACATAGGCTACACCAGATGTGTATATAAGAATAGACTGAGGACATAAGCTAGTATAGGCTCACATAGGCTACACGAGATGTGTATATAAGAATAAACTGAGGACATAGGCTAGTATAGGCTCACATAGGCTACACCAGATCTCTAAATAAGAATAGACTGAGGACATAGGCTAGTATAGGCTCACATAGGCTACATCAGATGTGTATATAAGAATAGACTGAGGACATAGGCTAGTATAGAGTCACATAGGCTGCACCAGATGTGTTATAAGAATAGACTGAGCACATAGGCTAGTATAGGCTCACATGGGCTACACCAGATGTGTATATAAGAATAGACTGAGGACATAGGCTAGTATAGGCTCACATAGGCTACACCACATCTCTAAATAAGAATAGACTGAGCACATAGGCTAGTATAGGCTCACATAGGCTACACCAGATCTCTAAGTAAGAATAGACTGAGCAGATAGGCTAGTATAGGCTCACATAGGCTACACCAGATGTGTATATAAGAATAGACTGAGGACATAGGCTAGTATAGGCTCACATAGGCTACACCAGACCTCTAAATAAGAATAGACTGAGGACATAGGCTAGTATAGGCTCACATAGGCTACACCAGATGTGTATATAAGAATAGACTGAGGACATAGGCTAGTATAGGCTCACATAGGCTGCACCAGATGTGTATATAAGAATAGACTGAGGACATAGGCTAGTATACGCTCACATAGGCTGCACCAGATGTGTATATAAGAATAGACTGAGGAGATAGGCTAGTATAGGCTCACATAGGCTACACCAGATGTATATATAAGAATAGACTGAGGACATAGGCTGGTGTAGGCTCACATAGGCTGCACCAGATGTGTATATAAGAATAGACTGAGGACATAGGCTAGTATAGGCTCAGATAGGCTGCACCAGATGTGTATATAAGAATAGACTGAGGACATAGGCTAGTATAGGCTCACATAGGCTGCACCGGATGTGTATATAAGAATACACTGAGGACATAGGCTAGTATAGGCTCACATAGCGTACACCAGATCCCTAAATAAGAACAGACTGAGGACATAGGCTAGTATAGGCTCACATAGGCTACACCAGATGTGTATATAAGAATAAACTGAGGACATAGGCTAGTATAGGCTCACATAGGCTACACCAAATCTCTAAATAGGTATAGACTGAGGACATAGGCTAGTATAGGCTCACATAGGCTACACCAGATCTCTAAATAAGAATAGACTGAGGACATAGGCTAGTATAGGCTCACATAGGCTACACCAGATGTGTATATAAGAATAGACTGAGGACATAGGCTAGTATAGGCGCACATAGGCTACACCAGATCTCTAAATATGTATAGACTGAGGACATAGGCTAGTATGGGCTCACATAGGCTGCACCAGATGTGTATATAAGAATAGACTGAGGACATAGGCTAGTATAGGCTCACATAGGCTGCACCATATCTCTAAATTCGTATAGTCTGAGGACATAGGCCATTATAGGCTCACGTAGGCTTTACCAAATCTCTATATAAGTATAGACTGAGGACACACGCTACTATAGGCTCACATAGGCTATACCAAATCTCTATATAAGTATAGACTGGGGACAAACGCTACTATAGACTCACATAGGCTACACCAGATCTCTAAATAAGAATAGACTGAGGACATAGGCTAGTATAGGCTCACATAGGCTACACCAGATCTCTAAATAAGTATAGACTGAGGACATAGGCTAGTATAGGCTCACATAGGCTACACCAGATCTCTAAATAAGAATAGACTGAGGACATAGGCTAGTAAAGGCTCACATAGGCTACACCAGATCTCTAAATAAGTATAGACTCAGGACATAGGCTAGTATAGGCTCACATAGGCTACACCAGATCTCTAGATAAGAATAGACTGAGGACATAGGCTAGTATAGGCTCACATAGGCTACACCAGATCTCTAAATAAGAATTGACTGAGCACATAGGCCAGTATAGGCTCACATAGGCTACACCAGATCTCTAAATAAGAATCGACTGAGCACATAGGCTAGCATAGGCTCACATAGGCTACCCCAGATCTCTAAATAAGAATAGACTGAGCACATACGCTAGTATAGGCTCACATAGGCTACACCAGATCTCTAAGTAAGAAATGACTGAGGACATAGGCTAGTATAGGCTCACATAGGTGGCACCAGATCTCAAAATAAGAATAGACTGAGCACATAGGCTAGTATAGGCTCACATATGCTACACCAGATCTCTAAATAAGAATAGACTGAGCACATAGGCTAGTATAGGCTCACATAGGCTACACCAGATGTGAATATAAGAATAGACTGAGGACATAGGCTAGTATAGGCTCACATAGGCTACACCAGATCTCTAAATACGTATAGACTCAGGACATAGGCTAGTATAGGCTAACATAGGCTACACCAGGTGTGAATATAAGAATAGACTGAGGACATAGGCTAGTATGGGTTCACATAGGCTACACCAGATCTCTAAATAAGAATAGACTGAGGACATAGGCTAGTATAGGCTCACATAGGCTACACCAGATGTGTATATAAGAACAGACCGAGGACATAGGCTAGTATAGGCTCATATTGGCTACACCAGATGCGTATATAAGAATAGACTGAGGACATAGGCTAGTATAGGCTCACAAAGGCTACACCAGATGTGTATATAAGAATAGACTGAGCACATAGGCTAGTATAGGCTCACATAGGCTACACCAAATGTGTATATAAGAATAGACTGAGGACATAGGCTAGTATAGGCTCACATAGGCTACACCAGATGTGTATATAAGAATAGACTGAGGACATAGGCTAGTATAGGCTCACATAGGCTACACCAAATGTGTATATAAGAATAGACTGAGGACATAGGCTAGTATAGGCTCACATAGGCTACACCAGATGTGTATATAAGAATAGACTGAGGACATAGGCTAGTATAGGCTCACATAGGCTACACCAGATGTGTATATAAGAATAGACTGAGGACATAGGCTAGTATAGGCTCACATAGGCTACACCAAATGTGTATATAGTAATAGACTGAGGACATAGGCTAGTATAGGCTCATATAGGCTACACCAGATGTGTATATAAGAATAGACTGAGGACATAGGCTAGTATAGGCTCACATAGGCTACACCAGATGTGTATATAAGAATAGACTGAGGACATAGGCTAGTATAGGCTCACATAGGCTACACCAGATGTGTATATAAGAATAAACTGAGGACATAGGCTAGTATAGGCTCACATAGGCTACACCAGATCTCTAAATAAGAATAGACTGATGACATAGGCTAGTATAGGCTCACATAGGCTTCACCGGATGTGTATATAAGAATAGACTGAGGACATAGGCTAGTATAGGCTCACATAGGCTGCACCAGATCTCTAAATAAGTATAGACTCAGGACATAGGCTAGTATAGGCTCACATAGGCTACACCAGATATGTATATAAGAATAGACTGGGGACATAGGCTAGTATAGGCTCACATAGGCTGCACCAAATCTCTAAATTCATATAGTCTGAGGACATAGGCCAATATAGGCTCACGTAGGCTATACCAAATCTCTATATAAGTATAGACTGAGGACACACGCTACTATAGGCTCACATAGGCGATACCAAATCTCTATATAAGTATAGACTGGGGACAAACGCTACTATAGACTCACATAGGCTACACCAGATCTCTAAATAAGAATAGACTGAGGACATAGGCTAGTATAGGCTCACATAGGCTACACCAGATGTGTATATAAGAATAAACTGAGGACATAGGCTAGTATAGGCTCACATATTCTGCACCAGATGTGTATATAAGAATAGACTGAGGACAAAGGCTAGTATAGGCTCACATAGGCTACACCAGATGTGTATATAAGAATAGACTGAGGACATAAGCTAGTATAGGCTCACATAGGCTACACGAAATGTGTATATAAGAATAAACTGAAGACATAGGCTAGTATAGGCTCACATAGGCTACACCAGATCTCTAAATAAGAATAGACTGAGGACATAGGCTAGTATAGGCTCACATAGGCTACATCAGATGTGTATATAAGAATAGACTGAGGACATAGGCTAGTATAGAGTCACATAGGCTGCACCAGATGTGTTATAAGAATAGACTGAGCACATAGGCTAGTATAGGCTCACATGGGCTACACCAGATGTGTATATAAGAATAGTCTGAGGACATAGGCTAGTATAGGCTCACATAGGCTACACTAGATCTCTAAATAAGAATAGACTGAGCACATAGGCTAGTATAGGCTCACATAGGCTACACCAGATCTCTAAATAAGAATAGACTGAGGACATAGGCTAGTAAAGGCTCACATAGGCTACACCAGATCTCTAAATAAGTATAGACTCAGGACATAGGCTAGTATAGGCTCACATAGGCTACACCAGATCTCTAAATAAGAATAGACTGAGGACACAGGCTAGTATAGGCTCTTATAGGCTACACCAGATGTGTATATAAGAATAGACTGAGGACATAGGCCAGTATAGGCTCACATAGGCTACACCAGATGTGTATATAAGAATAAACTGAGGACATAGGCTAGTATAGGCTCACATAGGCTACACCAGATCTCTAAATAAGAATAGACTGAGGACATAGGCTAGTATAGGCTCACATAGGCTACACCAGATGTGTATATAAGAATAGACTGAGGACATAGGCTAGTATAGAGTCACATATGCCGCACCAGATGTCTATATAAGAATAGACTGAGCACATAGTCTAGTATAGGCTCACATAGGCTACACCAGATGTGTATATAAGAATAGACTGAGGACATAGGCTAGTATAGGCTCACATAGGCTACACCAGATCTCTAAATAAGAATAGACTGAGCACATAGGCTAGTATAGGCTCACATAGGCTACACCAGATCTCTAAGTAAGAATGGACTGAGCACATAGGCTAGTATAGGCTCACATAGGCTACACCAGATGTGTATATAAGAATAGACTGAGCACATAGGCTAGTATAGGCTCACATAGGCTATACCAGATCTGTATATAAGAATAGACTGAGGACATAGGCTAGTATGGGCTCGCATAGGCTGCACCAGATGTGTATATAAGAGTAGACTGAGCACATAGGCTAGTATACGCTCACATAGGCTGCACCAGATGTGTATATAAGAATAGACTGAGGACATAGGCTAGTATAGGCTCACATAGGCTACATCAGATGTGTATATAAGAATAGACTGAGGACATAGGCTAGTATAGAGTCAAATAGGCTGCACCAGATGTGTTATAAGAATAGACTGAGCACATAGGCTAGTATAGGCTCACATGGGCTACACCAGATGTGTATATAAGAATAGACTGAGGACATAGCCTAGTATAGGCTCACATAGGCTACACCAGATCTCTAAATAAGAATAGACTGAGCACATAGGCTAGTATAGGCTCACATAGGCTACACCAGATCTCTAAGTAAGAATAGACTGAGCAGATAGGCTAGTATAGGCTCACATAGGCTACACCAGATGTGTATATAAGAATAGACTGAGGACATAGGCTAGTATAGGCTCACATATGCTACACCAGACCTCTAAATAAGAATAGACTGAGGACATAGGCTAGTATAGGCTCACATAGGCTACACCAGATGTGTATATAAGAATAGAATGAGGACATACGCTAGTATAGGCTCACATAGGCTGCACCAGATGTGTATATAAGAAAGACTGAGGACATAGGCTAGTATAGGCTCACATAGGCTACACCAGATGTGTATATAAGAATAGACTGAGGAGATAGGCTAGTATAGGCTCACATAGGCTACACCAGATGTATATATAAGAATAGACTGAGGACATAGGCTGGTGTAGGCTCACATAGGCTGCACCAGATGTGTATATAAGAATAGACTGAGGACATAGGCTAGTATAGGCTCAGATAGGCTGCACCAGATGTGTATATAAGAATAGACTGAGGACATAGGCTAGTATAGGCTCACATAGGCTGCACCGGATGTGTATAAAAGAATAGACTGAGGACATAGGCTAGTATAGGCTCACATAGCGTACACCAGATCCCTAAATAAGAACTGACTGAGGACATAGGCTAGTATAGGCTCACATAGGCTACACCAGATGTGTATATAAGAATAAACTGAGGACATAGGCTAGTACAGGCTCACATAGGCTACACCAAATCTCTAAATAGGTATAGACTGAGGACATAGGCTAGTATAGGCTCACATAGGCTACACCAGATCTCTAAATAAGAATAGACTGAGGACATAGGCTAGTATAGGCTCACATAGGCTACACCAGATGTGTATATAAGAATAGACTGAGGACATAGGCTAGTATAGGCTCACATAGGCTACACCAGATCTCTAAATAAGTATAGACTGAGGACATAGGCTAGTATGGGATCACATAGGCTGCACCAGATGTGTATATAAGAATAGACTGAGGACATAGGCTAGTATAGGCTCACATAGGCTACACCAGATCTCTAAATAAGAATAGACTGATGACATAGGCTAGTATGGGCTCACATAGGCTGCACCAGATGTGTATATAAGAATAGACTGAGGACATAGGCTAGTATAGGCTCACATAGGCTACACCAGATCTCAAAATAAGAATAGACTGAGGACATAGGCTAGTATAGGCTCACATAGGCTGCACCAGATGTGTATATAAGAATAGACTGAGGACATAGGCTACTATAGGCTCACATAGGCTACACCAGATGTCTATATAAGAATAGACTGGGGACATAGGCTAGTATAGGCTCACATAGGCTGCACCAGATGTGTATATAAGAATAGACTGAGGACATAGGCTAGTATAGGCTCACATAGGCTACACCAGATGTGTATATAAGCATAGACTGATGACATAGGCTAGTATAGGCTCACATAGGCTACACCAGATATGTATATAAGAATACACTGAGGACATAGGCTAGTATAGGCTCACATAGGCTGCACCATATCTGTAAATTCATATAGTCTGAGGACATAGGATAATATAGGCTCACGTAGGCTATACCAAATCTCTATATAAGTATAGACTGAGGACACACGCTACTATAGGCGAACATAGGCTATACCAAATCTCTATATAAGAATAGACTGGGGACAAACGCTACTATAGACTCACATAGGCTACACCAGATCTTTAAATAAGAATAGACTGAGGACACAGGCTAGTATAGGCTCACATAGGCTACACCAGATCTCTAAATAAGTATAGACTGAGGACATAGGCTAGTATAGGCTCACATAGGCTACACCAGATCTCTAAATAAGAATAGACTGAGGAGATAGGCTAGTAAAGGCTCACATAGGCTACACCAGATCTCTAAATACGTATAGACTCAGGACATAGGCTAGTATAGGCTCACATAGGCTACACCAGATCGCTAAATAAGAATCGACTGAGCACATAGGCTAGCATAGGCTCACATAGGCTACACCAGATCTCTAAATAAGAATAGACTGAGCACATACGCTAGTATAGGCTCACATAGGCTACACCAGATCTCTAAATAAGAAATGACTGAGGACATAGGCTACTATAGGCTCACATAGGCTGCACCAGATCTCTAAATAAGAATAGACTGAGCACATAGGCTGGTCTAGGCTCACATATGCTACACCAGATCTCTAAATAAGAATAGACTGAGCACATAGGCTAGTATAGGCTCACATAGGCTACACCAGATGTGTATATAAGAATAGACTGAGGACATAGGCTAGTATAGGCTCACATAGGCTACACCAGATCTCTAAATAAGTATAGACTCAGGATATAGGCTAGTATAGGCTAACATAGGCAACACCAGATGTGAATATAAGAACAGACTGAGGACATAGGCTAGTATAGGGTCATATTGGCTACACCAGATGCGTATATAAGAATAGACTGATGACATAGGCTAGTATAGGCTCACAAAGGCTACACCAGATGTGTATATAAGAATTGACTGAGCACATAGGCTAGTATAGGCTCACATAGGCTACACCAAATGTGCATATAAGAATAGACTGAGGACATAGGCTAGTATATGCTCACATTGGTTGCACCAGATGTGTATATAAGAATAGACTAAGGACATAGGCTAGTATAGGCTCACATAGGCTGCACCAGATGTGTATATAAGAATAGACTGAGGACATAGTCTAGTATAGGCTCACATAGGCTACACCAGATGTGTATATAAGAATAGACTGAGGACATAAGCTAGTATAGGCTCACATAGGCTGCACCAGATGTGTAAATAAGAATAGACTGAGGACATAGGCTAGTATAGGCTCGGATAGGCTGCACCAGATGTGTATATAAGAATAGACTGAGGACATAGGCTAGTATAGGCTCACATAGGCTGCACCGGATGTGTATATAAGAATAGACTGAGGACAGGGGCTAGTATAGGCTCACATAGGCTACACCAGATGTGTATATAAGAATAAACTGAGGACGTAGGCTAGTATAGGCTCACATAGGCCACACCAGATCTCTAAATAAGAACAGACTGAGAACATAGGCTAGTATAGGCTCACATAGGCTACACCAGATGTGTATATAAGAATAAACTGAGGACATAGGATAGTATAGGCTCACATAGGCTGCACCAGATGTGTATATAAGAATGGCCTGAGGACATAGGCTAGTATAGGCTCACATAGGCTACACCAGATGTATATATAAGAATAGACTGAGGACATTGGCCAGTATAGGCTCACATAGGCTACACCAGATATGTATATAAGAATAAATTGAGGACATAGGCTAGTATAGGCTCACATAGGCTACACCAGATCTCTAAATAAGAATAGACTGAGGAGATAGGCTAGTATAGGCTCACATAGGCTACACCAGATGTGTATATAAGAATAGACTGAGGACATAGATTAGTATAGAGTCACATAGGCTGCACCAGATGTGTATATAAGAATAGACTGAGCACAAGGGCTAGTATAGGCTCACATAGGCTACACCATTTGTGTATATCAGAATAGACTGAGGACATAAGCTAGTATAGGCTCACATAGGCTACACCAGATCTCTAAATAAGAATAGACTGAGCACATAGGCTAGTATAGGCTCACATAGGCTACACCAGATCTCTAAGTAAGAATAGACTTAGCACATAGGCCAGTATAGGCTCACATAGGCTACACCAGATGTGTATATAAGAATAGACTGAGGGCATAGGCCAGTATAGGCTCACATAGGCTACACCAGATCTCTAAATAAGTATAGACTGAGGACATAGGCTAGTATAGGCTCACATAGGCTACACCAGATCTCTAAATAAGAATGGACTGAGGACATAGGCTAGTATAGGCTCACATAGGCTACACCAGATGTGTATATAAGAATAAACTGAGGACATAGGCTAGTATAGGCTCACATAGGCTACACCAAATCTCTAAATAAGTATAGACTGAGGACATAGGCTAGTATAGGCTCACATAGGCTACACCAGATGTGTATATAAGAATAGACTGAGGACATAGGCTAGTATAGGCTCACATAGGCTACACCAGATCTCTAAATAAGTATAGACTGAGGACATAGGCTAGTATAGGCTCACATAGGCTGCACCAGATGTGTATATAAGAATAGACTGAGGACATAGGCTAGTATAGGCTCACATAGGCTACACCACATCTCTAACTAGGAATAGACTGATGACATAGGCTAGTATAGGCTCACATAGGCTGCACCGGATGTGTATATAAGAATAGACTGAGGACATAGGCTAGTATAGGCTCACATAGGCTACACCAGATCTCAAAATAGGAATAGACAGAGGACATAGGCTAGTATAGGCTCACATAGGCTGCACCAGATATGTATATAAGAATAGACTGAGGACATAGGCTATTATAGGCTCACCTAGGCTACACCAGATGTGTATATAAGAATAGACTGAGGACATAGGCTAGTATAGGCTCACATAGGCTGCACCAGATGTGTATATAAGAATAGACTGAGGACATAGGCTAGTATAGGCTCACATAGCCTACACCAGATGTGTATATAAGAATAGACTGATGACATAGGCTAGTATAGCCTCACATAGGCTACACCAGATATGTATATAAGAATAGACTGAGGACATAGGCTAGTATAGGCTCACATAGGCTGCACCATATCTCTAAATTCATATAGTCTGAGGACATAGGCCAATATAGGCTCACGTAGGCTTTACCAAATCTCTATATAAGTATAGACTGAGGACACACGCTACTATAGGCTCACATAGGCTATACCAAATCTCTATATAAGTATAGACTGGGGACAAACGCTACTATAGACTCACATAGGCTACACCAGATCTCTAAATAAGAATAGACTGAGGACATAGGCTAGTATAGGCTCACATAGGCTACACCAGATCTCTAAATAAGTATAGACTGAGGACATAGGCTAGTATAGGCTCACATAGGCTACACCAGATCTCTAAATAAGAATATACTGAGGACATATTCTAGTAAAGGCTCACATAGGCTACACCAGATCTCTAAATAAGTATAGACTCAGGACATAGGCTAGTATAGGCTCACATAGGCTGCACCGGATGTGTATATAAGAATAGACTGAGCACATAGGCCAGTATAGGCTCACATAGGCTACACCAGATCTCTAAATAAGAATCGACTGAGCACATAGGCTAGCATAGGCTCACATAGGCTACACCAGATCTCTAAATAAGAATAGACTGAGCACATACGCTAGTATAGGCTCACATAGGCTACACCAGATCTCTAAATAAGAAATGACTGAGGACATAGGCTAGTATAGGCTCACATAGGTGGCACCAGATCTCTAAATAAGAATAGACTGAGCACATAGGCTAGTATAGGCTCACATATGCTATACCAGATCTCTAAATAAGAATAGACTGAGCACATAGGCTAGTATAGGCTCACATTGGCTACACCAGATGTGAATATAAGAATAGACTGAGGACATAGGCTAGTATAGGCTCACATAGGCTACACCAGATCTCTAAATAAGTATAAACTCAGGACATAGGCTAGTATAGGCTAACATAGGCTACACCAAATGTGAATATAAGAATAGACTGAGGACATAGGCTAGTATGGGTTCACATAGGCTTCACGAGATCTCTAAATAAGAATAGACTGAGGACATAGGCTAGTATAGGCTCACATAGGCTACACCAGATCTCTAAATAAGAATAGACTGAGGACATAGGCTAGTATAGGCTCACATAGGCTACACCAGATCTCTAAATAAGAATAGACTGAGGACATAGGCTAGTATAGGCTCACATAGGCTACACCAGATGTGTATATAAGAACAGACTGAGGACATAGGCTAGTATAGGCTCATATTGGCTACACCAGATGCGTATATAAGAATAGACTGAGGACATAGGCTAGTATAGGCTCACAAAGGCTACACCAGATGTGTATATAAGAATAGACTGAGCACATAGGCTAGTATAGGCTCACATAGGCTACACCAAATGTGTATATAAGAATAGACTGAGGACATAGGCTAGTATAGGCTCACATAGGCTACACCAGATGTGTATATAAGAATAGACTGAGGACATAGGCTAGTATAGGCTCACATAGGCTACACCAAATGTGTATATAAGAATAGACTGAGGACATAGGCTAGTATAGGCTCACATAGGCTACACCAGATGTGTATATAAGAATAGACTGAGGACATAGGCTAGTATAGGCTCACATAGGCTACACCAGATGTGTATATAAGAATAGACTGAGGACATAGGCTAGTATAGGCTCACATAGGCTACACCAAATGTGTATATAAGAATAGACTGAGGACATAGGCTAGTATAGGCTCATATAGGCTACACCAGATGTGTATATCAGAATAGACTGAGGACATAGGCTAGTATAGGCTCACATAGGCTACACCAGATGTGTATATAAGAATAGACTGAGGACATAGGCTAGTATAGGCTCACATAGGCTGCACCAGATGTGTATATAAGAATAGACTGAGGACATAGGCTAGTATAGGCTCACATAGGCTGCACCAGATGTGTATATAAGAATAGACTGAGGAGATAGGCTAGTATAGGCTCACATAGGCTACACCAGATGTATATATAAGAATAGACTGAGGACATAGGCTGGTGTAGGCTCACATAGGCTGCACCAGATGTGTATATAAGAATAGACTGAGGACATAGGCTAGTATAGGCTCAGATAGGCTGCACCAGATGTGTATATAAGAATAGACTGAGGACATAGGCTAGTATAGGCTCACATAGGCTGCACCGGATGTGTATATAAGAATAGACTGAGGACATAGGCTAGTATAGGTTCACATAGCGTACACCAGATCCCTAAATAAGAACAGACTGAGGACATAGGCTAGTATAGGCTCACATAGGCTACACCAGATGTGTATATAAGAATAAACTGAGGACATAGGCTAGTATAGGCTCACATAGGCTACACCAAATCTCTAAATAAGTATAGACTGAGGACATGGGCTAGTATAGGCTCACATAGGCTACACCGGATCTCTAAATAAGAATAGACTGAGGACATAGGCTAGTATAGGCTCACATAGGCTAGACCAGATGTGTATATAAGAATAAACTGAGGACATAGGCTAGTATGGGCTCACATACGCTGCACCAGATGTGTATATAAGAATAGCCTGAGGACATAGGCTATTATAGGCTCACATAGGCTACACCAGATGTGTATATAAGAATAGACTGAGGACATAGGCTAGTATAGGCTCACATAGGCTACACCAGATGTGTATATAAGAATTAACTGAGGACATAGGCTAGTATAGGCTCACATAGGCTACACCAGATCTCTAAATAAGAATAGACTGAGGACATAGGCTAGTATAGGCTCGCATAGGCTACACCAGAAGTGTATATAAGAATAGACTGAGGACATAGGCTAGTACAGAGTCACATAGGCTGCACCAGATGTGTATATAAGAATAGACTGAGCACATAGGCTAGTATAGGCTCACATAGGCCACACCAGATGTGTATATAGGAATAGACTGAGGACATAGGCCAGTATAGGCTCACATAGGCTACACCAGATCTCTAAATAAGAATAGACTGAGCACATAGGCTAGTATAGGCTCACATAGGCTACACCAGATCTCTAAGTAAGAATAGACTGAGCACATAGGCTAGTATAGGCTCACATGGGCTACACCAGATGTGTATATAAGAATAGACTGAGGACATAGGCTAGTACAGGCTCACATAGGCTGCACCAGATGTGTATATTAGAATAGACTGAGGACATAGGCTAGTAGAGGCTCACATAGGCTGCACCGGATGTGTATATAAGAATAGACTGAGGACATAGGCTAATATAGGCTCACATAGGCTACACTAGATGTGTATATAAGAATAAACTGAGGACATAGGCTAGTATAGGCTCACATAGGCTACACCAAATCTCTAAATAAGTATAGACTGAGGACATAGGCTAGTATAGGCTCACATAGGCTGCACCAGATGTGTATATAAGAATAGACTGAGGACATAGGCTAGTATAGGCTCACATAGGCTACACCAGATGTGTATATAAGAATAGACTGGGGACATAGGCTAGTATAGGCTCACATAGGCTACACCAAATCTCTAAATAAGTATAGACTGAGGACATAGGCTAGTATAGGCTCACATAGGCTGCACCAGATGTGTATATAAGAATAGACTGAGGACAAAGGCTAGTATAGGCTCACATAGGCTACACCAGATGTGTATATAAGAATAGACTGAGGACATAAGCTAGTATAGGCTCACATAGGCTGCACCAGATGTGTATATAAGAATAGACTGAGGACATAGGCTAGTATAGGCTCACATAGGCTACACCAGATCTCAAAATAAGAATAGACTGAGGACATAGGCTAGTATAGGCTACACCAAATGTGTATGTAAGAATAGACTGGGGACATAGGGTAGTATAGGCTCACATAGATTGCACCAGTTGTGTATATAAGAATAGACTGAGGACATAGGCTAGTATAGGCTCACATAGGCTACACCAGATGTGTATATAAGAATAGACTGATGACATAGGCTAGTATAGGCTCACATAGGCTAAACCAGATATGTATATAACAATAGACTGAGGACATAGGCTAGTATAGGCTCACATAGGCTGCACCAAATCTCTAAATTCATATAGTCTGAGGACATATACCAATATAGGCTCATGTAGGCTATACCAAATCTCCATATAAGTATAGACTGAGGACACACGCTACTATAGGCTCACATAGGCTACACCAGATCTCTAAATAAGAATAGACTGATGACATAGGCTAGTATAGGCTCACATAGGCTGCACCGGATGTGTATATAAGAATAGACTGAGGACATAGGCTAGTATAGGCTCACATAGGCTGCACCAGATCTCTAAATAAGTATAGACTCAGGACATAGGCTGGTATAGGCTCACATAGGCTACACCAGATATGTATATAAGAATAGACTGGGGACATAGGCTAGTATAGGCTCACATAGGCTGCACCAAATCTCTAAATTCATATAGTCTGAGGACATAGGCCAATATAGGCTCACGTAGACTATACCAAATCTCTATATAAGTATAGACTGAGGACACAGGCTACTATAGGCTCACATAGGCGATACCAAATCTCTATATAAGTATAGACTGGGGACAAACGCTACTATAGACTCACATAGGCTACACCAGATCTCTACATAAGAATAGACTGAGGACATAGGCTAGTATAGGCTCACATAGGCTACACCAGATCTCTAAATAAGTATAGACTGAGGACATAGGCTAGTGTAGGCTCACATAGGCTACACCAGATGTGTATATAAGAATAGACTGAGGACAAAGGCTAGTATAGGCTCACATAGGCTACACCAGATGTGTATATAAGAATAGACTGAGGACATAAGCTAGTATAGGCTCACATAGGCTACACGAGATGTGTATATAAGAATAAACTGAGGATATAGGCTAGTATAGGCTCACATAGGCTACACCAGATCTCTAAATAAGAATAGACTGAGGACATAGGCTAGTATAGGCTCACATAGGCTACATCAGATGTGTATATAAGAATTGACTGAGGACATAGGCTAGTATAGAGTCACATAGGCTGCACCAGATGTGTTATAAGAATAGACTGAGCACATAGGCTAGTATAGGCTCACATGGGCTACACCAGATGTGTATATAAGAATAGACTGATGACATAGGCTAGTATAGGCTCACATAGGCTACACCAAATGTGTATATAAGAATAGACTGAGGACATAGGCTAGTATAGGCTCATATAGGCTACACCAGATGTGTATATAAGAATAGACTGAGGACATAGGCTAGTATAGGCTCACATAGGCTACACCAGATGTGTATATAAGAATAGACTGAGGACATAGGCTAGTATAGGCTCACATAGGCTACACCAGATCTCTAAATAAGTATAGACTGAGGACATAGGCTAGTATAGGCTCACATAGGCTACACCAGATCTCTAAATAAGAATAGACTGATGACATAGGCTAGTATAGGCTCACATAGGCTGCACCGGATGTGTATATAAGAATAGACTGAGGACATAGGCTAGTATAGGCTCACATAGGCTGCACCAGATCTCTAAATAAGTATAGACTCAGGACATAGGCTAGTATAGGCTCACATAGGCTACACCAGATATGTATATAAGAATAGACTGGGGACATAGGCTAGTATAGGCTCACATAGGCTGCACCAAATCTCTAAATTCATATAGTCTGAGGACATAGGCCAATATAGGCTCACGTAGGCTATACCAAATCTCTATATAAGTATAGACTGAGGACACACGCTACTATAGGCTCACATATGCGATACCAAATCTCTATATAAGTATAGACTGGGGACAAACGCTACTATAGACTCACATAGGCTACACCAGATCTCTAAATAAGAATAGACTGAGGACATAGGCTAGTATAGGCTCACATAGGCTACACCAGATCTCTAAATAAGTATAGACTGAGGACATAGGCTAGTATAGGCTCACATAGGCTACACCAGATGTGTATATAAGAATAAACTGAGGACATAGGCTAGTATAGGCTCACATATTCTGCACCAGATGTGTATATAAGAATAGACTGAGGACAAAGGCTAGTATAGGCTCACATAGGCTACACCAGATGTGTATATAAGAATAGACTGAGGACATAAGCTAGTATAGGCTCACATAGGCTACACGAGATGTGTATATAAGAATAAACTGAGGACATAGGCTAGTATAGGCTCACATAGGCTACATCAGATGTGTATATAAGAATAGACTGAGGACATAGGCTAGTATAGAGTCACATAGGCTGCACCAGATGTGTTATAAGAATAGACTGAGCACATAGGCTAGTATAGGCTCACATGGGCTACACCAGATGTGTATATAAGAATAGACTGAGGACATAGGCTAGTATAGGCTCACATAGGCTACACCAGATCTCTAAATAAGAATAGACTGAGCACATAGGCTAGTATAGGCTCACATAGGCTACACCAGATCTCTAAATAAGAATAGACTGAGGACATAGGCTAGTAAAGGCTCACATAGGCTACACCAGATCTCTAAATAAGTATAGACTCAGGACATAGGCTAGTATAGGCTCACATAGGCTACACCAGATCTCTAAATAAGAATAGACTGAGGACACAGGCTAGTATAGGCTCTTATAGGCTACACCAGATGTGTATATAAGAATAGACTGAGGACATAGGCCAGTATAGGCTCATATAGGCTACACCAGATGTGTATATAAGAATAAACTGAGGACATAGGCTAGTATAGGCTCACATAGGCTACACCAGATCTCTAAATAAGAATAGACTGAGGAAATAGGCTAGTATAGGCTCACATAGGCTACACCAGATGTGTATATAAGAATATACTGAGGACATAGGCTAGTATAGTCACATATGCCGCACCAGATGTCTATATAAGAATAGACTGAGCACATAGTCTAGTATAGGCTCACATAGGCTACACCAGATGTGTATATAAGAATAGACTGAGGACATAGGCTAGTATAGGCTCACATAGGCTACACCAGATCTCTAAATAAGAATAGACTGAGCACATAGGCTAGTATAGGCTCACATAGGCTACACCTGATCTCTAAGTAAGAATAGACTGAGCACATAGGCTAGTATAGGCTCACATAGGCTACACCAGATGTGTTAATAAGAATAGACTGAGCACATAGGCTAGTATAGGCTCACATAGGCTATACCAGATGTGTATATAAGAATAGACTGAGGACATAGGCTAGTATGGGCTCGCATAGGCTGCACCAGATGTGTATATAAGAATAGACTGAGCACATAGGCTAGTATACGCTCACATAGGCTGCACCAGATGTGTATATAAGAATAGACTGAGGACATAGGCTAGTATAGGCTCACATAGGCTACTTCAGATGTGTATATAAGAATAGACTGAGGACATAGGCTAGTATAGAGTCAAATAGGCTGCACCAGATGTGTTATAAGAATAGACTGAGCACATAGGCTAGTATAGGCTCACATGGGCTACACCAGATGTGTATATAATAATAGACTGAGGACATAGCCTAGTATAGGCTCACATAGGCTACACCAGATCTCTAAATAAGAATAGACTGAGCACATAGGCTAGTATAGGCTCACATAGGCTACACCAGATCTCTAAGTAAGAATAGACTGAGCAGATAGGCTAGTATAGGCTCACATAGGCTACACCAGATGTGTATATAAGAATAGACTGAGGACATAGGCTAGTATAGGGTCACATAGGCTACACCAGACCTCTAAATAAGAATAGACTGAGGACATAGGCTAGTATAGGCTCACATAGGCTACACCAGATGTGTATATAAGAATAGACTGAGGACATAGGCTAGTATAGGCTCACATAGGCTGCACCAGATGTGTATATAAGAATAGACTGAGGACATAGGCTACTATAGGCTCACATAGGCTGCACCAGATGTGTATATAAGAATAGACTGAGGAGATAGGCTAGTATAGGCTCACATAGGCTACACCAGATGTCTATATAAGAATAGACTGAGGACATAGGCTGGTGTAGGCTCACATAGGCTGCACCAGATGTGTATATAAGAATATACTGAGGACATAGGCTAGTATAGGCTCAGATAGGCTGCACCAGATGTGTATATAAGAATAGACTGAGGACATAGGCTAGTATAGGCTCACATAGGCTGCACCGGATGTGTATATAAGAATAGACTGAGGACATAGGCTAGTATAGGCTCACATAGCGTACACCAGATCCCTAAATAAGAACAGACTGAGGACATAGGCTAGTATAGGCTCACATAGGCTACACCAGATGTGTATATAAGAATAAACTGAGGACATAGGCTAGTATAGGCTCACATAGGCTACACCAAATCTCTAAATAGGTATAGACTGAGGACATAGGCTAGTATAGGCTCACATAGGCTACACCAGATCTCTAAATAAGAATAGACTGAGGACATAGGCTAGTATAGGCTCACATAGGCTACACCAGATGTGTATATAAGAATAGACTGAGGACATAGGCTAGTATAGGCTCACATAGGCTACACCAGATCTCTAAATAAGTATAGACTGAGGACATAGGCTAGTATGGGATCACATAGGCTGCACCAGATGTGTATATAAGAATAGACTGAGGACATAGGCTAGTATAGGCTCACATAGGCTACACCAGATCTCTAAATAAGAATAGACTGATGACATAGGCTAGTATGGGCTCACATAGGCTGCACCAGATGTGTATATAAGAATAGACTGAGGACATAGGCTAGTGTAGGCTCACATAGGCTACTCCAGATGTGTGTATAAGAATAGACTGAGGACATAAGCTAGTATAGGCTCACATAGGCTACACGAGATGTGTATATAAGAATAAACTGAGGACATAGGCTAGTATAGGCTCACATAGGCTACACCAGATCTCTAAATAAGAATAGACTGAGGACATAGGCTAGTATAGGCTCACATAGGCTACATCAGATGTGTATATAAGAATAGACTGAGGACATAGGCTAGTATAGAGTCACATAGGCTGCACCAGATGTGTTATAAGAATAGACTGAGCACATAGGCTAGTATAGGCTCACATGGGCTACACCAGATGTGTATATAAGAATAGACTGAGGACATAGGCTAGTATAGGCTCACATAGGCTACACCAGATCTCTAAATAAGAATAGACTGAGCACATAGGCTAGTATAGGCTCACATAGGCTACACCAGATCTCTAAGTAAGAATAGACTGAGCAGATAGGCTAGTATAGGCTCACATAGGCTACACCAGATTTGTATATAAGAATAGACTGAGGACATAGGCTAGTATAGGCTCACATAGGCTACACCAGACCTCTAAATAAGAATAGACTGAGGACATAGGCTAGTATAGGCTCACATAGGCTACACCAGATGTGTATATAAGAATAGACTGAGGACATAGGCTAGTATAGGCTCACATAGGCTGCACCAGATGTGTATATAAGAATAGACTGCGGACATAGGCTAGTATAGGCTCACATAGGCTGCACCAGATGTGTATATAAGAATAGACTGAGGAGATAGGCTAGTATAGGCTCACATAGGCTACACCAGATGTATATATAAGAATAGACTGAGGACATAGGCTGGTGTAGGCTCACATAGGCTGCACCAGATGTGTATATAAGAATAGACTGGGGACATAGGCTAGTATAGGCTCAGATAGGCTGCACCAGATGTGTATATAAGAATAGACTGAGGACATAGGCTAGTATAGGCTCACATAGGCTACACCAGATCTCAAAATAAGAATAGACCTAGTACATAGGCTAGTATAGGCTCACATAGGCTGCACCAGATATGTATATAAGAATAGACTGAGGACATAGGCTATTATAGGCTCACCTAGGCTACACCAGATGTCTATATAAGAATAGACTGAGGACATAGGCTAGTATAGGCTCACATAGGCTGCACCAGATGTGAATATAAGAATAGACTGAGGACATAGGCTAGTATAGGCTCACACAGGCTACACCAGATGTGTATATAAGAATAGACTGATGACATAGGCTAGTATAGGCTCACATAGGCTACACCAAATGTGTATATAAGAATAGACTGAGGACATAGGCTAGTATAGGCTCATATAGGCTACACCAGATGTGTATATAAGAATAGACTGAGGACATAGGCTAGTATAGGCTCACATAGGCTACACCAGATGTGTATATAAGAATAGACTGAGGACATAGGCTAGTATAGGCTCACATAGGCTACACCAGATCTCTAAATAAGTATAGACTGAGGACATAGGCTAGTATAGGCTCACATAGGCTACACCAGATCTCTAAATAAGAATAGACTGATGACATAGGCTAGTATAGGCTCACATAGGCTGCACCGGATGTGTATATAAGAATAGACTGAGGACATAGGCTAGTATAGGCTCACATAGGCTGCACCAGATCTCTAAATAAGTATAGACTCAGGACATAGGCTACTATAGGCTCACATAGGCTACACCAGATATGTATATAAGAATAGACTGGGGACATAGGCTAGTATAGGCTCACATAGGCTGCACCAAATCTCTAAATTCATATAGTCTGAGGACATAGGCCAATATAGGCTCACGTAGGCTATACCAAATCTCTATATAAGTATAGACTGAGGACACACGCTACTATAGGCTCACATAGGCGATACCAAATCTCTATATAAGTATAGACTGGGGACAAACGCTACTATAGACTCACATAGGCTACACCAGATCTCTAAATAAGAATAGACTGAGGACATAGGCTAGTATAGGCTCACATAGGCTACACCAGATCTCTAAATAAGTATAGACTGAGGACATAGGCTAGTATAGGCTCACATAGGCTACACCAGATGTGTATATAAGAATAAACTGAGGACATAGGCTAGTATAGGCTCACATATTCTGCACCAGATGCGTATATAAGAATAGACTGAAGACAAAGGCTAGTATAGGCTCACATAGGCTACACCAGATGTGTATATAAGAATAGACTGAGGACATAAGCTAGTATAGGCTCACATAGGCTACACGAGATGTGTATATAAGAATAAACTGAGGAGATAGGCTAGTATAGGCTCACATAGGCTACACCAGATCTCTAAATAAGAATAGACTGAGGACATAGGCTAGTATAGGCTCACATAGGCTACATCAGATGTGTATATAAGAATAGACTGAGGACATAGGCTAGTATAGACTCACATAGGCTGCACCAGTTGTGTTATAAGAATAGACTGAGCACATAGGCTAGTATAGGCTCACATGGGCTACACCAGATGTGTATATAAGAATAGACTGAGGACATAGGCTAGTATAGGCTCACATAGGCTACACCAGATCTCTAAATAAGAATAGACTGAGGACATAGGCTAGTAAAGGCTCACATAGGCTACACCAGATCTCTAAATAAGTATAGACTCAGGACATAGGCTAGTATAGGCTCACATAGGCTACACCAGATCTCTAAATAAGAATAGACTGAGGACACAGGCTAGTATAGGCTCTTATAGGCTACACCAGATGTGTATATAAGAATAGACTGAGGACATAGGCCAGTATAGGCTCACATAGGCTACACCAGATGTGTATATAAGAATAAACTGAGGACATAGGCTAGTATAGGCTCACATAGGCTACACCAGATCTCTAAATAAGAATAGACTGAGGACATAGGCTAGTATAGGCTCACATAGGCTACACCAGATGTGTATATAAGAATAGACTGAGGACATAGGTTAGTATAGAGTCACATATGCCGCACCAGATGTCTATATAAGAATAGACTGAGCACATAGTCTAGTATAGGCTCACATAGGCTACACCAGATGTGTATATAAGAATAGACTGAGGACATAGGCTAGTATAGGCTCACATAGGCTACACCAGATCTCTAAATAAGAATAGACTGAGCACATTGGCTAGTATAGGCTCACATAGGCTACACCAGATCTCTAAGTAAGAATAGACTCAGCACATAGGCTAGTATAGGCTCACATAGGCTACACCAGATGTGTATATAAGAATAGACTGAGCACATTGGCTAGTATAGGCTCACATAGGCTATACCAGATGTGTATATAAGAATAGACTGAGGACATAGGCTAGTATGGGCTCGCATAGGCTGCACCAGATGTGTATATAAGAATAGACTGAGCACATAGGCTAGTATACGCTCACATAGGCTGCACCAGATGTGTATATAAGAATAGACTGAGGACATAGGCTAGTATAGGCTCACATAGGCTACATCAGATGTGTATATAAGAATAGACTGAGGACATAGGCTAGTATAGAGTCAAATAGGCTGCACCAGATGTGTTATAAGAATAGACTGAGCACATAGGCTAGTATAGGCTCACATGGGCTACACCAGATGTGTATATAAGAATAGACTGAGGACATAGCCTAGTATAGGCTCACATAGGCTACACCAGATCTCTAAATAAGAATAGACTGAGCACATAGGCTAGTATAGGCTCACATAGCCTACACCAGATCTCTAAGTAAGAATAGACTGAGCAGATAGGCTAGTATAGGCTCACATAGGCTACACCAGATGTGTATATAAGAATAGACTGAGGACATAGGCTAGTATAGGCTCACATAGGCTACACCAGACCTCTAGATAAGAATAGACTGAGGACATAGGCTAGTATAGGCTCACATAGGCTACACCAGATGTGTATATAAGAATAGACTGAGGACATAGGCTAGTATAGGCTCACATAGGCTGCACCAGATGTGTATATAAGAATAGACTGAGGACATAGGCTAGTATAGGCTCACATAGGCTGCACCAGATGTGTATATAAGAATAGACTGAGGAGATAGGCTAGTATAGGCTCACATAGGCTACACCAGATGTATATATAAGAATAGACTGAGGACATAGGCTGGTGTAGGCTCACATAGGCTGCACCAGATGTGTATATAAGAATAGACTGAGGACATAGGCTAGTATAGGCTCAGATAGGCTGCACCAGATGTGTATATAAGAATAGACTGAGGACATAGGCTAGCATAGGCTCACATAGGCTGCACCGGATGTGTATATAAGAATAGACTGAGGACATAGGCTAGTATAGGCTCACATAGCGTACACCAGATCCCTAAATAAGAACAGACTGAGGACATAGGCTAGTATAGGCTCACATAGGCTACACCAGATGTGTATATAAGAATAAACTGAGGACATAGGCTAGTATAGGCTCACGTAGGCTACACCAAATCTCTAAATAGGTATAGACTGAGGACATAGGCTAGTATAGGCTCACATAGGCTACACCAGATCTCTAAATAAGAATGGACTGAAGACATAGGCTAGTATAGGCTCACATAGGCTACACCAGATGCGTATATAAGAATAGACTGAGGACATAGGCTAGTATAGGCTCACATAGGCTACACGAGATGTGTATATAAGAATAGACTGAGGACATAGGCTAGTATACGCTCACATAGGCTACACCAGATCTCTAAATAAGAATAGACTGAGGACATAGGCTAGTATAGGCTCACATAGGCTACACCAGATCTCTAAATAAGAATAGACTGATGACATAGGCTAGTATGGGCTCACATAGGCTGCACCAGATGTGTATATAAGAATAGACTGAGGACATAGGCTAGTATAGGCTCACATAGGCTACACCAGATCTCAAAATAAGAATAGACTGAGGACATAGGCTAGTATAGGCTCACATAGGCTGCACCAGATGTGTATATAAGAATAGACTGAGGACACAGGCTATTATAGGCTCACATAGGCTACACCAGATGTCTATATAAGAATAGACTGGGGACATAGGCTAGTACAGGCTCACATAGGCTGCACCAGATGTGTATATAAGAATAGACTCAGGACATAGGCTAGTATAGGCTCACATAGGCTACACCAGATGTGTATATAAGCATAGACTGATGACATAGGCTAGTATAGGCTCACATAGGCTACACCAGATATGTATATAAGAATACACTGAGGACATAGGCTAGTATAGGCTCACATAGGCTGCACCATATCTCTAAATTCATATAGTCTGAGGACATAGGACAATATAGGCTCACGTAGGCTATACCAAATCTCTATATAAGTATAGACTGAGGACACACGCTACTATAGGCTCACATAGGCTATACCAAATCTCTATATAAGTATAGACTGGGGACAAACGCTACTATAGACTCACATAGGCTACACCAGATCTCTAAATAAGAATAGACTGAGGACATAGGCTAGTATAGGCTCACATAGGCTACACCAGATCTCTAAATAAGTATAGACTGAGGACATAGGCTAGTATAGGCTCACATAGGCTACACCAGATCTCTAAATAAGAATAGACTGAGGAGATAGGCTAGTAAAGGCTCACATAGGCTACACCAGATCTCTAAATACGTATAGACTCAGGACATAGGCTAGTATAGGCTCACATAGGCTACACCAGATCTCTAAATAAGAATCGACTGAGCACATAGGCTAGCATAGGCTCACATAGGCTACACCAGATCTCTAAATAAGAATAGACTGAGCACATACGCTAGTATAGGCTCACATAGGCTACACCAGATCTCTAAATAAGAAATGACTGAGGACATAGGCTACTATAGGCTCACATAGGCTGCACCAGATCTCTAAATAAGAATAGACTGAGCACATAGGCTAGTATAGGCTCACATATGCTACACCAGATCTCTAAATAAGAATAGACTGAGCACATAGGCTAGTATAGGCTCACATAGGCTACACCAGATGTGTATATAAGAATAGACTGAGGACATAGGCTAGTATAGGCTCACATAGGCTACACCAGATCTCTAAATAAGTATAGACTCAGGACATAGGCTAGTATAGGCTAACATAGGCAACACCAGATGTGAATATAAGAACAGACTGAGGACATAGGCTAGTATAGGGTCATATTGGCTACACCAGATGCGTATATAAGAATAGACTGAGGACATAGGCTAGTATAGGCTCACAAAGGCTACACCAGATGTGTATATAAGAATAGACTGAGCACATAGGCTAGTATAGGCTCACATAGGCTACACCAAATGTGCATATAAGAATAGACTGAGGACATAGGCTAGTATATGCTCACATTGGCTGCACCAGATGTGTATATAAGAATAGACTAAGGACATAGGCTAGTATAGGCTCACATAGGCTGCACCAGATGTGTATATAAGAATAGACTGAGGACATAAGCTAGTATAGGCTCACATAGGCTGCACCAGATGTGTATATAAGAATAGACTGAGGACATAGGCTAGTATAGGCTCGGATAGGCTGCACCAGATGTGTATATAAGAATAGACTGAGGACATAGGCTAGTATAGGCTCACATAGGCTGCACCGGATGTGTATATAAGAATAGACTGAGGCAATAGGCTAGTATAGGCTCACATAGGCTACACCAGATGTGTATATAAGAATAAACTGAGGACGTAGGCTAGTATAGGCTCACATAGGCCACACCAGATCTCTAAATAAGAACAGACTGAGGACATAGGCTAGTATAGGCTCACATAGGCTACACCAGATGTGTATATAAGAATAAACTGAGGACATAGGATAGTATAGGCTCACATAGGCTGCACCAGATGTGTATATAAGAATGGCCTGAGGACATAGGCTAGTATAGGCTCACATAGGCTACACCAGATGTATATATAAGAATAGACTGAGGACATTGGCCAGTATAGGCTCACATAGGCTACACCAGATATGTATATAAGAATAAATTGAGGACATAGGCTAGTATAGGCTCACATAGGCTACACCAGATCTCTAAATAAGAATAGACTGAGGAGATAGGCTAGTATAGGCTCACATAGGCTACACCAGATGTGTATATAAGAATAGACTGAGGACATAGATTAGTATAGAGTCACATAGGCTGCACCAGATGTGTATATAAGAATAGACTGAGCACATAGGCTAGTATAGGCTCACATAGGCTACACCATTTGTGTATATAAGAATAGACTGAGGACATAAGCTAGTATAGGCTCACATAGGCTACACCAGATCTCTAAATAAGAATAGACTGAGCACATAGGCTAGTATAGGCTCACATAGGCTACACCAGATCTCTAAGTAAGAATAGACTGAGCACATAGGCCAGTATAGGCTCACATAGGCTACACCAGATGTGTATATAAGAATAGACTGAGGGCATAGGCCAGTATAGGCTCACATAGGCTACACCAGATCTCTAAATAAGTATAGACTGAGGACATAGGCTAGTATAGGCTCACATAGGCTACACCAGATCTCTAAATAAGAATAGACTGAGGACATAGGCTAGTATAGGCTCACATAGGCTACACCAGATGTGTATATAAGAATAAACTGAGGACATAGGCTAGTATAGGCTCACATAGGCTACACCAAATCTCTAAATAAGTATAGACTGAGGACATAGGCTAGTATAGGCTCACATAGGCTACACCAGATGTGTATATAAGAATAGACTGAGGACATAGGCTAGTATAGGCTCACATAGGCTACACCAGATCTCTAAATAAGTATAGACTGAGGACATAGGCTAGTATAGGCTCACATAGGCTGCACCAGATGTGTATATAAGAATAGACTGAGGACATAGGCTAGTATAGGCTCACATAGGCTACACCACATCTCTAACTAGGAATAGACTGATGACATAGGCTAGTATAGGCTCACATAGGCTGCACCGGATGTGTATATAAGAATAGACTGAGGACATAGGCTAGTATAGGCTCACATAGGCTACACCAGATCTCAAAATAAGAATAGACTGAGGACATAGGCTAGTATAGGCTCACATAGGCTGCACCAGATATGTATATAAGAATAGACTGAGGACATAGGCTATTATAGGCTCACCTAGGCTACACCAGATGTCTATATAAGAATAGACTGAGGACATAGGCTAGTATAGGCTCACATAGGCTGCACCAGATGTGTATATAAGAATAGACTGAGGACATAGGCTAGTATAGGCTCACATAGGCTACACCAGATGTGTATATAAGAATAGACTGATGACATAGGCTAGTATAGGCTCACATAGGCTACACCAGATATGTATATAAGAATAGACTGAGGACATAGGCTAGTATAGGCTCACATAGGCTGCACCATATCTCTAAATTCATATAGTCTGAGGACATAGGCCAATATAGGCTCACGTAGGCTTTACCAAATCTCTATATAAGTATAGACTGAGGACACACGCTACTATAGGCTCACATAGGCTATACCAAATCTCTATATAAGTATAGACTGGGGACAAACGCTACTATAGACTCACATAGGCTACACCAGATCTCTAAATAAGTATAGACTGAGGACATAGGCTAGTATAGGCTCACATAGGCTACACCAGATCTCTAGATAAGAATAGACTGAGGACATAGGCTAGTATAGGCTCACATAGGCTACATCAGATCTCTAAATAAGAATAGACTGAGCACATAGGCCAGTATAGGCTCACATAGGCTACACCAGATCTCTAAATAAGAATCGACTGAGCACATAGGCTAGCATAGGCTCACATAGGCTACACCAGATCTCTAAATAAGAATAGACTGAGCACATACGCTAGTATAGGCTCACATAGGCTACACCAGATCTCTAAATAAGAAATGACTGAGGACATAGGCTAGTATAGGCTCACATAGGTGGCACCAGATCTCTAAATAAGAATAGACTGAGCACATAGGCTAGTATAGGCTCACATATGCTATACCAGATCTCTAAATAGGAATAGACTGAGCACATAGGCTAGTATAGGCTCACATAGGCTACACCAGATGTGAATATAAGAATAGACTGAGGACATAGGCTAGTATAGGCTCACATAGGCTACACCAGATCTCTAAATAAGTATAAACTCAGGACATAGGCTAGTATAGGCTAACATAGGCTACACCAGATGTGAATATAAGAATAGACTGAGGACATAGGCTAGTATGGGTTCACATAGGCTACACCAGATCTCTAAATAAGAATAGACTGAGGACATAGGCTAGTATAGGCTCACATAGGCTACACCAGATCTCTAAATAAGAATAGACTGAGGACATAGGCTAGTATAGGCTCACATAGGCTACACCAGATGTGTATATAAGAACAGACTGAGGACATAGGCTAGTATAGGCTCATATTGGCTACACCAGATGCGTATATAAGAATAGACTGAGGACATAGGCTAGTATAGGCTCACAAAGGCTACACCAGATGTGTATATAAGAATAGACTGAGCACATAGGCTAGTATAGGCTCACATAGGCTACACCAAATGTGTATATAAGAATAGACTGAGGACATAGGCTAGTATAGGCTCACATAGGCTACACCAGATGTGTATATAAGAATAGACTGAGGACATAGGCTAGTATAGGCTCACATAGGCTACACCAAATGTGTATATAAGAATAGACTGAGGACATAGGCTAGTATAGGCTCACATAGGCTACACCAGATGTGTATATAAGAATAGACTGAGGACATAGGCTAGTATAGGCTCACATAGGCTACACCAGATGTGTATATAAGAATAGACTGAGGACATAGGCTAGTATAGGCTCACATAGGCTACACCAGATGTGTATATAAGAATAGACTGAGGACATAGGCTAGTATAGGCTCACATAGGCTGCACCAGATGTGTATATAAGAATAGACTGAGGACATAGGCTAGTATAGGCTCACATAGGCTGCTCCAGATGTGTATATAAGAATAGACTGAGGAGATAGGCTAGTATAGGCTCACATAGGCTACACCAGATGTATATATAAGAATAGACTGAGGACATAGGCTGGTGTAGGCTCACATAGGCTGCACCAGATGTGTATATAAGAATAGACTGAGGACATAGGTTAGTATAGGCTCAGATAGGCTGCACCAGATGTGTATATAAGAATAGACTGAGGACATAGGCTAGTATAGGCTCACATAGGCTGCACCGGATGTGTATATAAGAATAGACTGAGGACATAGGCTAGTATAGGCTCACACAGCGTACACCAGATCCCTAAATAAGAACAGACTGAGGACATAGGCTAGTATAGGCTCACATAGGCTACACCAGATGTGTATATAAGAATAAACTGAGGACATAGGCTAGTATAGGCTCACATAGGCTACACCAAATCTCTAAATAGGTATAGACTGAGGACATGGGCTAGTATAGGCTCACATAGGCTACACCAGATCTCTAAATAAGAATAGACTGAGGACATAGGCTAGTATAGGCTCACATAGGCTAGACCAGATGTGTATATAAGAATAAACTGAGGACATAGGCTAGTATGGGCTCACATACGCTGCACCAGATGTGTATATAAGAATAGCCTGAGGACATAGGCTATTATAGGCTCACATAGGCTACACCAGATGTGTATATAAGAATAGACTGAGGACATAGGCTAGTATAGGCTCACATAGGCTACACCAGATGTGTATATAAGAATTAACTGAGGACATAGGCTAGTATAGGCTCACATAGGCTACACCAGATCTCTAAATAAGAATAGACTGAGGACATAGGCTAGTATAGGCTCGCATAGGCTACACCAGAAGTGTATATAAGAATAGACTGAGGACATAGGCTAGTACAGAGTCACATAGGCTGCACCAGATGTGTATATAAGAATAGACTGAGCACATAGGCTAGTATAGGCTCACATAGGCCACACCAGATGTGTATATGGGAATAGACTGAGGACATAGGCTAGTATAGGCTCACATAGGCTACACCAGATCTCTAAATAAGAATAGACTGAGCACATAGGCTAGTATAGGCTCACATAGGCTACACCAGATCTCTAAGTAAGAATAGACTGAGCACATAGGCTAGTATAGGCTCACATAGGCTACACCAGATGTGTATATAAGAATAGACTGAGGACATAGGCTAGTATAAGCTCACATAGGCTACACCAGATCTCTAAATAAGAATAGACTGAGCACATAGGCTAGTATAGGCTCACATAGGCTACACCAGATCTCTAAGTAAGAATAGACTGAGCACATAGGCTAGTATAGGCTCACATGGGCTACACCAGATGTGTATATAAGAATAGACTGAGGACATAGGCTAGTACAGGCTCACATAGGCTGCACCAGATGTGTATATTAGAATAGACTGAGGACATAGGCTAGTATAGGCTCACATAGGCTGCACCGGATGTGTATATAAGAATAGACTGAGGACATAGGCTAGTATAGGCTCACATAGGCTACACCAGATGTGTATATAAGAATAAACTGAGGACATAGGCTAGTATAGGCTCACATAGGCTACACCAAATCTCTAAATAAGTATAGACTGAGGACATAGGCTAGTATAGGCTCACATAGGCTGCACCAGATGTGTATATAAGAATAGACTGAGGACATAGGCTAGTATAGGCTCACATAGGCTACACCAGATGTGTATATAAGAATAGACTGGGGACATAGGCTAGTATAGGCTCACATAGGCTACACCAAATCTCTAAATAAGTATAGACTGAGGACATAGGCTAGTATAGGCTCACATAGGCTGCACCAGATGTGTATATAAGAATAGACTGAGGACATAAGCTAGTATAGGCTCACATAGGCTACACCAGATCTCTAAATAAGAATAGACTGATGACATAGGCTAGTATAGGCTCACATAGGCTGCACCAGATGTGTATATAAGAATAGACTGAGGACATAGGCTAGTATAGGCTCACATAGGCTACACCAGATCTCAAAATAAGAATAGACTGAGGACATAGCCTAGTATAGGCTCACATAGGCTACACCAGTTGTGTATATAAGAATAGACTGAGGACATAGGCTAGTATAGGCTCACATAGGCTACACCAGATGTGTATATAAGAATAGACTGATGACATAGGCTAGTATAGGCTCACATAGGCTAAACCAGATATGTATATAACAATAGACTGAGGACATAGGCTAGTATAGGCTCACATAGGCTGCACCAAATCTCTAAATTCATATAGTCTGAGGACATATACCAATATAGGCTCACGTAGGCTATACCAAATCTCTATATAAGTATAGACTGAGGACACACGCTACTATAGGCTCACATAGGCTACACCAGATCTCTAAATAAGAATAGACTGATGACATAGGCTAGTATAGGCTCACATAGGCTGCACCGGATGTGTATATAAGAATAGACTGAGGACATAGGCTAGTATAGGCTCACATAGGCTGCACCAGATCTCTAAATAAGTATAGACTCAGGACATAGGCTAGTATAGGCTCACATAGGCTACACCAGATATGTATATAAGAATAGACTGGGGACATAGGCTAGTATAGGCTCACATAGGCTGCACCAAATCTCTAAATTCATATAGTCTGAGCACATAGGCCAATATAGGCTCACGTAGGCTATACTAAATCTCTATATAAGTATAGACTGAGGACACAGGCTACTATAGGCTCACATAGGCGATACCGAATCTCTATATAAGTATAGACTGGGGACAAACGCTACTATAGACTCACATAGGCTACACCAGATCTCTAAATAAGAATAGACTGAGGACATAGGCTAGTATAGGCTCACATAGGCTACACCAGATCTCTAAATAAGTATAGACTGAGGACATAGGCTAGTATAGGCTCACATAGGCTACACCAGATGTGTATATAAGAATAAACTGAGGACATAGGCTAGTATAGGCTCACATATTCTGCATCAGATGTGTATATAAGAATAGACTGAGGACAAAGGCTAGTATAGGCTCACATAGGCTACACCAGATGTGTATATAAGAATAGACTGAGGACATAAGCTAGTATAGGCTCACATAGGCTACACGAGATGTGTATATAAGAATAAACTGAGGACATAGGCTAGTATAGGCTCACATAGGCTACACCAGATCTCTAAATAAGAATAGACTGAGGACATAGGCTAGTATAGGCTCACATAGGCTACATCAGATGTGTATATAAGAATAGACTGAGGACATAGGCTAGTATAGGCTCACATAGGCTACACCACATCTCTAACTAGGAATAGACTGATGACATAGGCTAGTATAGGCTCACATAGGCTGCACCGGATGTGTATATAAGAATAGACTGAGGACATAGGCTAGTATAGTCTCACATAGGCTACACCAGATCTCAAAATAAGAATAGACTGAGGACATAGGCTAGTATAGGCTCACATAGGCTGCACCAGATATGTATATAAGAATAGACTGAGGACATAGGCTAATATAGGCTCACCTAGGCTACACCAGATGTCTATATAAGAATAGACTGAGGACATAGGCTAGTATAGGCTCACATAGGCTGCACCAGATGTGTATATAAGAATAGACTGAGGACATAGGCTAGTATAGGCTCACATAGGCTACACCAGATGTGTATATAAGAATAGACTGATGACATAGGCTAGTATAGGCTCACATAGGCTACACCAGATATGTATATAAGAATAGACTGAGGACATAGGCTAGTATAGGCTCACATAGGCTGCACCATATCTCTAAATTCATATAGTCTGAGGACATAGGCCAATATAGGCTCACGTAGGCTTTACCAAATCTCTATATAAGTATAGACTGAGGCCACACGCTACTATAGGCTCACATAGGCTATACCAAATCTCTATATAAGTATAGACTGGGGACAAACGCTACTATAGACTCACATAGGCTACACCAGATCTCTAAATAAGTATAGACTCAGGACATAGGCTAGTATAGGCTCACATAGGCTACACCAGATCTCTAGATAAGAATAGACTGAGGACATAGGCTAGTATAGGCTCACATAGGCTACACCAGATCTCTAAATAAGAATAGACTGAGCACATAGGCTAGCATAGGCTCACATAGGCTACACCAGATCTCTAAATAAGAATAGACTGAGCACATACGCTAGTATAGGCTCACATAGGCTACACCAGATCTCTAAATAAGAAATGACTGAGGACATAGGCTAGTATAGGCTCACATAGGTGGCACCAGATCTCTAAATAAGAATAGACTGAGCACATAGGCTAGTATAGGCTCACATATGCTATACCAGATCTCTAAATAAGAATAGACTGAGCACATAGGCTAGTATAGGCTCACATAGGCTACACCAGATGTGAATATAAGAATAGACTGAGGACATAGGCTAGTATAGGCTCACATAGGCTACACCAGATCTCTAAATAAGTATAAACTCAGGACATAGGCAAGTATAGGCTAATATAGGCTACACCAGATGTGAATATAAGAATAGACTGAGGACATAGGCTAGTATGGGTTCACATAGGCTACACCAGATCTCTAAATAAGAATAGACTGAGGACATAGGCTAGTATAGGCTCACATAGGCTACACCAGATCTCTAAATAAGAATAGACTGAGGACATAGGCTAGTATAGGCTCACATAGGCTACACCAGATGTGTATATAAGAACAGACTGAGGACATAGGCTAGTATAGGCTCATATTGGCATCACCAGATGCGTATATAAGAATAGACTGAGGACATAGGCTAGTATAGGCTCACAAAGGCTACACCAGATGTGTATATAAGAATAGACTGAGCACATAGGCTAGTATAGGCTCACATAGGCTACACCAAATGTGTATATAAGAATAGACTGAGGACATAGGCTAGTATAGGCTCACATAGGCTACACCAGATGTGTATATAAGAATAGACTGAGGACATAGGCTAGTATAGGCTCACATAGGCTACACCAAATGTGTATATAAGAATAGACTGAGGACATAGGCTAGTATAGGCTCACATAGGCTACACCAGATGTGTATATAAGAATAGACTGAGGACATAGGCTAGTATAGGCTCACATAGGCTACACCAGATGTGTATATAAGAATAGACTGAGGACATAGGCTAGTATAGGCTCACATAGGCTACACCAAATGTGTATATAAGAATAGACTGAGGACATAGGCTAGTATAGGCTCATATAGGCTACACCAGATGTGTATATAAGAATAGACTGAGGACATAGGCTAGTATAGGCTCACATAGGCTACACCAGATGTGTATATAAGAATAAACTGAGGACATAGGCTAGTATAGGCTCACATAGGCTGCACCAGATGTGTATATAAGAATAGACTGAGGACATAGGCTAGTATAGGCTCACATAGGCTGCACCAGATGTGTATATAAGAATAGACTGAGGAGATAGGCTAGTATAGGCTCGCATAGGCTACACCAGATGTATATATAAGAATAGACTGAGGACATAGGCTGGTGTAGGCTCACATAGGCTGCACCAGATGTGTATATAAGAATAGACTGAGGACATAGGTTAGTATAGGCTCAGATAGGCTGCACCAGATGTGTATATAAGAATGACTGAGGACATAGGCTAGTATAGGCTCACATAGGCTGCACCGGATGTGTATATAAGAATAGACTGAGGACATAGGCTAGTATAGGCTCACATAGCGTACACCAGATCCCTAAATAAGAACAGACTGAGGACATAGGCTAGTATAGGCTCACATAGGCTACACCAGATGTGTATATAAGAATAAACTGAGGACATAGGCTAGTATAGGCTCACATAGGCTACACCAAATCTCTAAATAGGTATAGACTGAGGACATGGGCTAGTATAGGCTCACATAGGCTACACCAGATCTCTAAATAAGAATAGACTGAGGACATAGGCTAGTATAGGCTCACATAGGCTAGACCAGATGTGTATATAAGAATAAACTGAGGACATAGGCTAGTATGGGCTCACATACGCTGCACCAGATGTGTATATAAGAATAGCCTGAGGACATAGGCTATTATAGGCTCACATAGGCTACACCAGATGTGTATATAAGAATAGACTGAGGACATAGGTTAGTATAGGCTCACATAGGCTACACCAGATGTGTATATAAGAATTAACTGAGGACATAGGCTAGTATAGGCTCACATAGGCTACACCAGATCTCTAAATAAGAATAGACTGAGGACATAGGCTAGTATAGGCTCGCATAGGCTACACCAGAAGTGTATATAAGAATAGACTGAGGACATAGGCTAGTACAGAGTCACATAGGCTACACCAGATGTGTATATAAGAATAGACTGAGGACATAGGCTAGTATAGGCTCATATAGGCTACACCAAATGTGTATATAAGAATAGACTGAGGACATAGGCTAGTATAGGCTCACATAGGCTACACCAGATGTGTATATAGGAATAGACTGAGGACATAGGCTAGTATAGGCTCACATAGGCTACACCAGATCTCTAAATAAGAATAGACTGAGCACATAGGCTAGTATAGGCTCACATAGGCTACACCAGATCTCTAAGTAAGAATAGACTGAGCACATAGGCTAGTATAGGCTCACATAGGCTACACCAGATGTGTATATAAGAATAGACTGAGGACATAGGCTAGTATAAGCTCACATAGGCTACACCAGATCTCTAAATAAGAATAGACTGAGCACATAGGCTAGTATAGGCTCACATAGGCTACACCAGATCTCTAAGTAAGAATAGACTGAGCACATAGGCTAGTATAGGCTCACATGGGCTACACCAGATGTGTATATAAGAATAGACTGAGGACATAGGCTAGTACAGGCTCACATAGGCTGCACCAGATGTGTATATTAGAATAGACTGAGGACATAGGCTAGTATAGGCTCACATAGGCTGCACCGGATGTGTATATAAGAATAGACTGAGGACATAGGCTAGTATAGGCTCACATAGGCTACACCAGATGTGTATATAAGAATAAACTGAGGACATAGGCTAGTATAGGCTCACATAGGCTACACCAAATCTCTAAATAAGTATAGACTGAGGACATAGGCTAGTATAGGCTCACATAGGCTGCACCAGATGTGTATATAAGAATAGACTGGGGACATAGGCTAGTATAGGCTCACATAGGCTACACCAGATGTGTATATAAGAATAGACTGGGGACATAGGCTAGTATAGGCTCACATAGGCTACACCAAATCTCTAAATAAGTATAGACTGAGGACATAGGCTAGTATAGGCTTACACAGGCTGCACCAGATGTGTATATAAGAATAGACTGAGGACATAAGCTAGTATAGGCTCACATAGGCTACACCAGATCTCTAAATAAGAATAGACTGATGACATAGGCTAGTATAGGCTCACATAGGCTGCACCAGATGTGTATATAAGAATAGACTGAGGACATAGGCTAGTATAGGCTCACATAGGCTACACCAGATCTCAAAATAAGAATAGACTGAGGACATAGGCTAGTATAGGCTACACCAAATGTGTATGTAAGAATAGACTGGGGACATAGGCTAGTATAGGCTCACATAGATTGCACCAGTTGTGTATATAAGAATAGACTGAGGACATAGGCTAGTATAGGCTCACATAGGCTACACCAGATGTGTATATAAGAATAGACTGATGACATAGGCTAGTATAGGCTCACATAGGCTAAACCAGATATGTATATAACAATAGACTGAGGACATAGGCTAGTATAGGCTCACATAGGCTGCACCAAATCTCTAAATTCATATAGTCTGAGGACATATACCAATATAGGCTCATGTAGGCTATACCAAATCTCCATATAAGTATAGACTGAGGACACACGCTACTATAGGCTCACATAGGCTACACCAGATCTCTAAATAAGAATAGACTGATGACATAGGCTAGTATAGGCTCACATAGGCTGCACCGGATGTGTATATAAGAATAGACTGAGGACATAGGCTAGTATAGGCTCACATAGGCTGCACCAGATCTCTAAATAAGTATAGACTCAGGACATAGGCTGGTATAGGCTCACATAGGCTACACCAGATATGTATATAAGAATAGACTGGGGACATAGGCTAGTATAGGCTCACATAGGCTGCACCAAATCTCTAAATTCATATAGTCTGAGGACATAGGCCAATATAGGCTCACGTAGACTATACCAAATCTCTATATAAGTATAGACTGAGGACACAGGCTACTATAGGCTCACATAGGCGATACCAAATCTCTATATAAGTATAGACTGGGGACAAACGCTACTATAGACTCACATAGGCTACACCAGATCTCTACATAAGAATAGACTGAGGACATAGGCTAGTATAGGCTCACATAGGCTACACCAGATCTCTAAATAAGTATAGACTGAGGACATAGGCTAGTATAGGCTCACATAGGCTACACCAGATGTGTATATAAGAATAAACTGAGGACATAGGCTAGTATAGGCTCACATATTCTGCACCAGATGTGTATATAAGAATAGACTGAGGACAAAGGCTAGTATAGGCTCACATAGGCTACACCAGATGTGTATATAAGAATAGACTGAGGACATAAGCTAGTATAGGCTCACATAGGCTACACGAGATGTGTATATAAGAATAAACTGAGGACATAGGCTAGTATAGGCTCACATAGGCTACACCAGATCTCTAAATAAGAATAGACTGAGGACATAGGCTAGTATAGGCTCACATAGGCTACATCAGATGTGTATATAAGAATAGACTGAGGACATAGGCTAGTATAGAGTCACATAGGCTGCACCAGATGTGTTATAAGAATAGACTGAGCACATAGGCTAGTATAGGCTCACATGGGCTACACCAGATGTGTATATAAGAATAGACTGAGGACATAGGCTAGTATAGGCTCACATAGGCTACACCAGATCTCTAAATAAGAATAGACTGAGCACATAGGCTAGTATAGGCTCACATAGGCTACACCAGATCTCTAAGTAAGAATAGACTGAGCAGATAGGCTAGTATAGGCTCACATAGGCTACACCAGATTTGTATATAAGAATAAACTGAGGACATAGGCTAGTATAGGCTCACATAGGCTACACCAGACCTCTAAATAAGAATAGACTGAGGACATAGGCTAGTATAGGCTCACATAGGCTACACCAGATGTGTATATAAGAATAGACTGAGGACATAGGCTAGTATAGGCTCACATAGGCTGCACCAGATGTGTATATAAGAATAGACTGAGGTCATAGGCTAGTATAGGCTCACATAGGCTGCACCAGATGTGTATATAAGAATAGACTGAGGAGATAGGCTAGTATAGGCTCACATAGGCTACACCAGATGTATATATAAGAATAGACTGAGGACATAGGCTGGTGTAGGCTCACATAGGCTGCACCAGATGTGTATATAAGAATAGACTGAGGACATAGGCTAGTATAGGCAAAGATAGGCTGCACCAGATGTGTATATAAGAATAGACTGAGGACATAGGCTAGTATAGGCTCACATAGGCTACACCAGATCTCTAAATAAGAATAGACTGATGACATAGGCTAGTATGGGCTCACATAGGCTGCACCAGATGTGTATATAAGAATAGACTGAGGACATAGGCTAGTATAGGCTCACATAGGCTACACCAGATCTCAAAATAAGAATAGACTGAGGACATAGGCTAGTATAGGCTCACATAGGCTGCACCAGATGTGTATATAAGAATAGACTGAGGACATAGGCTATTATAGGCTCACATAGGCTACACCAGATGTCTATATAAGAATAGACTGGGGACATAGGCTAGTATAGGCTCACATAGGCTGCACCAGATGTGTATATAAGAATAGACTGAGGACATAGGCTAGTATAGGCTCACATAGGCTACACCAGATGTGTATATAAGCATAGACTGATGACATAGGCTAGTATAGGCTCACATAGGCTACACCAGATATGTATATAAGAATACACTGAGGACATAGGCTAGTATAGGCTCACATAGGCTGCACCATATCTCTAAATTCATATAGTCTGAGGACATAGGATAATATAGGCTCACGTAGGCTATACCAAATCTCTATATAAGTATAGACTGAGGACACACGCTACTATAGGCTCACGTAGGCTATACCAAATCTCTATATAAGTATAGACTGGGGACAAACGCTACTATAGACTCACATAGGCTACACCAGATCTCTAAATAAGAATAGACTCAGGACATAGGCTAGTATAGGCTCACATAGGCTACACCAGATCTCTAGATAAGAATAGACTGAGGAGATAGGCTAGTATAGGCTCACATAGGCTACACCAGATCTCTAAAAAAGAATAGACTGAGCACATAGGCCAGTATAGGCTCACATAGGCTACACCAGATCTCTAAATAAGAATCGACTGAGCACATAGGCTAGCATAGGCTCACATAGGCTACACCAGATCTCTAAATAAGAATAGACTGAGCACATACGCTAGTATAGGCTCACATAGGCTACACCAGATCTCTAAATAAGAAATGACTGAGGACATAGGCTAGTATAGGCTCACATAGGTGGCACCAGATCTCTAAATAAGAATAGACTGAGCACATAGGCTAGAATAGGCTCACATATGCTACACCAGATCTCTAAATAAGAATAGACTGAGCACATAGGCTAGTATAGGCTCACATAGGCTACACCAGATGTGAATATAAGAATAGACTGAGGACATAGGCTAGTATAGGCTCACATAGGCTACACCAGATCTCTAAATAAGTATAGACTCAGGACATAGGCTAGTATAGGCTAACATAGGCTACACCAGATGTGAATATAAGAATAGACTGAGGACATAGGCTAGTATGGGTTCACATAGGCTACACCAGATCTCTAAATAAGAATAGACTGAGGACATAGGCTAGTATAGGCTCACATAGGCTACACCAGATCTCTAAATAACAATAGACTGAGGACATAGGGTAGTATAGGCTCACATAGGCTACACCAGATGTGTATATAAGAAGAGACTGAGGACATAGGCTAGTATAGGCTCATATTGGCTACACCAGATGCGTATATAAGAATAGACTGAGGACATAGGGTAGTATAGGCTCACAAAGGCTACACCAGATGTGTATATAAGAATAGACTGAGCACATAGGCTAGTATAGGCTCACATAGGCTACACCAAATGTGTATATAAGAATAGACTGAGGACATAGGCTAGTATAGGCTCACATAGGCTACACCAGATGTGTATATAAGAATAGACTGAGGACATAGGCTAGTATAGGCTCACATAGGCTACACCAAATGTGTATATAAGAATAGACTGAGGACATAGGCTAGTATAGGCTCACATAGGCTACACCAGATGTGTATATAAGAATAGACTGAGGACATAGGCTAGTATAGGCTCACATAGGCTACACCAGATGTGTATATAAGAATAGACTGAGGACATAGGCTAGTATAGGCTCACATAGGCTACACCAGATCTCTAAATAAGTATAGACTGAGGACATAGGCTAGTATAGGCTCACATAGGCTACACCAGATCTCTAAATAAGAATAGACTGATGACATAGGCTAGTATAGGCTCACATAGGCTGCACCGGATGTGTATATAAGAATAGACTGAGGACATAGGCTAGTATAGGCTCACATAGGCTACACCAGATCTCAAAATAAGAATAGACTGAGGACATAGGCTAGTATAGGCTCACATAGGCTGCACCAGATGTGTATATAAGAATAGACTGAGGACATAGGCTATTATAGGCTCACATAGGCTGCACTAGATGTGTATATAAGAATGGCCAGGGGACATAGGCTAGTATAGGCTCACATAGGCTACACCAGATGTGTATATAAGAATAGACTGAGGACATTGGCCAGTATAGGCTCACATAGGCTACACCAGATGTGTATATAAGAATAAACTGAGGACATAGGCTAGTATAGGCTCACATAGGCTACACCATTTGTGTATATAAGAATAGACTGAGGACATAGGCTAGTATAGGCTCACAAAGGCTACACCAGATCTCTAAATAAGAATAGACTGAGCACATAGGCTAGTATAGGCTCACATAGGCTACACCAGATCTCTAAGTAAGAATAGACTGAGCACATAGGCCAGTATAGGCTCACATAGGCTACACCAGATGTGTATATAAGAATAGACTGAGGGCATAGGCCAGTATAGGCTCACATAGGCTACACCAGATCTCTAAATAAGTATAGACTGAGGACATAGGCTAGTATAGGCTCACATAGGCTACACCAGATCTCTAAATAAGAATAGACTGAGGACATAGGCTAGTATAGGCTCACATAGGCTACACCAGATGTGTATATAAGAATAGACTGAGGACATAGGCTAGTATAGGCTCACATAGGCTACACCAAATCTCTAAATAAGTATAGACTGAGGACATAGGCTAGTATAGGCTCACATAGGCTACACCAGATGTGTATATAAGAATAGACTGAGGACATAGGCTAGTATAGGCTCACATAGGCTACACCAGATCTCTAAATAAGTATAGACTGAGGACATAGGCTAGTATAGGCTCACATAGGCTGCACCAGATGTGTATATAAGAATAGACTGAGGACATAGGCTAGTATAGGCTCACATAGGCTACACCACATCTCTAACTAGGAATAGACTGATGACATAGGCTAGTATAGGCTCACATAGGCTGCACCGGATGTGTATATAAGAATAGACTGAGGACATAGGCTAGTATAGGCTCACATAGGCTACACCAGATCTCAAAATAAGAATAGACTGAGGACATAGGCTAGTATAGGCTCACATAGGCTGCACCAGATGTGTATATAAGAATAGACTGAGGACATAGGCTATTATAGGCTCACCTAGGCTACACCAGATGTCTATATAAGAATAGACTGAGGACATAGGCTAGTATAGGCTCACATAGGCTGCACCAGATGTGTATATAAGAATAGACTGAGGACATAGGCTAGTATAGGCTCACATAGGCTACACCAGATGTGTATATAAGAATAGACTGATGACATAGGCTAGTATAGGCTCACATAGGCTACACCAGATATGTATATAAGAATAGACTGAGGACATAGGCTAGTATAGGCTCACATAGGCTGCACCATATCTCTAAATTCATATAGTCTGAGGACATAGGCCAATATAGGCTCACGTAGGCTATACCAAATCTCTATATAAGTATAGACTGAGGACACACGCTACTATAGGCTCACATAGGCTATACCAAATCTCTATATAAGTATAGACTGGGGACAAACGCTACTATAGACTCACATAGGCTACACCAGATCTCTAAATAAGAATAGACTGAGGACATAGGCTAGTATAGGCTCACATAGGCTACATCAGATCTATAAATAAGTATAGACTGAGGACATAGGCTAGTATACGCTCACATAGGCTACACCAGATCTCTAAATAAGAATAGACTGAGGACATAGGCTAGTAAAGGCTCACATAGGCTACACCAGATCTCTAAATAAGTATAGACTCAGGACATAGGCTAGTATAGGCTCACATAGGCTACACCAGATCTCTAGATAAGAATAGACTGAGGACATAGGCTAGTAATGGCTCACATAGGCTACACCAGATCTCTAAATAAGAATAGACTGAGCACATAGGCCAGTATAGGCTCACATAGGCTACACCAGATCTCTAAATAAGAATCGACTGAGCACATAGGCTAGCATAGGCTCACATAGGCTACACCAGATCTCTAAATAAGAATAGACTGAGCACATACGCTAGTATAGGCTCACATAGGCTACACCAGATCTCTAAATAAGAAATGACTGAGGACATAGGCTAGTATAGGCTCACATAGGTGGCACCAGATCTCTAAATAAGAATAGACTGAGCACATAGGCTAGTATAGGCTCACATATGCTACACCAGATCTCTAAATAAGAATAGACTGAGCACATAGGCTAGTATAGGCTCACATAGGCTACACCAGATGTGTATATAAGAATAGACAGAGGACATAGGCTACTATAGGCTCACATAGGCTACACCAGATGTGTATATAAGAATAGACTGAGGACATAGGCTAGTATAGGCTCACATAGGCTACACCAGATCTCTAAATAAGTATAGACTCAGGACATAGGCTAGTATAGGCTAACATATTCTACACCAGATGTGAATATAAGAATAGACTGAGGACATAGGCTAGTATGGGTTCACATAGGCTACACCAGATCTCTAAATAAGAATAGACTGAGGACATAGGCTAGTATAGGCTCACATAGGCTACACCAGATCTCTAAATAACAATAGACTGAGGACATAGGCTAGTATAGGCTCACATAGGCTACACCAGATGTGTATATAAGAACAGACTGAGGACATAGGCTAGTATAGGCTCATATTGGCTACACCAGATGCGTATATAAGAATAGACTGAGGACATAGGCTAGTATAGGCTCACAAAGGCTACACCAGATGTGTATATAAGAATAGACTGAGCACATAGGCTAGTATAGGCTCACATAGGCTACACCAAATGTGTATATAAGAATAGACTGAGGACATAGGCTAGTATAGGCTCACATAGGCTACACCAGATGTGTATATAAGAATAGACTGAGGACATAGGCTAGTATAGGCTCACATAGGCTACACCAAATGTGTATATAAGAATAGACTGAGGACATAGGCTAGTATAGGCTCACATAGGCTACACCAGATGTGTATATAAGAATAGACTGAGGACATAGGCTAGTATAGGCTCACATAGGCTACACCAGATGTGTATATAAGAATAGACTGAGGACATAGGCTAGTATAGGCTCACATAGGCTACACCAAATGTGTATATAGGAATAGACTGAGGACATAGGCTAGTATAGGCTCACATAGGCTACACCAGATGTGTATATAAGAATAGACTGAGGACATAGGCTGGTATAGGCTCACATAGGCTACACCAGATGTGTATATAAGAATAGACTGAGGACATAGGCTAGTATAGGCTCACATACGCTACACCAGATCTCTAAATAAGTATAGACTGAGGACATAGGCTAGTATAGGCTCACATAGGCTACACCAGATCTCAAAATAAGAATAGACTGAGGACATAGGCTAGTATAGGCTCACATAGGCTGCACCAGATGTGTATATAAGAATAGACTGAGGACATAGGCTATTATAGGCTCACATAGGCTGCACCAGATGTGTATATAAGAATGGCCTGGGGACATAGGCTAGTATAGGCTCACATAGGCTACACCAGATGTGTATATAAGAATAGACTGAGGACATAGGCTAGTATAGAGTCACATAGGCTGCACCAGATGTGTATATAAGAATAGACTGAGCACATAGGCTAGTATAGGCTCACATAGGCTACACCATTTGTGTATATAAGAATAGACTGAGGACATAGGCTAGTATAGGCTCACATAGGCTATACCAAATCTCTATATAAGTATAGACTGGGGACAAACGCTACTATAGACTCACATAGGCTACACCAGATCTCTAAATAAGAATAGACTGAGGACATAGGCTAGTATAGGCTCACATAGGCTACACCAGATCTCTAAATAAGTATAGACTGAGGACATAGGCTAGTATAGGCTCACATAGGCTACACCAGATCTCTAAATAAGAATAGCCTGAGGACATAGGCTAGTAAAGGCTCACATAGGCTACACCAGATCTCTAAATAAGAATAGACTGAGGACATAGGCTAGTATAGGCTCACATAGGCTGCACCGGATGTGTATATAAGAATAGACTGAGGACATAGGCTAGTATAGGCTCACATAGGCTACACCAGATCTCAAAATAAGAATAGACTGAGGACATAGGCTAGTATAGGCTCACATAGGCTACACCAGATCTCTAAATAAGTATAGACTGAGGACATAGGCTAGTATAGGCTCACATAGGCTGCACCAGATGTGTATATAAGAATAGACTGAGGACATAGGCTAGTATAGGCTCACATAGGCTACACCACATCTCTAACTAGGAATAGACTGATGACATAGGCTAGTATAGGCTCACATAGGCTGCACCGGATGTGTATATAAGAATAGACTGAGGACATAGGCTAGTATAGGCTCACATAGGCTACACCAGATCTCAAAATAAGAATAGACTGAGGACATAGGCTAGTATAGGCTCACATAGGCTGCACCAGATGTGTATATAAGAATAGACTGAGGACATAGGCTATTATAGGCTCACCTAGGCTACACCAGATGTCTATATAAGAATAGACTGAGGACATAGGCTAGTATAGGCTCACATAGGCTGCACCAGATGTGTATATAAGAATAGACTGAGGACATAGGCTAGTATAGGCTCACATAGGCTACACCAGATGTGTATATAAGAATAGACTGATGACATAGGCTAGTATAGGCTCACATAGGCTACACCAGATATGTATATAAGAATAGACTGAGGACATAGGCTAGTATAGGCTCACATAGGCTGCACCATATCTCTAAATTCATATAGTCTGAGGACATAGGCCAATATAGGCTCACGTAGGCTATACCAAATCTGTATATAAGTATAGACTGAGGACACACGCTACTATAGGCTCACATAGGCTATACCAAATCTCTATATAAGTATAGACTGGGGACAAACGCTACTATAGACTCACATAGGCTACACCAGATCTCTAAATAAGAATAGACTGAGGACATAGGCTAGTATAGGCTCACATAGGCTACACCAGATCTCTAAATAAGTATAGACTGAGGACATAGGCTAGTATACGCTCACATAGGCTACACCAGATCTCTAAATAAGAATAGACTGAGGACATAGGCTAGTAAAGGCTCACATAGGCTACACCAGATCTCTAAATAAGTATAGACTCAGGACATAGGCTAGTATAGGCTCACATAGGCTACACCAGATCTCTAGATAAGAATAGACTGAGGACATAGGCTAGTAATGGCTCACATAGGCTACACCAGATCTCTAAATAAGAATAGACTGAGCACATAGGCCAGTATAGGCTCACATAGGCTACACCAGATCTCTAAATAAGAATCGACTGAGCACATAGGCTACCATAGGCTCACATAGGCTACACCAGATCTCTAAATAAGAATAGACTGAGCACATACGCTAGTATAGGCTCACATAGGCTACACCAGAGCTCTAAATAAGAAATGACTGAGGACATAGGCTAGTATAGGCTCACATAGGTGGCACCAGATCTCTAAATAAGAATAGACTGAGCACATAGGCTAGTATAGGCTCACATATGCTACACCAGATCTCTAAATAAGAATAGACTGAGCACATAGGCTAGTATAGGCTCACATAGGCTACACCACATGTGTATATAAGAATAGACTGAGGACATAGGCTAGTATAGGCTCACATAGGCTACACCAGATGTGTATATAAGAATAGACTGAGGACATAGGCCAGTATAGGCTCACATAGGCTACACCAGATCTCTAAATAAGTATAGACTCAGGACATAGGCTAGTATAGGCTAACATAGGCTACACCAGATGTGAATATAAGAATAGACTGAGGACATAGGCTAGTATGGGTTCACATAGGCTACACCAGATCTCTAAATAAGAATAGACTGAGGACATAGGCTAGAATAGGCTCACATAGGCTACACCAGATCTCTAAATAACAATAGACTGAGGACATAGGCTAGTATAGGCTCATATTGGCTACACCAGATGCGTATATAAGAATAGACTGAGGACATAGGCTAGTATAGGCTCACAAAGGCTACACCAGATGTGTATATAAGAATAGACTGAGCACATAGGCTAGTATAGGCTCACATAGGCTACACCAAATGTGTATATAAGAATAGACTGAGGACATAGGCTAGTATAGGCTCACATAGGCTACACCAGATGTGTATATAAGAATAGACTGAGGACATAGGCTAGTATAGGCTCACATAGGCTACACCAAATGTGTATATAAGAATAGACTGAGGACATAGGCTAGTATAGGCTCACATAGGCTACACCAGATGTGTATATAAGAATAGACTGAGGACATAGGCTAGTATAGGCTCACATAGGCTACACCAGATGTGTATATAAGAATAGACTGAGGACATAGGCTAGTATAGGCTCACATAGGCTACAATAAATGTGTATATAAGAATAGACTGAGGACATAGGCTAGTATAGGCTCACATAGGCTACACCAGATGTGTATATAAGAATAGACTGAGGACATAGGCTAGTATAGGCTCACATAGGCTACACCAGATCTCTAAATAAGTATAGACTGAGGACATAGGCTAGTATAGGCTCACATAGGCTACACCAGATCTCTAAATAAGAATAGACTGATGACATAGGCTAGTATAGGCTCACATAGGCTGCACCGGATGTGTATATAAGAATAGACTGAGGACATAGGCTAGTATAGGCTCACATAGGCTACACCAGATCTCAAAATAAGAATAGACTGAGGACATAGGCTAGTATAGGCTCACATAGGCTGCACCAGATGTGTATATAAGAATAGACTGAGGACATAGGCTATTATAGGCTCACATAGGCTGCACCAGATGTGTATATAAGAATGGCCTGGGGACATAGGCTAGTATAGGCTCACATAGGCTACACCAGATGTGTATATAAGAATAGACTGAGGACATAGGCTAGTATAGAGTCACATAGGCTGCACCAGATGTGTATATAAGAATAGACTGAGCACATAGGCTAGTATAGGCTCACATAGGCTACACCATTTGTGTATATAAGAATAGACTGAGGACATAGGCTAGTATAGGCTCACATGGGCTATACCAAATCTCTATATAAGTATAGACTGGGGACAAACGCTACTATAGACTCACATAGGCTACACCAGATCTCTAAATAAGAATAGACTGAGGACATAGGCTAGTATAGGCTCACATAGGCTACACCAGATCTCTAAATAAGTATAGACTGAGGACATAGGCTAGTATAGGCTCACATAGGCTACACCAGATCTCTAAATAAGAATAGCCTGAGGACATAGGCTAGTAAAGGCTCATATAGGCTACACCAGATCTCTAAATAAGAATAGACTGAGGACATAGGCTAGTAAAGGCTCACATAGGCTACACCAGATCTCTAAATAAGAATAGACTGAGGACATAGGCTAGTATAGGCTCACATAGGCTACACCAGATGTGTATATAAGAATAAACTGAGGACATAGGATAGTATAGGCTCACATAGGCTGCACCAGATGTGTATATAAGAATAGACTGAGCACATAGGCTAGTATAGGCTCACATAGGGTACACCAGATCTCTAGATAAGAATAGCCTGAGGACATAGGCTAGTAAAGGCTCACATAGGCTACACCAGATCTCTAAATAAGAATAGACTGAGGACATAGGCTAGTATAGGCTCACATAGGCTACACCAGATGTGTATATAAGAATAGACTGAGGACATAGGCTAGTATAGGCTCACATAGGCTACACCAGATGTGTATATAAGAATAGACTGAGGACATAGGCTAGTATAGGCTCACATAGGCTACACCAGATGTGTATATAAGAATAGACTGAGGACATAGGCTAGTATAGGCTCACATAGGCTACACCAGATGTGTATATAAGAATAGACTGAGGACATAGGCTAGTATAGGCTCACATAGGCTACACCAGATGTGTATATAAGAATAGACTGAGGACATAGGCTAGTATAGGCTCACATAGGCTACACCAGATCTCTAAATAAGTATAGACTGAGGACATAGGCTAGTATAGGCTCACATAGGCTGCACCAGATGTGTATATAAGAATAAACTGAGGACGTAGGCTAGTATAGGCTCACATAGGCTACACCAGATCTCTAAATAAGAACAGACTGAGGACATAGGCTAGTATAGGCTCACATACGCTACACCAGATGTGTATATAAGAATAAACTGAGGACATAGGATAGTATAGGCTCACATAGGCTACACCAGATGTGTATATAAGAAAAAACTGAGGACATAGGCTAGTATAGGCTCACATAGGCTACACCAGATGTGTATATAAGAATAAACTGAGGACATAGGATAGTATAGGCTCACATAGGCTGCACCAGATGTGTATATAAGAATGGCCTGAGGACATAGGCTAGTATAGGCTCACATAGGCTACACCAGATGTGTATATAAGAATAGACTGAGGACATTGGCCAGTATAGGCTCACATAGGCTACACCAGATGTGTATATAAGAATAAACTGAGGACATAGGCTAGTATAGGCTCACATAGGCTACACCAGATGTGTATATAAGAATAAACTGAGGACATAGGATAGTATAGGCTCACATAGGCTACACCAGATGTGTATATAAGAATAAACTGAGGACATAGGATAGTATAGGCTCACATAGGCTACACCAGATGTGTATATAAGAATAAACTGAGGACATAGGATAGTATAGGCTCACATAGGCTACACCAGATGTGTATATAAGAATAGACTGAGGACATAGGCTAGTATAGGCTCACATAGGCTACACCAGATGTGTATATAAGAATAAACTGAGGACATAGGATAGTATAGGCTCACATAGGCTGCACCAGATGTGTATATAAGAATGGCCTGAGGACATAGGCTAGTATAGGCTCACATAGGCTACACCAGATGTGTATATAAGAATAGACTGAGGACATTGGCCAGTATAGGCTCACATAGGCTACACCAGATGTGTATATAAGAATAGACTGAGGAAATAGGCTAGTATAGGCTCACATAGGCTACACCAGATGCGTATATAAGAATAGACTGAGGACATAGGCTAGTATAGGCTCACATAGGCTACACCAGATGTGTATATAAGAATAGACTGAGCACATAGGCTAGTATAGGCTCACATAGGCTACACCAGATCTCTAAATAAGAATAGACTGAGGACACAGACTAGTATAGGCTCACATGGGCTACACCAGATGCGTATATAGGAATAGACTGAGGAGATAGGCTAGTATAGGCTCACATAAGCTACACCAGATGTGTATATAAGAATAGACTGAGCACATAGGCTAGTATATGCTCACATAGGCTACACCAGATCTTTAAATAAGAATAGACTGAGGAGATAGGCTAGTATAGGCTCACATAGGCTACACCAGATGTGTATATAAGAATAGACTGAGGACATAGGCTAGTATAGAGTCACATAGGCTGCACCAGATGTGTATATAAGAATAGACTGAGCACATAGGCTAGTATAGGCTCACATAGGCTACACCATTTGTGTATATAAGAATAGACTGAGGACATAGGCTAGTATAGGCTCACATAGGCTACACCAGATCTCTAAATAAGAATAGACCGAGCACATAGGCTAGTATAGGCTCACATAGGCTACACCAGATCACTAAGTAAGAATACACTGAGGACATTGGCCAGTATAGGCTCACATAGGCTACACCAGATGTGTATATAAGAATAAACTGAGGACATAGGCTAGTATAGGCTCACATAGGCTACACCGGATCTCTAACTAGGAATAGACTGATGACATAGGCTAGTATAGGCTCACATAGGCTGCACCGGATGTGTATATAAGAATAGACTGAGGACATAGGCTAGTATAGGCTCACATAGGCTACACCAGATCTCAAAATAAGAATAGACTGAGGACATAGGCTAGTATAGGCTCACATAGGCTGCACCAGATGTGTATATAAGAATAGACTGAGGACATAGGCTATTATAGGCTCACCTAGGCTACACCAGATGTCTATATAAGAATAGACTGAGGACATAGGCTAGTATAGGCTCACATAGGCTGCACCAGATGTGTATATAAGAATAGACTGAGGACATAGGCTAGTATAGGCTCACATAGGCTACACCAGATGTGTATATAAGCATAGACTGATGACATAGGCTAGTATAGGCTCACATAGACTACACCAGATATGTATATAAGAATAGACTGAGGACATAGGCTAGTATAGGCTCACATAGGCTGCACCATATCTCTAAATTCATATAGTCTGAGGACATAGGCCAATATAGGCTCACGTAGGGTATACCAAATCTCTATATAAGTATAGACTGAGGACACACGCTACTATAGGCTCACATAGGCTATACCAAATCTCTATATAAGTATAGACTGGGGACAAACGCTACTATAGACTCACATAGGCTACACCAGATCTCTAAATAAGAATAGACTGAGGACATAGGCTAGTATAGGCTCACATAGGCTACACCAGATCTCTAAATAAGAATAGACTGAGGACATAGGCTAGTAAAGGCTCACATAGGCTACACCAGATCTCTAAATAAGTATAGACTCAGGACATAGGCTAGTATAGGCTCACATAGGCTACACCAGATCTCTAGATAAGAATAGACTGAGGACATAGGCTAGTATAGGCTCACATAGGCTACACCAGATCTCTAAATAAGAATAGACTGAGCACATAGGCCAGTATAGGCTCACATAGGCTACACCAGATCTCTAAATAAGAATCGACTGAGCACATAGGCTAGCATAGGCTCACATAGGCTACACCAGATCTCTAAATAAGAATAGACTGAGCACATACGCTAGTATAGGCTCACATAGGCTACACCAGATCTCTAAATAAGAAATGACTGAGGACATAGGCTAGTATGGGCTCACATAGGTCTCACCAGATCTCTAAATAAGAATAGACTGAGCACATAGGCTAGTATAGGCTCACATATGCTACACCAGATCTCTAAATAAGAATAGACTGAGCACATAGGCTAGTATAGGCTCACATAGGCTACACCAGATGTGAATATAAGAATAGACTGAGGACATAGGCTAGTATAGGCTCACATAGGCTACACCAGATCTCTAAATAAGTATAGACTCAGGACATAGGCTAGTATAGGCTAACATAGGCTACACCAGATGTGAATATAAGAATAGACTGAGGACATAGGCCAGTATGGGTTCACATAGGCTACACCAGATCTCTAAATAAGAATAGACTGAGGACATAGGCTAGTATAGGCTCACATAGGCTACACCAGATCTCTAAATAACAATAGACTGAGGACATAGGCTAGTATAGGCTCACATAGGCTACACCAGATGTGTATATAAGAACAGACTGAGGACATAGGCTAGTGTAGGCTCATATTGGCTACACCAGATGCGTATATAAGAATAGACTGAGGACATAGGCTAGTATAGGCTCACAAAGGCTACACCAGATGTGTATATAAGAATAGACTGAGCACATAGGCTAGTATAGGCTCACATAGGCTACACCAAATGTGTATATAAGAATAGACTGAGGACATAGGCTAGTATAGGCTCACATAGGCTACACCAGATGTTTATATAAGAATAGACTGAGGACATAGGCTAGTATAGGCTCACATAGGCTACACCAAATGTGTATATAAGAATAGACTGAGGACATAGGCTAGTATAGGCTCACATAGGCTACACCAGATGTGTATATAAGAATAGACTGAGGACATAGGCTAGTATAGGCTCACATAGGCTACACCAGATGTGTATATAAGAATAGACTGAGGACATAGGCTAGTATAGGCTCACATAGGCTACACCAAATGTGTATATAAGAATAGACTGAGGACATAGGCTAGTATAGGCTCACACAGGCTACACCAGATGTGTATATAAGAATAGACTGAGGACATAGGCTAGTATAGGCTCACATAGGCTACACCAGATGTGTATATAAGAATAGACTGAGGACATAGGCTAGTATAGGCTCACATAGGCTACACCAGATCTCTAAATAAGTATAGACTGAGGACATAGGCTAGTATAGGCTCACATAGGCTACACCAGATCTCTAAATAAGAATAGACTGATGACATAGGCTAGTATAGGCTCACATAGGCTGCACCGGATGTGTATATAAGAATAGACTGAGGACATAGGCTAGTATAGGCTCACATAGGCTACACCAGATCTCAAAATAAGAATAGACTGACGACATAGGCTAGTATAGGCTCACATAGGCTGCACCAGATGTGTATATAAGAATAGACTGAGGACATAGGCTATTATAGGCTCACATAGGCTGCACCAGATGTGTATATAAGAATGGCCTGGGGACATAGGCTAGTATAGGCTCACATAGGCTACACCAGATGTGTATATAAGAATAGACTGAGGACATTGGCCAGTATAGGCTCACATAGGCTACACCAGATGTGTATATAAGAATAGACTGAGGACATAGGCTAGTATAGAGTCACATAGGCTGCACCAGATGTGTATATAAGAATAGACTGAGCACATAGGCTAGTATAGGCTCACATAGGCTACACCATTTGTGTATATAAGAATAGACTGAGGACATAGGCTAGTATAGGCTCACATAGGCTACACCAGATCTCTAAATAAGAATAGACTGAGCACATAGGCTAGTATAGGCTCACATAGGCTACACCAGATCTCTAAGTAAGAATAGACTAAGCACATAGGCCAGTATAGGCTCACATAGGCCACACCAGATGTGTATATAAGAATAGACTGAGGGCATAGTTCAGTATAGGCTCACATAGGCTACACCAGATCTCTAAATAAGTATAGACTGAGGACATAGGCTAGTATAGGCTCACATAGGCTACACCAGATCTCTAAATAAGAATAGACTGAGGACATAGGCTAGTATATGCTCACATAGGCTACACCAAATCTCTAAATAAGTATAGACTGAGGACATAGGCTAGTATAGGCTCACATAGGCTACACCAGATGTGTATATAAGAATAGACTGAGGACATAGGCTAGTATAGGCTCACATAGGCTACACCAAATCTCTAAATAAGTATAGACTGAGGACATAGGCAAGTATAGGCTCACATAGGCTACACCAGATGTGTATATAAGAATAGACTGAGGACATAGGCTAGTATAGGCTCACATAGGCTACACCAGATGTGTATATAAGAATAGACTGAGGACATAGGCTAGTGTAGGCTCATATTGGCTACACCAGATGCGTATATAAGAATAGACTGAGGACATAGGCTAGTATAGGCTCACAAAGGCTACACCAGATGTGTATATAAGAATAGACTGAGCACATAGGCTAGTATAGGCTCACGTAGGCTATACCAAATCTCTATATAAGTATAGACTGAGGACACAGGCTACTATAGGCTCACATAGGCGATACCAAATCTCTATATAAGTATAGACTGGGGACAAACGCTACTATAGACTCACATAGGCTACACCAGATCTCTAAATAAGAATAGACTGAGGACATAGGCTAGTATAGGCTCACATAGGCTACACCAGATCTCTAAATAAGTATAGACTGAGGACATAGGCTAGTATAGGCTCACATAGGCTACACCAGATGTGTATATAAGAATAAACTGAGGACATAGGCTAGTATAGGCTCACATAGGCTACACCACATCTCTAACTAGGAATAGACTGATGACATAGGCTACTATAATCTCACATAGGCTGCACCGGATGTGTATATAAGAATAGACTGAGGACATAGGCTAGTATAGGCTCACATAGGCTACACCAGATCTCAAAATAAGAATAGACTGAGGACATAGGCTAGTATAGGCTCACATAGGCTACACCAAATCTCTAAATAAGTATAGACTGAGGACATAGGCTAGTATAGGCTCACATAGGCTACACCAGATGTGTATATAAGAATAGACTGAGGACATAGGCTAGTATAGGCTCACATAGGCTACACCAGATCTCTAAATAAGCATAGACTCAGGACATTGGCTAGTATAGGCTAACATAGGCTACACCAGATGTGAATATAAGAATAGACTGAGGACATAGGCTAGTATGGGTTCACATAGGCTACACCAGATCTCTAAATAAGAATAGACTGAGGACATAGGCTAGTATAGGCTCACACAGGCTACACCAGATCTCTAAATAAGAATAGACTGAGGACATAGGCTAGTATAGGCTCACATAGGCTACACCAGATGTGTATATAAGAACAGACTGAGGACATAGGCTAGTATAGGCTCATATTGGCTACACCAGATGCGTATATAAGAATAGACTGAGGACATAATCTAGTATAGGCTCACAAAGGCTACACCAGATGTGTATATAAGAATAGACTGAGCACATAGGCTAGTATAGGCTCACATAGGCTACACCAAATGTGTATATAAGAATAGACTGAGGACATAGGCTAGTATAGGCTCACATAGGCTACACCAGATGTGTATATAAGAATAGACTGAGGACATAGGCTAGTATAGGCTCACATAGGCTACACCAGATCTCTAAATAAGAATAGACTGAGGACATAGGCTAGTATAGGCTCACATAGGCTACACCAGATGTGTATATAAGAATAGACTGAGGACATAGGCTAGTATAGGCTCACATAGGCTACACCAGATGTGTATATAAGAATAGACTGAGGACATAGGCTAGTATAGGCTCAAATAGGCTGCACCGGATGTGTATATAAGAATAGACTGAGGACATAGGCTAGTATAGGCTCACATAGGCTACACCAGATCTCAAAATAAGAATAGACTGAGGACATAGGCTAGTATAGGCTCACATAGGCTGCACCAGATGTGTATATAAGAATAGACTGAGGACATAGGCTATTATAGGCTCACATAGGCTACACCAGATGTCTATATAAGAATAGACTGAGGACATAGGCTAGTATAGGCTCACATAGGCTTCACCAGATGTGTATATAATAATAGACTGAGGATATAGGCTAGTATAGGCTCACATAGGCTACACCAGATGTGTATATAAGAATAGACTGATGACATAGGCCAGTATAGGCTCACATAGGCTACACCAGATATGTATATAAGAATAGACTGAGGACATAGGCTAGTATAGGCTCACATAGGCTGCACCAAATCTCTAAATTCATATAGTCTGCGGACATAGGCCAATATAGGCTCACGTAGGCTATACCAAATCTCTATATAAGTATAGACTGAGGACACACGCTACTATAGGCTCACATAGGCTATACCAAATCTCTATATAAGTATACACTGGGGACAAACGCTACTATAGACTCACATAGGCTACACCAGATCTCTAAATAAGAATAGACTGAGGACATAGGCTAGTATAGGCTCACATAGGCTACACCAGATCTCTAAATAAGTATAGACTGAGGACATAGGCTAGTATAGGCTCACATAGGCTGCACCAGATGTGTATATAAGAATAGACTGAGGACAAAGGCTAGTATAGGCTCACATAGGCTACACCACATCTCTAACTAGGAATAGACTGATGACATAGGCTAGTATAGGCTCACATAGGCTGCACCGGATGTGTATATAAGAATAGACTGAGGACATAGGCTAGTATAGGCTCACATAGGCTACACCAGATCTCAAAATAAGAATAGACTGAGGACATAGGCTAGTATAGGCTCACATAGGCTGCACCAGATGTGTATATAAGAATAGACTGAGGACATAGGCTATTATAGGCTCACCTAGGCTACACCAGATGTCTATATAAGAATAGACTGAGGACATAGGCTAGTATAGCCTCACATAGGCTGCACCAGATGTGTATATAAGAATAGACTGAGGACATAGGCTAGTATAGGCTCACATAGGCTACACCTGATGTGTATATAAGAATAGACTGATGACATAGGCTAGTATAGGCTCACATAGGCTACACCAGATATGTATATAAGAATAGACTGAGGACATAGGCTAGTATAGGCTCACATAGGCTGCACCATATCTCTAAATTCATATAGTCTGAGGACATAGGCCAATATAGGCTCACGTAGGCTATACCAAATCTCTATATAAGTATAGACTGAGGACACACGCTACTATAGGCTCACATAGGCTATACCAAATCTCTATATAAGTATAGACTGGGGACAAACGCTACTATAGACTCACATAGGCTACACCAGATCTTTAATAAGTATAGACTCAGGACATAGGCTAGTATAGGCTCACATAGGCTACACCAGATCTCTAGTTAAGAATAGACTGAGGACATAGGCTAGTATAGGCTCACATAGGCTACACCAGATCTCTAAATAAGAATAGACTGAGCACATAGGCCAGTATAGGCTCACATAGGCTACACCAGATCTCTAAATAAGAATCGACTAAGCACATAGGCTACCATAGGCTCACATAGGCTACACCAGATCTCTAAATAAGAATAGACTGAGCACATACGCTAGTATAGGCTCACATAGGCTACACCAGATCTCTAAATAAGAAATGACTGAGGACATAGGCTAGTATAGGCTCACATAGGCTGCACCAGATCTCTAAATAAGAATAGACTGAGCACATAGGCTAGTATAGGCTCACATATGCTACACCAGATCTCTAAATAAGAATAGACTGAGCACATAGGCTAGTATAGGCTCACATAGGCTACACCAGATATGTATATAAGAATAGACTGAGGACATAGGCTAGTATAGGCTCACATAGGCTACACCAGATCTCTAAATAAGCATAGACTCAGGACATTGGCTAGTATAGGCTAACATAGGCTACACCAGATGTGAATATAAGAATAGACTGAGGACATAGGCTAGTATAGGCTCACATAGGCTACACCAGATCTCTATATAAGAATAGACTGAGGACATAGGCTAGTATAGGCTCACATAGGCTACACCAGATGTGTATATAAGAATAGACTGAGGACATAGGCTAGTATAGGCTCACATAGGCTACACCAGATGTGTATATAAGAATAGACTGAGGACATAGGCTAGTATAGGCTCACATAGGCTGCACCAGATGTGTATATAAGAATAGACTGAAGACATAGGCTATTATAGGCTCACATCGGCTACACCAGATGTGTATATAATAATAGACTGAGGATATAGGCTAGTATAGGCTCACATAGGCTACACCAGATGTGTATATAAGAATAGACTGATGACATAGGCCAGTATAGGCTCACATAGGCTACACCAGATATGTATATAAGAATAGACTGAGAACATAGGCTAGTATAGGCTCACATAGGCTGCACCAAATCTCTAAATTCATATAGAGTTCGGACATAGGCCAATATAGGCTCACGTAGGCTATACCAAATCTCTATATAAGTATAGACTGAGGACACACGCTACTATAGGCTCACATAGGCTATACCAAATCTCTATATAAGTATACACTGGGGACAAACGCTACTATAGACTCACATAGGCTACACCAGATCTCTAAATAAGAATAGACTGAGGACATAGGCTAGTATAGGCTCACATAGGCTACACCAGATCTCTAAATAAGTATAGACTGAGGACATAGGCTAGTATAGGCTCACATAGGCTGCACCAGATGTGTATATAAGAATAGACTGAGGACATAGGCTAGTATAGGCTCACATAGGCTACACCACATCTCTAACTAGGAATAGACTGACGACATAGGCTAGTATAGGCTCACATAGGCTGCACCGGATGTGTATATAAGAATAGACTGAGGACATAGGCTAGTATAGGCTCACATAGGCTACACCAGATCTCAAAATAAGAATAGACTGAGGACATAGGCTAGTATAGGCTCACATAGGCTGCACCAGATGTGTATATAAGAATAGACTGAGGACATAGGCTATTATAGGCTCACCTAGGCTACACCAGATGTCTATATAAGAATAGACTGAGGACATAGGCTAGTATAGCCTCACATAGGCTGCACCAGATGTGTATATAAGAATAGACTGAGGACATAGGCTAGTATAGGCTCACATAGGCTACACCTGATGTGTATATAAGAATAGACTGATGACATAGGCTAGTATAGGCTCACATAGGCTACACCAGATATGTATATAAGAATAGACTGAGGACATAGGCTAGAATAGGCTCACATAGGCTGCACCATATCTCTAAATTCATATAGTCTGAGGACATAGGCCAATATAGGCTCACGTAGGCTATACCAAATCTCTATATAAGTATAGACTGAGGACACACGCTACTATAGGCTCACATAGGCTATACCAAATCTCTATATAAGTAAAGACTGGGGACAAACGCTACTATAGACTCACATAGGCTACACCAGATCTCTAAATAAGTATAGACTCAGGACATAGGCTAGTATAGGCTCACATAGGCTACACCAGATCTCTAGATAAGAATAGACTGAGGACATAGGCTAGTATAGGCTCACATAGGCTACACCAGATCTCTAAATAAGAATAGACTGAGCACATAGGCCAGTATAGGCTCACATAGGCTACACCAGATCTCTAAATAAGAATCGACTAAGCACATAGGCTACCATAGGCTCACATAGGCTACACCAGATCTCTAAATAAGAATAGACTGAGCACATACGCTAGTATAGGCTCACATAGGCTACACCAGATCTCTAAATAAGAAATGACTGAGGACATAGGCTAGTATAGGCTCACATAGGCTGCACCAGATCTCTAAATAAGAATAGACTGAGCACATAGGCTAGTATAGGCTCACATATGCTACACCAGATCTCTAAATAAGAATAGACTGAGGACATAGGCTAGTATAGGCTCACATAGGCTACACCAGATCTCTCAATAAGTATAGACTGAGGACATAGGCTAGTATAGGCTCACATAGGCTACACCAGATCTCTAAATAAGAACAGACTGAGGACATAGGCTAGTAAAGGCTCACATAGGCTACACCAGATCTCTAAATAAGTATAGACTCAGGACATAGGCTAGTATAGGCTCACATAGGCTACACCAGATCTCTAGATAAGAATAGACTGAGGACATAGGCTAGTATAGGCTCTAATAGGCTACACCAGATCTCTAAATAAGAATAAACTGAGCACATAGGACAGTATAGGCTCACATAGGCTGCACCAGATCTCTAAATAAGAATAGACTGAGCACATAGGCTAGTATAGGCTCACATATGCTACACCAGATCTCTAAATAAGAATAGACTGAGCACATAGGCTAGTATAGGCTCACATAGGCTACACCAGATATGTATATAAGAATAGACTGAGGACATAGGCTAGTATAGGCTCACATAGGCTACACCAGATCTCTAAATAAGCATAGACTCAGGACATTGGCTAGTATAGGCTAACATAGGCTACACCAGATGTGAATATAAGAATAGACTGAGGACATAGGCTAGTATAGGCTCACATAGGCTACACCAGATCTCTAAATAAGAATAGACTGAGTACATAGGCTAGTATAGGCTCACATAGGCTACACCAGATCTCTAAATAAGAATAGACTGAGGACATAGGCTAGTATAGGCTCACATAGGCTACACCAGATGTGTATATAAGAACAGACTGAGGACATAGGCTAGTATAGGCTCATATTGGCTACACCAGATGCGTATATAAGAATAGACTGAGGACATAATCTAGTATAGGCTCACAAAGGCTACACCAGATGTGTATATAAGAATAGACTGAGCACATAGGCTAGTATAGGCTCACATAGGCTACACCAAATGTGTATATAAGAATAGACTGAGGACATAGGCTAGTATAGGCTCACATAGGCTACACCAGATGTGTATATTAGAATAGACTGAGGACATAGGCTAGTATAGGCTTACATAGGCTACACCAGATCTCTAAATAAGAATAGACTGAGGACATAGGCTAGTATAGGCTCACATAGGCTACACCAGATGTGTATATAAGAATACACTGAGGACATAGGCTAGTATAGGCTCACATAGGCTACACCGGATGTGTATATAAGAATAGACTGAGGACATAGGCTAGTATAGGCTCAAATAGGCTGCACCGGATGTGTATATAAGAATAGACTGAGGACATAGGCTAGTATAGGCTCACATAGGCTACACCAGATCTCAAAATAAGAATAGACTGAGGACATAGGCTAGTATAGGCTCACATAGGCTGCACCAGATGTGTATATAAGAATAGACTGAGGACATAGGCTATTATAGGCTCACATAGGCTACACCAGATGTCTATATAAGAATAGACTGAGGACATAGGCTAGTATAGGCTCACATAGGCTGCACCAGATGTGTATATAGGAATAGACTGAGGATATAGGCTAGTATAGGCTCACATAGGCTACACCAGATGTGTATATAAGAATAGACTGATGACATAGGCCAGTATAGGCTCACATAGGCTACACCAGATATGTATATAAGAATAGACTGAGGACATAGGCTAGTATAGGCTCACATAGGCTGCACCAAATCTCTAAATTCATATAGTCTGAGGACATAGGCCAATATAGGCTCACGTAGGCTATACCAAATCTCTATATAAGTATAGACTGAGGACACACGCTACTATAGGCTCACATAGGCTATACCAAATCTCTATATAAGTATACACTGGGGACAAACGCTACTATAGACTCACATAGGCTACACCAGATCTCTAAATAAGAATAGACTGAGGACATAGGCTAGTATAGGCTCACATAGGCTACACCAGATCTCTAAATAAGTATAGACTGAGGACATAGGCTAGTATAGGCTCACATAGGCTGCACCAGATGTGTATATAAGAATAGACTGAGGACATAGGCTAGTATAGGCTCACATAGGCTACACCACATCTCTAACTAGGAATAGACTGATGACACAGGCTGGTATAAGCTCACATAGGCTGCACCGGATGTGTATATAAGAATAGACTGAGGACATAGGCTAGTATAGGCTCACATAGGCTACACCAGATCTCAAAATAAGAATAGACTGAGGACATAGGCTAGTATAGGCTCACATAGGCTGCACCAGATGTGTATATAAGAATAGACTGAGGACATAGGCTAGTATAGGCTCACATAGGCTACACCAGATGTCTATATAAGAATAGACCGAGGACATAGGCTAGTATAGGCTCACATAGGCTGCACCAGATGTGTATATAAGAATTAACTGAGGACATAGGCTAGTATAGGCTCACATAGGCTACACCAGATGTGTATATAAGAATAGACTGATGACATAGGCTAGTATAGGCTCACATAGGCTACACCAGATATGTATATAAGAATAGACTGAGGACATAGGCTAGTATAGGCTCACATAGGCTGCACCAAATCTCTAAATTCATATAGTCTGCGGACATAGGCCAATATAGGCTCACGTAGGCTATACCAAATCTCTATATAAGTATAGACTGAGGACACACGCTACTATAGGCTCACATAGGCTATACCAAATCTCTATATAAGTATAGACTGGGGACAAACGCTACTATAGACTCACATAGGCTACACCAGATATCTAAATAAGAATAGACTGAGGACATAGGCTAGTATAGGCTCACATAGGCTACACCAGATCTCTCAATAAGTATAGACTGAGGACATAGGCTAGTATAGGCTCACATAGGCTACACCAGATCTCTAAATAAGAACAGACTGAGGACATAGGCTAGTAAAGGCTCACATAGGCTACACCAGATCTCTAAATAAGTATAGACTCAGGACATAGGCTAGTATAGGCTCACATAGGCTACACCAGATCTCTAGATAAGAATAGACTGAGGACATAGGCTAGTATAGGCTCTAATAGGCTACACCAGATCTCTAAATAAGAATAGACTGAGCACATAGGACAGTATAGGCTCACATAGGCTACACCAGATCTCTAAATAAGAATCGACTGAGCACATAGGCTAGCATAGGCTCACATAGGCTACACCAGATCTCTAAATAAGAATAGACTGAGCACATACGCTAGTATAGGCTCACATAGGCTACACCAGATCTCTAAATAAGAAATGACTGAGGACATAGGCTAGTATAGGCTCACATAGGCTACACCAGATCTCTAGATAAGAAATGACTGAGGACATAGGCTAGTATAGGCTCACATAGGCTGCACCAGATCTCTGAATAAGAATAGACTGAGCACATAGGCTAGTATAGGCTCACATATGCTACACCAGATCTCTAAATAAGAATAGACTGAGCACATAGGCTAGTATAGGCTCACATAGGCTACACCAGATGTGTATATAAGATTAGACTGAGGACATAGGCTAGTTTAGGCTCACATAGGCTACACCAGATCTCTAAATAAGTATAGACTCAGGACATAGGCTAGTATAGGCTAACATAGGCTACACCAGATGTGAATATAAGAATAGACTGAGGACATAGGCTAGTATGGGTTCACATAGGCTACACCAGATCTCTAAATAAGAATAGACTGAGGACATAGGCTAGTATAGGCTCACATAGGCTACACCAGATCTCTAAATAAGAATAGACTGAGGACATAGGCTAGTATAGGCTCACATAGGCTACACCAGATGTGTATATAAGAACAGACTGAGGACATAGGCTAGTATAGGCTCATATTGGCTACACCAGATGCGTATATAAGAATAGACAGAGGACATAGGCTAGTATAGGCTCACAAAGGCTACACCAGATGTGTACATAAGAATAGACTGAGGACATAGGCTAGTATAGGCTCACATAGGCTACACCAGATGTGTATATAAGAATAGACTGAGGACATAGGCTAGTATAGGCTCACATAGGCTACACCGGATCTCTAAATAAGTATAGACTGAGGACATAGGCTAGTATAGGCTTACATAGGCTACACCAGAACTCTAAATAAGAATAGACTGATGACATAGGCTAGTATAGGCTCACATAGGCTGCACCGGATGTGTATATAAGAATAGACTGAGGACATAGGCTAGTATAGGCTCACATAGGCTACACCAGATCTCATAATAAGAATAGACTGAGGACATAGGCTAGTATAGGCTCACATAGGCTGCACCAGATGTGTATATAAGAATAGACTGAGGACATAGGCTATTATAGGCTCACATAGGCTACACCAGATGTGTATATAAGAATAGACTGATGACATAGGCCAGTATAGGCTCACATAGGCTACACCAGATATGTATATAAGAATAGACTGAGGACATAGGCTAGTATAGGCTCACATAGGCTGCACCAAATCTCTAAATTCATATAGTCTGAGGACATAGGCCAATATAGGCTCGCGTAGGCTATACCAAATCTCTATATAAGTATAGACTGAGGACACACGCTACTATAGGCTCACATAGGCTATACCAAATCTCTATATAAGTATAGACTGGGGACAAACGCTACTATAGACTCACATAGGCTACACCAGATCTCTAAATAAGAATAGACTGAGGTCATAGGCTAGTATAGGCTCACATAGGCTACACCAGATCTCTAAATAAGTATAGACTGAGGACATAGGCTAGTATAGGCTCACATAGGCTACACCAGATCTCTAAATAAGAATAGACTGAGGACATAGGCTAGTAAAGGCTCACATAGGCTACAACAGATCTCTAAATAAGTATAGACTCAGGACATAGGCTAGTATAGGCTCACATAGGCTACACCAGATCTCTAAATAAGAATCGACTGAGCACATAGGCTAGCATAGGCTCACATAGGCTACACCAGATCTCTAAATAAGAAATGACTGAGGACATAGGCTAGTATAGGCTCACATAGGCTGCACCAGATCTCTAAATAGGGATAGACTGAGGACATAGGCTAGTATAGGCTCACATAGGCTACACCAGATGTGTATATAAGAATAAACTGAGGACATAGGCTAGTATAGGCTCACGAAGGCTACACCAAATCTCTAAATAAGTATAGACTGGAGACATAGGCTAGTATAGGCTCACATAGGCTGCACCAGATGTGTATATAAGAATAGACTGAGGACATAGGCTAGTATAGGCTCACATAGGCTACACCAGATGTGTATATAAGAATAGACTGAGGACATAGGCTAGTATAGGCTCACATAGGCTACACCAGATGTGTATATAAGAATAGACTGAGGACATAGGCTAGTATAGGCTACATCAAATGTGTATGTAAGAATAGACTGGGGACATAGGCTAGTATAGGCTCACATAGGCTGCACCAGATGTGTATATAAGAATAGACTGAGGACATAGGCTAGTATAGGCTCACATAGGCTACACCAGATGTGTATATAAGAATAGACTGATGACATAGGCTAGTATAGGCTCACATAGGCTACACCAGATATGTATATAAGAATAGACTGAGGACATAGGCTAGTATAGGCTCACATAGGCTGCACCAAATCTCTAAATTCATATAGTCTGAGGACATAGGCCAATATAGGCTCACGTAGGCTATACCAAATCTCTATATAAGTATAGACTGAGGACAAACGCTACTATAGGCTCACATAGGCTATACCAAATCTCTATATAAGTATAGACTGTGGAAAAACGCTACTATAGACTCACATAGGCTACACCAGATCTCTAAATAAGAATAGACTGAGGACATAGGCTAGTATAGGCTCACATTGGCTACACCAGATCTCTAAATAAGTATAGACTGAGGACATAGGCTAGTATAGCCTCACATAGGCTGCACCAGATGTGTATATAAGAATAGACTGAGGACATAGGCTAGTATAGGCTCACATAGGCTACACCTGATGTGTATATAAGAATAGACTGAGGACATAGGCTAGTATAGGCTCACATAGGCTACACCAGATCTCAAAATAAGAATAGACTGAGGACATAGGCTAGTATAGGCTCACATAGGCTGCACCAGATGTGTATATAAGAATAGACTGAGGACATAGGCTATTATAGGCTCACCTAGGCTACACCAGATGTCTATATAAGAATAGACTGAGGACATAGGCTAGTATAGCCTCACATAGGCTGCACCAGATGTGTATATAAGAATAGACTGAGGACATAGGCTAGTATAGGCTCACATAGGCTACACCTGATGTGTATATAAGAATAGACTGATGACATAGGCTAGTATAGGCTCACATAGGCTACACCAGATATGTATATAAGAATAGACTGAGGACATAGGCTAGAATAGGCTCACATAGGCTGCACCATATCTCTAAATTCATATAGTCTGAGGACATAGGCCAATATAGGCTCACGTAGGCTATACCAAATCTCTATATAAGTATAGACTGAGGACACACGCTACTATAGGCTCACATAGGCTATACCAAATCTCTATATAAGTAAAGACTGGGGACAAACGCTACTATAGACTCACATAGGCTACACCAGATCTCTAAATAAGTATAGACTCAGGACATAGGCTAGTATAGGCTCACATAGGCTACACCAGATCTCTAGATAAGAATAGACTGAGGACATAGGTTAGTATAGGCTCACATAGGCTACACCAGATCTCTAAATAAGAATAGACTGAGCACATAGGCCAGTATAGGCTCACATAGGCTACACCAGATCTCTAAATAAGAATCGACTAAGCACATAGGCTACCATAGGCTCACATAGGCTACACCAGATCTCTAAATAAGAATAGACTGAGCACATACGCTAGTATAGGCTCACATAGGCTACACCAGATCTCTAAATAAGAAATGACTGAGGACATAGGCTAGTATAGGCTCACATAGGCTGCACCAGATCTCTAAATAAGAATAGACTGAGCACATAGGCTAGTATAGGCTCACATATGCTACACCAGATCTCTAAATAAGAATAGACTGAGGACATAGGCTAGTATAGGCTCACATAGGCTACACCAGATCTCTCAATAAGTATAGACTGAGGACATAGGCTAGTATAGGCTCACATAGGCTACACCAGATCTCTAAATAAGAACAGACTGAGGACATAGGCTAGTAAAGGCTCACATAGGCTACACCAGATCTCTAAATAAGTATAGACTCAGGACATAGGCTAGTATAGGCTCACATAGGCTACACCAGATCTCTAGATAAGAATAGACTGAGGACATAGGCTAGTATAGGCTCTAATAGGCTACACCAGATCTCTAAATAAGAATAAACTGAGCACATAGGACAGTATAGGCTCACATAGGCTGCACCAGATCTCTAAATAAGAATAGACTGAGCACATAGGCTAGTATAGGCTCACATATGCTACACCAGATCTCTAAATAAGAATAGACTGAGCACATAGGCTAGTATAGGCTCACATAGGCTACACCAGATATGTATATAAGAATAGACTGAGGACATAGGCTAGTATAGGCTCACATAGGCTACACCAGATCTCTAAATAAGCATAGACTCAGGACATTGGCTAGTATAGGCTAACATAGGCTACACCAGATGTGAATATAAGAATAGACTGAGGACATAGGCTAGTATAGGCTCACATAGGCTACACCAGATCTCTAAATAAGAATAGACTGAGTACATAGGCTAGTATAGGCTCACATAGGCTACACCAGATCTCTAAATAAGAATAGACTGAGGACATAGGCTAGTATAGGCTCACATAGGCTACACCAGATGTGTATATAAGAACAGACTGAGGACATAGGCTAGTATAGGCTCATATTGGCTACACCAGATGCGTATATAAGAATAGACTGAGGACATAATCTAGTATAGGCTCACAAAGGCTACACCAGATGTGTATATAAGAATAGACTGAGCACATAGGCTAGTATAGGCTCACATAGGCTACACCAAATGTGTATATAAGAATAGACTGAGGACATAGGCTAGTATAGGCTCACATAGGCTACACCAGATGTGTATATTAGAATAGACTGAGGACATAGGCTAGTATAGGCTTACATAGGCTACACCAGATCTCTAAATAAGAATAGACTGAGGACATAGGCTAGTATAGGCTCACATAGGCTACACCAGATGTGTATATAAGAATACACTGAGGACATAGGCTAGTATAGGCTCACATAGGCTACACCGGATGTGTATATAAGAATAGACTGAGGACATAATCTAGTATAGGCTCAAATAGGCTGCACCGGATGTGTATATAAGAATAGACTGAGGACATAGGCTAGTATAGGCTCACATAGGCTACACCAGATCTCAAAATAAGAATAGACTGAGGACATAGGCTAGTATAGGCTCACATAGGCTGCACCAGATGTGTATATAAGAATAGACTGAGGACATAGGCTATTATAGGCTCACATAGGCTACACCAGATGTCTATATAAGAATAGACTGAGGACATAGGCTAGTATAGGCTCACATAGGCTGCACCAGATGTGTATATAGGAATAGACTGAGGATATAGGCTAGTATAGGCTCACATAGGCTACACCAGATGTGTATATAAGAATAGACTGATGACATAGGCCAGTATAGGCTCACATAGGCTACACCAGATATGTATATAAGAATAGACTGAGGACATAGGCTAGTATAGGCTCACATAGGCTGCACCAAATCTCTAAATTCATATAGTCTGAGGACATAGGCCAATATAGGCTCACGTAGGCTATACCAAATCTCTATATAAGTATAGACTGAGGACACACGCTACTATAGGCTCACATAGGCTATACCAAATCTCTATATAAGTATACACTGGGGACAAACGCTACTATAGACTCACATAGGCTACACCAGATCTCTAAATAAGAATAGACTGAGGACATAGGCTAGTATAGGCTCACATAGGCTACACCAGATCTCTAAATAAGTATAGACTGAGGACATAGGCTAGTATAGGCTCACATAGGCTGCACCAGATGTGTATATAAGAATAGACTGAGGACATAGGCTAGTATAGGCTCACATAGGCTACACCACATCTCTAACTAGGAATAGACTGATGACACAGGCTGGTATAAGCTCACATAGGCTGCACCGGATGTGTATATAAGAATAGACTGAGGACATAGGCTAGTATAGGCTCACATAGGCTACACCAGATCTCAAAATAAGAATAGACTGAGGACATAGGCTAGTATAGGCTCACATAGGCTGCACCAGATGTGTATATAAGAATAGACTGAGGACATAGGCTAGTATAGGCTCACATAGGCTACACCAGATGTCTATATAAGAATAGACCGAGGACATAGGCTAGTATAGGCCCACATAGGCTGCACCAGATGTGTATATAAGAATTAACTGAGGACACAGGCTAGTATAGGCTCACATAGGCTACACCAGATGTGTATATAACAATAGACTGATGACATAGGCTAGTATAGGCTCACATAGGCTACACCAGATATGTATATAAGAATAGACTGAGGACATAGGCTAGTATAGGCTCACATAGGCTGCACCAAATCTCTAAATTCATATAGTCTGCGGACATAGGCCAATATAGGCTCACGTAGGCTATACCAAATCTCTATATAAGTATAGACTGAGGACACACGCTACTATAGGCTCACATAGGCTATACCAAATCTCTATATAAGTATAGACTGGGGACAAACGCTACTATAGACTCACATAGGCTACACCAGATATCTAAATAAGAATAGACTGAGGACATAGGCTAGTATAGGCTCACATAGGCTACACCAGATCTCTCAATAAGTATAGACTGAGGACATAGGCTAGTATAGGCTCACATAGGCTACACCAGATCTCTAAATAAGAACAGACTGAGGACATAGGCTAGTAAAGGCTCACATAGGCTACACCAGATCTCTAAATAAGTATAGACTCAGGACATAGGCTAGTATAGGCTCACATAGGCTACACCAGATCTCTAGATAAGAATAGACTGAGGACATAGGCTAGTATAGGCTCTAATAGGCTACACCAGATCTCTAAATAAGAATAGACTGAGCACATAGGAGAGTATAGGCTCACATAGGCTACACCAGATCTCTAAATAAGAATCGACTGAGCACATAGGCTAGCATAGGCTCACATAGGCTACACCAGATCTCTAAATAAGAATAGACTGAGCACATACGCTAGTATAGGCTCACATAGGCTACACCAGATCTCTAAATAAGAAATGACTGAGGACATAGGCTAGTATAGGCTCACATAGGCTACACCAGATCTCTAGATAAGAAATGACTGAGGACATAGGCTAGTATAGGCTCACATAGGCTGCACCAGATCTCTGAATAAGAATAGACTGAGCACATAGGCTAGTATAGGCTCACATATGCTACACCAGATCTCTAAATAAGAATAGACTGAGCACATAGGCTAGTATAGGCTCACATAGGCTACACCAGATGTGTATATAAGATTAGACTGAGGACATAGGCTAGTTTAGGCTCACATAGGCTACACCAGATCTCTAAATAAGTATAGACTCAGGACATAGGCTAGTATAGGCTAACATAGGCTACACCAGATGTGAATATAAGAATAGACTGAGGACATAGGCTAGTATGGGTTCACATAGGCTACACCAGATGTCTAAATAAGAATAGACTGAGGACATAGGCTAGTATAGGCTCACATAGGCTACACCAGATCTCTAAATAAGAATAGACTGAGGACATAGGCTAGTATAGGCTCACATAGGCTACACCAGATGTGTATATAAGAACAGACTGAGGACATAGGCTAGTATAGGCTCATATTGGCTACACCAGATGCGTATATAAGAATAGACAGAGGACATAGGCTAGTATAGGCTCACAAAGGCTACACCAGATGTGTACATAAGAATAGACTGAGGACATAGGCTAGTATAGGCTCACATAGGCTACACCAGATGTGTATATAAGAATAGACTGAGGACATAGGCTAGTATAGGCTCACATAGGCTACACCGGATCTCTAAATAAGTATAGACTGAGGACATAGGCTAGTATAGGCTTACATAGGCTACACCAGAACTCTAAATAAGAATAGACTGATGACATAGGCTAGTATAGGCTCACATAGGCTGCACCGGATGTGTATATAAGAATAGACTGAGGACATTGGCTAGTATAGGCTCACATAGGCTACACCAGATCTCATAATAAGAATAGACTGAGGACATAGGCTAGTATAGGCTCACATAGGCTGCACCAGATGTGTATATAAGAATAGACTGAGGACATAGGCTATTATAGGCTCACATAGGCTACACCAGATGTGTATATAAGAATAGACTGATGACATAGGCCAGTATAGGCTCACATAGGCTACACCAGATATGTATATAAGAATAGACTGAGGACATAGGCTAGTATAGGCTCACATAGGCTGCACCAAATCTCTAAATTCATATAGTCTGAGGACATAGGCCAATATAGGCTCGCGTAGGCTATACCAAATCTCTATATAAGTATAGACTGAGGACACACGCTACTATAGGCTCACATAGGCTATACCAAATCTCTATATAAGTATAGACTGGGGACAAACGCTACTATAGACTCACATAGGCTACACCAGATCTCTAAATAAGAATAGACTGAGGTCATAGGCTAGTATAGGCTCACATAGGCTACACCAGATCTCTAAATAAGTATAGACTGAGGACATAGGCTAGTATAGGCTCACATAGGCTACACCAGATCTCTAAATAAGAATAGACTGAGGACATAGGCTAGTAAAGGCTCACATAGGCTACAACAGATCTCTAAATAAGTATAGACTCAGGACATAGGCTAGTATAGGCTCACATAGGCTACACCAGATCTCTAAATAAGAATCGACTGAGCACATAGGCTAGCATAGGCTCACATAGGCTACACCAGATCTCTAAATAAGAATAGACTGAGCACATACGCTAGTATAGGCTCACATAGGCTACACCAGATCTCTAAATAAGAAATGACTGAGGACATAGGCTAGTATAGGCTCACATAGGCTGCACCAGATCTCTAAATAGGGACAGACTGAGGACATAGGCTAGTATAGGCTCACATAGGCTACACCAGATGTGTATATAAGAATAAACTGAGGACATAGGCTAGTATAGGCTCACGAAGGCTACACCAAATCTCTAAATAAGTATAGACTGGAGACATAGGCTAGTATAGGCTCACATAGGCTGCACCAGATGTGTATATAAGAATAGACTGAGGACATAGGCTAGTATAGGCTCACATAGGCTACACCAGATGTGTATATAAGAATAGACTGAGGACATAGGCTAGTATAGGCTCACATAGGCTACACCAGATGTGTATATAAGAACAGACTGAGGACATAGGCTACTATAGGCTACATCAAATGTGTATGTAAGAATAGACTGGGGACATAGGCTAGTATAGGCTCACATAGGCTGCACCAGATGTGTATATAAGAATAGACTGAGGACATACGCTAGTATAGGCTCACATAGGCTACACCAGATGTGTATATAAGAATAGACTGATGACATAGGCTAGTATAGGCTCACATAGGCTACACCAGATATGTATATAAGAATAGACTGAGGACATAGGCTAGTATAGGCTCACATAGGCTGCACCAAATCTCTAAATTCATATAGTCTGAGGACATAGGCCAATATAGGCTCACGTAGGCTATACCAAATCTCTATATAAGTATAGACTGAGGACAAACGCTACTATAGGCTCACATAGGCTATACCAAATCTCTATATAAGTATAGACTGTGGAAAAACGCTACTATAGACTCACATAGGCTACACCAGATCTCTAAATAAGAATAGACTGAGGACATAGGCTAGTATAGGCTCACATTGGCTACACCAGATCTCTAAATAAGTATAGACTGAGGACATAGGCTAGTATAGGCTCACATAGGCTACACCAGATGTGTATATAAGAATAAACTGAGGACATAGGCTAGTATAGGCTCACATAGGCTACACCAAATCTCTAAATAAGTATAGACTGGGGACATAGGCTAGTATAGGCTCACATAGGCTGCAGCAGATGTGTATATAAGAATAGACTGAGGACATAGGCTAGTATAGGCTCACATAGGCTACACCAGATGTGTATATAAGAATAGACTGAGGACATAGGCTAGTATAGGCTCACATAGGCTACACCAAATCTCTAAATAAGTATAGACTGAGGACATAGGCTAGTATAGGCTCACATAGGCTGCACCAGATGTGTATATAAGAATAGACTGAGGACATAAGCTAGTATAGGCTCACATAGGCTACACCAGATCTCTAAATAAGAATAGACTGATGACATAGGCTAATATAGGCTCACATAGGCTGCACCGGATGTGTATATAAGAATAAACTGAGGACATAGGCTAGTATAGGCTCACATACGCTACACCAGATGTGTATATAAGAATAGACTGAGGACATAGGCTAGTATAGGCTACATCAAATGTGTATGTAAGAATAGACTGGGGACATAGGCTAGTATAGGCTCACATAGGCTGCACCAGATGTGTATATAAGAATAGACTGAGGACATAGGCTAGTATAGGCTCTCATAGGCTACACCAGATGTGTATATAAGAATAGACTGATGACATAGGCTAGTATAGGCTCACATAGGCTACACCAGATATGTATATAAGAATAGACTGAGGACATAGGCTAGTATAGGCTCACATAGGCTGCACCAAATCTCTAAATTCATATAGTCTGAGGACATAGGCCAATATAGGCTCACGTAGGCTATACCAAATCTCTATATAAGTATAGACTGAGGACAAACGCTACTATAGGCTCACATAGGCTATACCAAATCTCTATATAAGTATAGACTGTGGACAAACGCTACTATAGACTCACATAGGCTACACCAGATCTCTAAATAAGAATAGACTGAGGACATAGGCTAGTATAGGCTCACATTGGCTACACCAGATCTCTAAATAAGTATAGCCTGAGGACATAGGCTAGTATAGGCCCACATAGGCTACACCAGATCTCTAAATAAGAATAGACTGAGGACATAGGCTAGTAAAGGCTCACATAGGCTACACCAGATCTCTAAATAAGTATAGACTCAGGACATAGGCTAGTATAGGCTCACATAGGCTACACCAGATCTCTAAATAAGAATAGACTGAGGACACAGGCTAGTATAGGCTCACATAGGCTACACCAGATGTGTATATAAGAATAGACTGAGGACATAGGCCAGTATAGGCTCACATAGGCTACACCAGATGTGTATATAAGAATAAACTGAGGACATAGGATAGTATAGGCTCACATAGGCTACACCAGATCTCCAAATAAGAATAGACTGAGGACATAGGCTAGTATAGGCTCACATAGGCTACACCAGATGTGTATATAAGAATAGACTGAGGACATAGGCTAGTATAGAGTCACATAGGCCGCAACAGATGTGTATATAAGAATAGACTGAGCACATAGTCTAGTATAGGCTCACATAGGCTACACCAGATGTGTATATAAGAATAGACTGAGGACATAGGCTAGTATAGGCTCACATAGGCTACACCAGATCTCTAAATAAGAATAGACTGAGCACATAGGCTAGTATAGGCTCACATAGGCTACACCAGATCTCTAAGTAAGTATAGACTGACGACATAGGCCAGTATAGGCTCACATAGACTACACCAGATCTCTAAATAAGAACAGACTCAGGACATAGGCTAGTATAGGCTCACATAGGCTACACCAGATGTGTATATAAGAATAGACTGAGGACATAGGCTAGTATGGGCTCGCACAGGCTGCACCAGATGTGTATATAAGAATAGACTGAGCACATAGGCTAGTATACGCTCACATAGGCTGCACCAGATGTGTATATAAGTATAGACTGAGGACATAGGTTAGTATAGGCTCACATAAGCTACACCAGATGTGTATATAAGAATAGACTGATGACATAGGCTAGTATAGGCTCACATAGGCTACACCAGAAATGTATATAAGAATAGACTGAGGACATAGGCTAGTATAGGCTCACATAGGCTGCACCAAATCTCTAAATTCAAAGAGTCTGAGCACATAGGCCAATATAGGCTCACGTAGGCTATACCAAATCTCTATACAAGTATAGACTGAGGACACACGCTACTATAGGCTCACATAGGCTATACGAAATCTCTATATAAGTATAGACTGGGGACAAACGCTACTATAGACTCACATAGGCTACACCAGATCTCTAAATAAGAATAGACTGAGGACATAGGCTAGTATAGGCTCACATAGGCTACACCAGATCTCTAAATAAGTATAGACTCAGGACATAGGCTAGTATAGGCTCACATGGGCTACACCAGATCTCTAAATAAGAATAGACTGAGGACATAGGCTAGAATAGGCTCACATAGGCTACACCAGATGTGTATATAAGAATAACCTGAGGACATAGGCTAGTATAGGCTCACATATTCTGCACCAGATGTGTATATAAGAATAGACTGAGGACAAAGGCTAGTATAGGCTCACATAGGCTACACCAGATGTGTATATAAGAATAGACTGAGGACATAAGCTAGTATAGGCTCACATAGGCTACACGAGATGTGTATATAAGAATAAACTGAGGACATAGGATAGTATAGGCTCACATAGGCTACACCAGATCTCTAAATAAGAATAGACTGAGGACATAGGCTAGTATGGGCTCACATAGGCTACATCAGATGTGTATATAAGAATAGACTGAGGACATAGGCTAGTATAGAGTCACATAGGCTGCACCAGATGTGTTATAAGAATAGACTGAGCACATAGGCTAGAATAGGCTCACATAGGCTAAACCAGATGTGTATATAAGAATAGACTGAGGACATAGGCTAGTATAGGCTCACATAGGCTACACCAGACCTCTAAATAAGAATAGACTGAGGACATAGGCTAGTATAGGCTCACATAGGCTACACCAGATGTGTATATAAGAATAGACTGAGGACATAGGCTAGTATAGGCTCACATAGGCTGCACCAGATGTGTATATAAGAATAGACTGAGGACATAGGCTAGTATAGGCTCACATAGGCTGCACCAGATGTGTATATAAGAATAGACTGAGGAGATAGGCTAGTATAGGCTCACATAGGCTACACCAGATGTATATATAAGAATAGACTGAGGACATAGGCTAGTATAGGCTCACATAGGCTACACCAGATCTCATAATAAGAATAGACTGAGGACATAGGCTAGTATAGGCTCACATAGGCTGCACCAGATGTGTATATAAGAATAGACTGAGGACATAGGCTATTATAGGCTCACTTAGGCTACACCAGATGTGTATATAAGAATAGACTGATGACATAGGCCAGTATAGGCTCACATAGGCTACACCAGATATGTATATAAGAATAGACTGAGGACATAGGCTAGTATAGGCTCACATAGGCTGCACCAAATCTCTAAATTCATATAGTCTGAGGACATAGGCCAATATAGGCTCGCGTAGGCTATACCAAATCTCTATATAAGTATAGACTGAGGACACACGCTACTATAGGCTCACATAGGCTATACCAAATCTCTATATAAGTATAGACTGGGGACAAACGCTACTATAGACTCACATAGGCTACACCAGATCTCTAAATAAGAATAGACTGAGGACATAGGCTAGTATAGGCTCACATAGGCTACACCAGATCTCTAAATAAGAATAGACTGAGGACATAGGCTAGTAAAGGCTCACATAGGCTACACCAGATCTCTAAATAAGTATAGACTCAGGACATAGGCTAGTATAGGCTCACATAGGCTACACCAGATCTCTAAATAAGAATCGACTGAGCACATAGGCTAGCATAGGCTCACATAGGCTACACCAGATCTCTAAATAAGAATAGACTGAGCACATACGCTAGTATAGGCTCACATAGGCTACACCAGATCTCTAGATAAGAAATGACTGAGGACATAGGCTAGTATAGGCTCACATAGGCTGCACCAGATCTCTAAATAGGGATAGACTGAGGACATAGGCTAGTATAGGCTCACATAGGCTACACCAGATGTGTATATAAGAATAAACTGAGGACATAGGCTATTATAGGCTCACATAGGCTACACCAAATCTCTAAATAAGTATAGACTGGGGACATAGGCTAGTATAGGCTCACATAGGCTGCACCAGATGTGTATATAAGAATAGTCTGAGGACATAGGCTAGTATAGGCTCACATAGGCTACACCAGATGTGTATATAAGAATAGACTGAGGACATAGGCTAGTATAGGCTCACATAGGCTACACCAAATCTCTAAATAAGTATAGACTGAGGACATAGGCTAGTATAGGGTCACATAGGCTGCACCAGATGTGTATATAAGAATAGACTGAGGACATAAGCTAGTATAGGCTCACATAGGCTACACCAGATCTCTAAATAAGAATAGACTGATGACATTGGCTAGTATAGGCTCACATAGGCTGCACCGGATGTGTATATAAGAATAGACTGAGGACATAGGCTAGTATAGGCTCACATAGGCTACACCAGATGTGTATATAAGAATAGACTGAGGACATAGGCTGGTATAGGCTACACCAAATGTGTATGTAAGAATAGACTGGGGACATAGGCTAGTATAGGCTCACATAGGCTGCACCACATGTGTATATAAGAACAGACTGAGGACATGGGCTAGTATAGGCTCACATAGGCTACACCAGATGTGTATATAAGAATAGACTGATGACATAGGCTACTATAGGCTCACATAGGCTACACCAGATATGTATATAAGAATAGACTGAGGACATAGGCTAGTATAGGCTCACATAGGCTGCACCAAATCTCTAAATTCATATAGTCTGAGGACATAGGCCAATATAGGCTCACGTAGGCTATACCAAATCTCTATATAAGTATAGACTGAGGACAAACGCTACTATAGGCTCACATAGGCTATACCAAATCTCTATATAAGTATAGACTGTGGACAAACGCTACTATAGACTCACATAGGCTACACCAGATCTCTAAATAAGAATAGACTGAGGACATAGGCTAGTATAGGCTCACATTGGCTACACCAGATCTCTAAATAAGTATAGACTGAGGACATAGGCTATTATAGGCCCACATAGGCTACACCAGATCTCTAAATAAGAATAGACTGAGGACACAGGCTAGTATAGGCTCACATAGCCTGCACCAGATGTGTATATAAGAATAGACTGAGGACATAGGCCAGTATAGGCTCACATAGGCTACACCAGATGTGTATATAAGAATAAACTGAGGACATAGGCTAGTATAGGCTCACATAGGCTACACCAGATGTGTATATAAGAATAAACTGAGGACATAGGCTAGTATAGGCTCACATAAGCTACACCAGATCTCCAAATAAGAATAGACTGAGGACATAGGCTAGTATAGGCTCACATAGGCTACACCAGATGTGTATATCAGAATAAACTGAGGACATAGGCTAGTATAGGCTCACATAGGCTACACCAGATCTCCAAATAAGAATAGACTGAGGACATAGGCTAGTATAGGCTCACATAGGCTACACCAGATGTGTATATAAGAAGAGACTGAGGACATAGGCTAGTATAGAGTCACATAGGCCGCAACAGATGTGTATATAAGAATAGACTGAGCACATAGTCTAGTATAGGCTCACATAGGCTACACCAGATGTGTATATAAGAAGAGACTGAGCACATAGTCTAGTATAGGCTCACATAGGCTACACCAGATGTGTATATAAGAATAGACTGAGCACATAGTCTAGTATAGACTCACATAGGCTACACCAGATGTGTATATAAGAAGAGACTGAGGACATAGGCTAGTATAGAGTCACATAGGCCGCAACAGATGTGTATATAAGAATAGACTAAGCACATAGTCTAGTATAGGCTCACATAGGTTACACCAGATGTGTATATAAGAATAGACTGAGGACATAGGCTAGTATAGGCTCACATAGGCTACACCAGATGTGTATATAAGAATAAACTGAGGACATAGGCTAGTATAGGCTCACATAGGCTACACCAGATCTCCAAATAAGTATAGACTCAGGACATAGGCTAGTATAGGCTCACATAGGCTACACCAGATGTGTATATAAGAATAAACTGAGGACATAGGCTAGTATAGGCTCACATAGGCTACACCAGATCTCCAAATAAGAATAGACTGAGGACATAGGCTAGTATAGGCTCACATAGGCTACACCAGATGTGTATATAAGAAGAGACTGAGGACATAGGCTAGTATAGAGTCACATAGGCCGCAACAGATGTGTATATAAGAATAGACTGAGCACATAGTCTAGTATAGGCTCACATAGGCTACACCAGATGTGTATATAAGAATAGACTGAGGGCATAGGCTAGTATAGGCTCACATAGGCTACACCAGATCTCTAAATAAGAATAGACTGAGCACATAGGCTAGTATAGGCTCACATAGGCTACACCAGATCTCTAAGTAAGAATAGACTGAGGACATAGGCCAGTATAGGCTCACATAGGCTACACCAGATCTCTAAATAAGAATAGACTGAGGACATAGGCTAGTATAGGCTCACATAGGCTACACCAGATGTGTATATAAGAATAAACTGAGGACATAGGCTAGTATAGGCTCACATAGGCTACACCAGATCTCCAAATAAGAATAGACTGAGGACATAGGCTAGTATAGGCTCACATAGGCTACACCAGATGTGTATATAAGAATAGACTGAGGACATAGGCTAGTATGGGCTCGCACAGGCTGCACCAGATGTGTATATAAGAATAGACTGAGCACATAGGCTAGTATACGCTCACATAGGCTGCACCAGATGTGTATATAAGTATAGACTGAGGACATAGGATATTATAGGCTCACATAGGCTACACCAGATGTGTATATAAGAATAGACTGAGGACATAGGCTAGTATAGGCTCACATAGGCTGCACCAGATGTGTATATAAGAATAGACTGAGGACATAGGCTAGTATAGGCTCACATAAGCTACACCAGATGTGTATATAAGAATAGACTGATGACATAGGCTAGTATAGGCTCACATACGCTACACCAGAAATGTATATAAGAATAGACTGAGGACATAGGCTAGTATAGGCTCACATAGGCTGCACCAAATCTCTAAATTCAAATAGTCTGAGGACATAGGCCAATATAGGCTCACGTAGGCTATACCAAATCTCTATACAAGTATAGACTGAGGACACACGCTACTATAAGCTCACATAGGCTATACCAAATCTCTATATAAGTATAGACTGGGGACAAACGCTACTATAGACTCACATAGGCTACACCAGATCTCTAAATAAGAATAGACTGAGGACATAGGCTAGTATAGGCTCACATAGGCTACACCAGATCTCTAAATAAGTATAGACTGAGGACATAGGCTAGTATAGGCTCACATAGGCTACACCAGATCTCTAAATAAGAATAGACTGAGGACATAGGCTAGAATAGGCTCACATAGGCTACACCAGATGTGTATATAAGAATAAACTGAGGACATAGGCTAGTATAGGCTCACATATTCTGCACCAGATGTGTATATAAGAATAGACTGAGGACAAAGGCTAGTATAGGCTCACATAGGCTACACCAGATGTGTATATAAGAATAGACTGAGGACATAAGCTAGTACAGGCTCACATAGGCTACACGAGATGTGTATATAAGAATAAACTGAGGACATAGGCTAGTATAGGCTCACATAGGCTACACCAGATCTCTAAATAAGAATAGACTGAGGACATAGGCTAGTATAGGCTCACATAGGCTACATCAGATGTGTATATAAGAATAGACTGAGGACATAGGCTAGTATAGAGTCACATAGGCTGCACCAGATGTGTTATAAGAATAGACTGAGCACATAGGCTAGTATAGGCTCACATAGGCTACACCAGATGTGTATATAAGAATAGACTGAGGACATAGGCTAGTATAGGCTCACATAGGGTACACCAGACCTCTAAATAAGAATAGACTGAGGACATAGGCTAGTATAGGCTACACCAGATGTGTATATAAGAATAGACTGAGGACATAGGCTAGTATAGGCTCACATAGGCTGCACCAGATGTGTATATAAGAATAGACTGAGGACATAGGCTAGTATAGGCTCACATAGGCTGCACCAGATGTGTATATAAGAATAGACTGAGGAGATAGGCTAGTATAGGCTCACATAGGCTACACCAGATGTATATATAAGAATAGACTGAGGACATAGGCTGGTGTAGGCTCACATAGGCTGCACCAGATCCCTAAATAAGAACAGACTGAGGACATAGGCTAGTATAGGCTCACATAGGCTACACCAAATCTCTAAATAGGTATAGACTGGGGACATAGGCTAGTATAGGCTCACAAAGGCTACACCAGATCTCTAAATAAGAATAGACTGAGGACAGGCTAGTATAGGCTCACATAGGCTACACCAGATCTCTAAATAAGTATAGACTGAGGACATAGGCTAGTATAGGCTCACATAGGCTACACCAGATCTCTAAAGAAGAATAGACTGATGACATAGGCTAGTATGGGCTCACATAGGCTCCACCAGATGTGAATATAAGAAGAGACTGAGGACATAGGCTAGTATAGGCTCACATAGGCTACACCAGATCTCAAAATAAGAATAGACTGAGGACATAGGCTAGTATAGGCTCACATAGGCAGCACCAGATGTGTATATAAGAATAGACTGAGGACATAGGCTATTATAGGCTCACATAGGCTACACCAGATGTCTATATAAGAATAGACTGAGGACATAGGCTAGTATAGGCTCACATAGGCTACACCAGATGTGTATATAAGAATAGACTGATGACATAGGCTAGTATAGGCTCACATAGGCTACACCAGATATGTATATAAGAATAGACTGAGGACATAGGCTAGTATAGGCTCACATAGGCTGCACCATATCTCTAAATTCATATAGTCTGAGGACATAGGCCAATATGGGCTCACGTAGGCTATACCAAATCTCTATATAAGTATAAACTGAGGACACACGCTACTATAGGCTCACATAGGCTATACCAAATCTCTATATAAGTATAGACTGGGGACAAACGCTACTATAGACTCACATAGGCTACTGCAGATCTCTAAATAAGAATAGACTGAGGACATAGGCTAGTATAGGCTCACATAGGCTACACCAGATCTCTAAATAAGTATAGACTGAGGACATAGGCTAGTATAGGCTCACATAGGCTACACCAGATCTCTAAATAAGAATAGACTGAGGACATAGGCTAGTAAAGGCTCACATAGGCTACACCAGATCTCTAAATAAGTATAGACTCAGGACATAGGCTAGCATAGGCTCACATAGGCTACACCAGATCTCTAAATAAGAATCGACTGAGCACATAGGCTAGCATAGGCTCACATAGGCTACACCAGATCTGTAAATAAGAATAGACTGAGCGCATACGCTAGTATAGGCTCACATAGGCTACACCAGATCTCTAAATAAGAAATGACTGAGGACATAGGCTAGTATAGGCTCACATAGGCTGCACCAGATCTCTAAATAAGAATAGACTGAGCACATAGGCTAGTATAGGCTCACATAGGCTACACCAGACCTCTAAATAAGAATAGACTGAGGACATAGGCTAGTATAGGCTCACATAGGCTACACCAGATGTGTATATAAGAATAGACTGAGGACATAGGCTAGTATAGGCTCACATAGGCTACACCAGATCTCTAAGTAAGTATAGACTCAGGAGATAGGCTAGTATAGGCTAACATAGGCTACACCAGATGTGAATATAAGAATAGACTGAGGACATAGGCTAGTATGGGTTCACATAGGCTACACCAGATCTCTAAATAAGAATAGACTGAGGACATAGGCCAGTATAGGCTCACATAGGCTACAACAGATCTCTAAATAAGAATAGACTGAGGACATAGGCCTTTATAGGCTCACATAGGCTACACCAGATGTGCATATAAGAACAGACTGAGGACATAGGCTAGTATAGGCTCATATTGGCTACACCAGATGCGTATATAAGAATAGACTGAGGACATAGGCTAGTATAGGCTCACAAAGGCTACACCAGATGTGTATATAAGAATAGACTGAGCACATAGGCTAGTATAGGCTCACATAGGCTACACCAAATGTGTATATAAGAATAGACTGAGGACATAGGCTAGAATAGGCTCACATAGGCTACACCAGATGTGTATATAAGAATAGACTGAGGACATAGGCTAGTATATGCTCACATTGGCTGCACCAGATGTGTATATAAGAATAGACTAAGGACATAGGCTAGTATAGGCTCACATAGGCTGCACCAGATGTGTATATAAGAATAGACTGAGGACATAGTCTAGTATAGGCTCACATAGGCTACACCAGATGTGTATATAAGAATAGACTGAGGACATAAGCTAGTATAGGCTCACATAGGCTGCACCAGATGTGTATATAAGAATAGACTGAGGACATAGGCTAGTATAGGCTCAGATAGGCTGCACCAGATGTGTATATAAGAATAGACTGAGGACATAGGCTAGTACAGGCTCACATAGGCTGCACCGGATGTGTATATAAGAATAGACTGAGGACATAGGCTAGTATAGGCTCACATAGGCTACACCAGATGTGTATATAAGAATAAACTGAGGACGTAGGCTAGTATAGGCTCACATAGGCTACACCAGATGTGTATGTAAGAATAGACTGAGGACATAGGCTAGTATAGGCTCACATAGGCTACACCAGATGTGTATATAAGAATAGACTGAGGACATAGGCTAGTATAGGCTCACATAGGCTACACCAGATGTGTATATAAGAATAAACTGAGGACATAGGCTAGTATAGGCTCACATAGGCTACACCAGATGTGTATATAAGAATAAACTGAGGACATAGGATAGTATAGGCTCACATAGGCTGCACCAGATGTGTATATAAGAATGGCCTGAGGACATAGGCTAGTATAGGCTCACATAGGCTACACCAGATGTGTATATAAGAATAGACTGAGGACATTGGCCAGTATAGGCTCACATAGGCTACACCAGATGTGTATATAAGAATAAACTGAGGACATAGGCTAGTATAGGCTCACATAGGCTACACCAGATCTCTAAATAAGAATAGACTGAGGACATAGGCTAGTATAGGCTCACATAGGCTACACCAGATGTGTATATAAGAATAGACTGTGAACATAGGCTAGTATAGAGTCACATAGGCTGCACCAGATGTGTATATAAGAATAGGCTGAGCACATAGGCTAGTATAGGCTCACATAGGCTACACCATTTGTGTATATAAGAATAGACTGAGGACATAGGCTAGTATAGGCTCACATAGGCTACACCAGATCCCTAAATAAGAATAGACTGAGCAGATAGGCTAGTATAGGCTCACATAGGCTACACCAGATGTGTATATAAGAATAAACTGAGGACATAGGCTAGTATAGGCTCACATAGGCTACGCCAGATCTCTAAATAAGAATAGACTGAGGACATAGGCTAGTATAGGCTCACATAGGCTACACCAGATGTGTATATAAGAATAAACTGAGGACATAGGCTAGTAAAGGCTCACATAGGCTACACCAAATCTCTAAATAAGTATAGACTGAGGACATAGGCTAGTATAGGCTCACATAGGCTACACCAGATCTCTAAATAAGAATAGACTGAGGACATAGGCTAGTATAGGCTCACATAGGCTACACCAGATGTGTATATAAGAATAGACTGAGGACATAGGCTAGTATAGGCTCACTTAGGCTACACCAGATCTCTAAATAAGTATAGACTGAGGACATAGGCTAGTATAGGCTCACATAGGCTGCACCAGATGTGTATATAAGAATAGACTGAGGACATAGGCTAGTATAGGCTCACATAGGCTACACCACATCTCTAACTAGGAATAGACTGATGACATAGGCCAGTATAGGCTCACATAGGCTGCACCGGATGTGTATATAAGAATAGACTGAGGACATAGGCTAGTATAGGCTCACATAGGCTACACCAGATCTCAAAATAAGAATAGACTGAGGACATAGGCTAATATAGGCTCACATAGGCTGCACCAGATGTGTATATAAGAATAGACTGAGGACATAGGCTATTATAGGCTCACATAGGCTACACCAGATGTCTATATAAGAATAGACTGAGGCTATAGGCTAGTATAGGCTCACATAGGCTGCACCAGATGTGTATATAAGAATAGACTGAGGACATAGGCTAGTATAGGCTCACATAGGCTACACCAGATGTGTATATAAGAATAGACTGATGACATAGGCTAGTATAGGCTCACATAGGCTACACCATTTGTGTATATAAGAATAGACTGAGGACATAGGCTAGTATAGGCTCACATAGGCTGCACCAAATCTCTAAATTCATATAGTCTGAGGACATAGGCCAATATAGGCTCACGTAGGCTATACCAAATCTCTATATAAGAATAGACTGAGGACACACGCTACTATAGGCTCACATAGGCTATACCAAATCTCTATATAAGTATAGACTGGGGACAAACGCTACTATAGACTCACATAGGCTACACCAGATCTCTAAATAAGAATAGACTGAGGACATAGGCTAGAATAGGCTCACATAAGCTACACCAGATCTCTAAATAAGTATAGACTGAGGACATAGGCTAGTATAGGCTCACATAGGCTACACCAGATCTCTAAATAAGAATAGACTGAGGACATAGGCTAGTAAAGGCTCACATAGGCTACACCAGATCTCTAAATAAGTATAGACTCAGGACATAGGCTAGTATAGGCTCACATAGGCTACACCAGATCTCTAGATAAGAATAGACTGAGGACATAGGCTAGTATTGGCTCACATAAGGTACACCAGATCTCTAAATAAGAATAGACTGAGCACATAGGCCAGTATAGGCTCACATAGGCTACACCAGATCTCTAAATAAGAATCGACTGAGCACATAGGCTAGCATAGGCTCACATAGGCTACACCAGATCTCTAAATAAGAATAGACTGAGCACATACGCTAGTATAGGCTCACATAGGCTACACCAGATCTCTAAATAAGAAATGACTGAGGACATAGGCTAGTATAGGCTCACATAGGCTGCACAAGATCTCTAAATAAGAATAGACTGAGCACATAGGCTAGTATAGGCTCACATATGCTACACCAGATCTCTAAATAAGAATAGACTGAGGACATAGGCTAGTATAGGCTCACATAGGCTACACCAGATGTGTATATAAGAATAGACTGAGGACATAGGCTAGTATAGGCTCACATAGCCTACACCAGATCTCTAAATAAGTATAGACTCAGGACATAGGCTAGTATAGGCTCACATAGGCTACACCAGATGTGAATATAAGAATAGACTGAGGACATAGGCTAGTATGGGTTCACATAGGCTGCACCAGATGTGTATATAGGAATAGACTGAGGACATAGGCTAGTATAGGCTCACATAGGCTACACCAGATCTCTAAATAAGAATAGACTGAGGACATAGGCTAGTATAGGCTCACATAGGCTACACCAGATGTGTATATAAGAACAGACTGAGGACATAGGCTAGTATAGGCTCAGATAGGCTACACCAGATGCGTATATAAGAATAGACTGAGGACATAGGCTAGTATAGGCTCACAAAGGCTACACCAGATGTGTATATAAGAATAGACTGAGCACATAGGCTAGTATAGGCTCACATAGGGTACACCAAATGTGTATATAAGAATAGACTGAGGACATAGGCTAGTATAGGCTCACATAGGCTACACCATATGTGTATATAAGAATAGACTGAGGACATAGGCTAGTATATGCTCACATTGGCTGCACCAGATGTGTATATAAGAATAGACTAAGGACATAGGCTAGTATAGGCTCACATAGGCTGCACCAGATGTGTATATAAGAATAGACTGAGGACATAGTCTAGTATAGGCTCACATAGGCTACACCAGATGTGTATATAAGAATAGACAGAGGAAATAGGCTAGTATAGGCTCCCATAGGCTACACCAAATGTGTATATAAGAATAGACTTAGGACATCGGCTAGAATAGGCTCACATAGGCTACACCAGATGTGTAAATAAGAATAGACTGAGGACATAGGCTAGTATAGGCTCACATAGGCTACCCCAGATGTGTATATAAGAATAGACTGAGGACGTAGGCTAGTATAGGCTCACATAGGCTACACCAGATCTCTAAATAAGTATAGACTGAGGACATAGGCTAGTATAGGCTCACATAGGCTACACCAGATCTCTAAATAAGAATAGACTGATGACATAGGCTAGTATAGGCTCACATTTGCTGCACCGGATGTGTATATAAGAATAGACTGAGGACATAGGCTAGTATAGGCTCACATAGGCTACACCAGATCTCAAAATAAGAATAGACTGAGGACATAGGCTAGTATAGGCTCACATTGGCTGCACCAGATGTGTATATAAGAATAGACTGAGGACATAGGCTATTATAGGCTCACATAGGCTACACCAGATGTCTATATAAGAATAGACTGAGGACATAGGCTAGTATAGGCTCACATAGGCTGCACCAGATGTGTATATAAGAATAGACTGAGGTTATAGGCTAGTATAGGCTCACATAGGCTACACCAGATCTCTAAATAAGTATAGACTGAGGACATAGGCTAGTATAGGCTCACATAGGCTACACCAGATATCTAAATAAGAATAGACTGAGGACATAGGCTAGTAAAGGCTCACATAGGCTACACCAGATCTCTAAATAAGTATAGACTCAGGACATAGGCTAGTATAGGCTCACATAGGCTACACCAGATCTCTAAATAAGAATCGACTGAGCACATAGGCTAGCATAGGCTCACATAGGCTACACCAGATCTCTAAATAAGAATAGACTGAGCACATACGCTAGTATAGGCTCACATAGGCTACATCAGATCTCTAAATAAGAAATGACTGAGGACATAGGCTAGTATAGGCTCACATAGGCTGCACCAGATCTCTAAATAAGAATAGACTGAGCACATAGGCTAGTATAGGCTCACATCTGCTACACCAGATCTCTAAATAAGAATTGACTGAGCACATAGGCTAGTATAGACTCACATAGGCTACACCAGATGTGTATATAAGAATAGACTGAGGACATAGGCTAGTATAGGCTCACATAGGCTACACCAGATCTCTAAATAAGTATAGACTCAGGACATAGGCTAGTATAGGCTAACATAGGCTACACCAGATGTGAATATAAGAATAGACTGAGGACATAGGCTAATATGAGTTCACATAGGCTACACCAGATCTCTAAATAAGAATAGACTGAGGACATAGGCTAGTGTAGGCTCACATAGGCTACACCAGATCTCTAAATAAGAATAGACTGAGGACATAGGCTAGTATAGACTCACATAGGCTACACCAGATGTGTATATAAGAACAGACTGAGGACATAGGCTTGTATAGGCTCATATTGGCTACACCAGTTGCGTAAATAAGAATAGACTGAGGACATAGGCTAGTATAAGCTCACAAAGGCTACACCAGATGTGTATATAAGAATAGACTGAGCACATAGGCTAGTATAGGCTCACATAGGCTACACCAAATATGTATATAAGAATAGACTGAGGACATAGGCTAGTATAGGCTCACATAGGCTACACCAGATGTGTATATAAGAATAGACTGAGCACATAGGCTAGTATAGGCTCACATAGGCTACACCAAATATGTATATAAGAATAGACTGAGGACATAGGCTAGTATAGGCTCACATAGGCTACACCAGATGTGTATATAAGAATAGACTGAGCACATAGGCTAGTATAGGCTCACATAGGCTACACCAAATATGTATATAAGAATAGACTGAGGACATAGGCTAGTATAGGCTCACATAGGCTACACCAGATGTGTATATAAGAATAGACTGAGGACATAGGCTAGTATATGCTCACATTGGCTGCACCAGATGTGTATATAAGAATAGACTAAGGACATAGGCTAGTATAGGCTCACATAGGCTGCACCAGATGTGTACATAAGAATAGACTGAGGACATAGTCTAGTATAGGCTCACATAGGCTACACCAGATGTGTATATAAGAATAGACTGAGGACATAAGCTAGTATAGGCTCACATAGGCTGCACCAGATGTGTATATAAGAATAGACTGAGGACATAGGCTAGTATAGGCTCGATAGGCTGCACCAGTTGTGTCTATAAGAGTAGACTGAGGACATAGGCTAGTATAGGCTCACATAGGCTACACCAGATGTGTATATAAGAATAAACTGAGGACGTAGGCTAGTATAGGCTCACATAGGCTACACCAGATCTCTAAATAAGAACAGACTGAGGACATAGGCTAGTATAGGCTCACATAGGCTACACCAGATGTGTATATAAGAATAGACTGAGGACATAGGCTAGTATAGGCTCACATAGGCTACACCAGATGTGTATATAAGAATAAACTGAGGACATAGGCTAGTATAGGCTCACATAGGCTACACCAGATGTGTATATAAGAATAAACTGAGGACATAGGATAGTATAGGCTCACATAGGCTGCACCAGATGTGTATATAAGAATGGCCTAAGGACATAGGCTAGTATAGGCTCACATAGGCTACACCAGATGTGTATATAAGAATAGACTGAGGACATTGGCCAGTATAGGCTCACATAGGCTACACCAGATGTGTATATAAGAATAAACTGAGGACATAGGCTAGTATAGGCTCACATAGGCTACACCAGATCTCTAAATAAGAATAGACTGAGGACATAGGCTAGTATAGGCTCACATAGGCTACACCAGATGTGTATATAAGAATAGACTGTGAACATAGGCTAGTATAGAGTCACATAGGCTGCACCAGATGTGTATATAAGAATAGGCTGAGCACATAGGCTAGTATAGGCTCACATAGGCTACACCATTTGTGTATATAAGAATAGACTGAGGACATAGGCTAGTATAGGCTCACATAGGCTACACCAGATCCCTAAATAAGAATAGACTGAGCAGATAGGCTAGTATAGGCTCACATAGGCTACACCAGATGTGTATATAAGAATAAACTGAGGACATAGGCTAGTATAGGCTCACATAGGCTACGCCAGATCTCTAAATAAGAATAGACTGAGGACATAGGCTAGTATAGGCTCACATAGGCTACACCAGATGTGTATATAAGAATAAACTGAGGACATAGGCTAGTAAAGGCTCACATAGGCTACACCAAATCTCTAAATAAGTATAGACTGAGGACATAGGCTAGTATAGGCTCACATAGGCTACACCAGATCTCTAAATAAGAAAAGACTGAGGACATAGGCTAGTATAGGCTCACATAGGCTACACCAGATGTGTATATAAGAATAGACTGAGGACATAGGCTAGTATAGGCTCACTTAGGCTACACCAGATCTCTAAATAAGTATAGACTGAGGACATAGGCTAGTATAGGCTCACATAGGCTGCACCAGATGTGTATATAAGAATAGACTGAGGACATAGGCTAGTATAGGCTCACATAGGCTACACCACATCTCTAACTATGAATAGACTGATGACATAGGCCAGTATAGGCTCACATAGGCTGCACCGGATGTGTATATAAGAATAGACTGAGGACATAGGCTAGTATAGGCTCACATAGGCTACACCAGATCTCAAAATAAGAATAGACTGAGGACATAGGCTAATATAGGCTCACATAGGCTGCACCAGATGTGTATATAAGAATAGACTGAGGACATAGGCTATTATAGGCTCACATAGGCTACACCAGATGTCTATATAAGAATAGACTGAGGCTATAGGCTAGTATAGGCTCACATAGGCTGCACCAGATGTGTATATAAGAATAGACTGAGGACATAGGCTAGTATAGGCTCACATAGGCTACACCAGATGTGTATATAAGAATAGACTGATGACATAGGCTAGTATAGGCTCACATAGGCTACACCATTTGTGTATATAAGAATAGACTGAGGACATAGGCTAGTATAGGCTCACATAGGCTGCACCAAATCTCTAAATTCATATAGTCTGAGGACATAGGCCAATATAGGCTCACGTAGGCTATACCAAATCTCTATATAAGAATAGACTGAGGACACACGCTACTATAGGCTCACATAGGCTATACCAAATCTCTATATAAGTATAGACTGGGGACAAACGCTACTATAGACTCACATAGGCTACACCAGATCTCTAAATAAGAATAGACTGAGGACATAGGCTAGAATAGGCTCACATAAGCTACACCAGATCTCTAAATAAGTATAGACTGAGGACATAGGCTAGTATAGGCTCACATAGGCTACACCAGATCTCTAAATAAGAATAGACTGAGGACATAGGCTAGTAAAGGCTCACATAGGCTACACCAGATCTCTAAATAAGTATAGACTCAGGACATAGGCTAGTATAGGCTCACATAGGCTACACCAGATCTCTAGATAAGAATAGACTGAGGACATAGGCTAGTATAGGCTCACATAGGGTACACCAGATCTCTAAATAAGAATAGACTGAGCACATAGGCCAGCATAGGCTCACATAGGCTACACCAGATCTCTAAATAAGAATCGACTGAGCACATAGGCTAGCATAGGCTCACATAGGCTACACCAGATCTCTAAATAAGAATAGACTGAGCACATACGCTAGTATAGGCTCACATAGGCTACACCAGATCTCTAAATAAGAAATGACTGAGGACATAGGCTAGTATAGGCTCACATAGGCTGCACAAGATCTCTAAATAAGAATAGACTGAGCACATAGGCTAGTATAGGCTCACATATGCTACACCAGATCTCTAAATAAGAATAGACTGAGGACATAGGCTAGTATAGGCTCACATAGGCTACACCAGATGTGTATATAAGAATAGACTGAGGACATAGGCTAGTATAGGCTCACATAGCCTACACCAGATCTCTAAATAAGTATAGACTCAGGACATAGGCTAGTATAGGCTCACATAGGCTACACCAGATGTGAATATAAGAATAGACTGAGGACATAGGCTAGTATGGGTTCACATAGGCTGCACCAGATGTGTATATAGGAATAGACTGAGGACATAGGCTAGTATAGGCTCACATAGGCTACACCAGATCTCTAAATAAGAATAGACTGAGGACATAGGCTAGTATAGGCTCACATAGGCTACACCAGATGTGTATATAAGAACAGACTGAGGACATAGGCTAGTATAGGCTCAGATAGGCTACACCAGATGCGTATATAAGAATAGACTGAGGACATAGGCTAGTATAGGCTCACAAAGGCTACACCAGATGTGTGTATAAGAATAGACTGAGCACATAGGCTAGTATAGGCTCACATAGGGTACACCAAATGTGTATATAAGAATAGACTGAGGACATAGGCTAGTATAGGCTCACATAGGCTACACCATATGTGTATATAAGAATAGACTGAGGACATAGGCTAGTATATGCTCACATTGGCTGCACCAGATGTGTATATAAGAATAGACTAAGGACATAGGCTAGTATAGGCTCACATAGGCTGCACCAGATGTGTATATAAGAATAGACTGAGGACATAGTCTAGTATAGGCTCACATAGGCTACACCAGATGTGTATATAAGAATAGACTGAGGAAATAGGCTAGTATAGGCTCCCATAGGCTACACCAAATGTGTATATAAGAATAGACTTAGGACATAGGCTAGAATAGGCTCACATAGGCTACACCAGATGTGTAAATAAGAATAGACTGAGGACATAGGCTAGTATAGGCTCACATAGGCTACCCCAGATGTGTATATAAGAATAGACTGAGGACGTAGGCTAGTATAGGCTCACATAGGCTACACCAGATCTCTAAATAAGTATAGACTGAGGACATAGGCTAGTATAGGCTCACATAGGCTACACCAGATCTCTAAATAAGAATAGACTGATGACATAGGCTAGTATAGGCTCACATTTGCTGCACCGGATGTGTATATAAGAATAGACTGAGGACATAGGCTAGTATAGGCTCACATAGGCTACACCAGATCTCAAAATAAGAATAGACTGAGGACATAGGCTAGTATAGGCTCACATTGGCTGCACCAGATGTGTATATAAGAATAGACTGAGGACATAGGCTATTATAGGCTCACATAGGCTACACCAGATGTCTATATAAGAATAGACTGAGGACATAGGCTAGTATAGGCTCACATAGGCTGCACCAGATGTGTATATAAGAATAGACTGAGGTTATAGGCTAGTATAGGCTCACATAGGCTACACCAGATCTCTAAATAAGTATAGACTGAGGACATAGGCTAGTATAGGCTCACATAGGCTACACCAGATATCTAAATAAGAATAGACTGAGGACATAGGCTAGTAAAGGCTCACATAGGCTACACCAGATCTCTAAATAAGTATAGACTCAGGACATAGGCTAGTATAGGCTCACATAGGCTACACCAGATCTCTAAATAAGAATCGACTGAGCACATAGGCTAGCATAGGCTCACATAGGCTACACCAGATCTCTAAATAAGAATAGACTGAGCACATACGCTAGTATAGGCTCACATAGGCTACATCAGATCTCTAAATAAGAAATGACTGAGGACATAGGCTAGTATAGGCTCACATAGGCTGCACCAGATCTCTAAATAAGAATAGACTGAGCACATAGGCTAGTATAGGCTCACATCTGCTACACCAGATCTCTAAATAAGAATTGACTGAGCACATAGGCTAGTATAGACTCACATAGGCTACACCAGATGTGTATATAAGAATAGACTGAGGACATTGGCTAGTATAGGCTCACATAGGCTACACCAGATCTCTAAATAAGTATAGACTCAGGACATAGGCTAGTATAGGCTAACATAGGCTACACCAGATGTGAATATAAGAATAGACTGAGGACATAGGCTAATATGAGTTCACATAGGCTACACCAGATCTCTAAATAAGAATAGACTGAGGACATAGGCTAGTGTAGGCTCACATAGGCTACACCAGATCTCTAAATAAGAATAGACTGAGGACATAGGCTAGTATAGACTCACATAGGCTACACCAGATGTGTATATAAGAACAGACTGAGGACATAGGCTTGTATAGGCTCATATTGGCTACACCAGTTGCGTAAATAAGAATAGACTGAGGACATAGGCTAGTATAAGCTCACAAAGGCTACACCAGATGTGTATATAAGAATAGACTGAGCACATAGGCTAGTATAGGCTCACATAGGCTACACCAAATATGTATATAAGAATAGACTGAGGACATAGGCTAGTATAGGCTCACATAGGCTACACCAGATGTGTATATAAGAATAGACTGAGCACATAGGCTAGTATAGGCTCACATAGGCTACACCAAATATGTATATAAGAATAGACTGAGGACATAGGCTAGTATAGGCTCACATAGGCTACACCAGATGTGTATATAAGAATAGACTGAGCACATAGGCTAGTATAGGCTCACATAGGCTACACCAAATATGTATATAAGAATAGACTGAGGACATAGGCTAGTATAGGCTCACATAGGCTACACCAGATGTGTATATAAGAATAGACTGAGGACATAGGCTAGTATATGCTCACATTGGCTGCACCAGATGTGTATATAAGAATAGACTAAGGACATAGGCTAGTATAGGCTCACATAGGCTGCACCAGATGTGTACATAAGAATAGACTGAGGACATAGTCTAGTATAGGCTCACATAGGCTACACCAGATGTGTATATAAGAATAGACTGAGGACATAAGCTAGTATAGGCTCACATAGGCTGCACCAGATGTGTATATAAGAATAGACTGAGGACATAGGCTAGTATAGGCTCAGATAGGCTGCACCAGTTGTGTCTATAAGAGTAGACTGAGGACATAGGCTAGTATAGGCTCACATAGGCTACACCAGATGTGTATATAAGAATAAACTGAGGACGTAGGCTAGTATAGGCTCACATAGGCTACACCAGATCTCTAAATAAGAACAGACTGAGGACATAGGCTAGTATAGGCTCACATAGGCTACACCAGATGTGTATATAAGAATAAACTGAGGACATAGGATAGTATAGGCTCACATAGGCTGCACCAGATGTGTATATAAGAATCGCCTGAGGACATAGGCTAGTATCGGCTCACATAGGCTACACCAGATGTGTTTATAAGAATAGCCTGAGGACATAGGCTAGTATAGGCTCACATAGGCTACACCAGATGTGTATATAAGAATAGACTGAGGACATAGGCCAGTATAGGCTCACATAGGCTACACCAGATGTGTATATAAGAATAAACTGAGGACATAGGCTAGTATAGGCTCACATAGGCTACACCAGATCTCTAAATAAGATTAGACTGAGGACATAGGCTAGTATAGGCTCACATAGGCTATACCGGATGTGTATATAAGAATAGACTGAGGACATAGGCTAGTATAGAGTCACATAGGCTGCACCAGATGTGTATATAAGAATAGACTGAGGACATAGGCTAGTATAGGCTCACATAGGCTATACCAGATGTGTATATAAGAATAGACTGAGGACATAGGCTAGTATAGGCTCACATAGGCTACACCAGATCTCTAAATAAGAATAGACTGAACACATACGCTAGCATAGGCTCACATAGGCTACACCAGATCTCTAAGTAAGAATAGACTGAGCACATAGGCTAGTATAGGCTCACATAGGCTACACCAGATGTGTATATAAGAATAGACTGAGGGCATAGGCCAGTATAGGCTCACATAGGCTACACCAGATCTCTAAATAAGTATAGACTGAGGACATAGGCTAGTATAGGCTCACATAGGCTACACCAGATCTCTAAGTAAGAATAGACTGAGCAGATAGGCTAGTATAGGCTCACATAGGCTACACCAGATGTGTATATAAGAATAGACTGAGGACATAGGCTAGTATAGGCTCACATAGGCTACACCAGACCTCTGAATAAGAATAGACTGAGGACATAGGCTAGTATAGGCTCACATAGGCTACACCAGATGTGTATATAAGAATAGACTGAGGACATAGGCTAGTATAGGCTCACATAGGCTGCACCAGATGTGTATATAAGAATAGACTGAGGACATAGGCTAGTATAGGCTCACATAGGCTGCACCAGATGTGTATATAAGAATAGACTGAGGACATAGGCTAGTATAGACTCACATAGGCTACACCAGATGTATATATAAGAATAGCTTTTGATAAAGTTGATCATGATTGTTTACTTGCTAAGTTAGCTAAATTAAGTTTTGCTTTTCCATTAATGAAAATATTTCAGTCATATTTAAAAGATAGATCGCAGGTAGTCTATTATAAGCATTGCATGTCATACCAATTTAATGTTAATTCAGGGATTCCTCAAGGTTCTAATTTAGGACCTCTGTTATTTTTATGTTATATAAATGATTTACCTAGCGTTGTAAAACATTCAAAAATCCTAATGTTTGCTGATGATGTTAAACTATATAAAAGTATCAATAATGTTAAAGACTGTATGGAACTTCAACAGGACCTTGATTCTTTATATGCATGGAGCGAAACAAACAAACTCCCATTTAATATTAGTAAATGTGTAAAAATGTCCTTCAATAGAAACAAAAACCCATATAAATATGTTTATAATATCAATATGACACCACTCGTTGAAGTGATTGAAAAAAAGGATCTAGGGGTACATTTTACAATAGATCTTAGATTCAATAGACACATTGACTTAATTGTATCCAAATCGCTAAAATGCCTTGGCTTTATTATTCGAAATTCCTATTCATTTAAAGAAAAAACTTTAATTCAACTTTATAATTCATTTGTGAGACAAAAACTCGAATATGCATCTGTTATTTGGAATCCTAAGATGATAATGCATGTCACCGCAATAGAAAAAGTACAATCAAAGTTTCTAAAATACATACTATTTAAAAGATCTGGATATTATCCTACTTATACAAACTATGAAACCCTTTTGGAAACATTTAAACTTAAAACTTTGAAGTTTAGAAGAGACATTGCAGGGTTAATATTTCTGTATAAGGTATTGCATTCGATTATTGATGATATTAATATTACAACAAATGTATCAATTTATGTACCCAATAAAATAAGCAGATTCAGGAGGCTTTTCTTCACCTCCAGAGTAAATACAGAAATCCATAAAAATTCACCATTACACAGAATTATGTATTTATATAACAAGCTTCATCATTTCGATGTAGATATTTTCAACATGTCTGAAACTCAATTTAAAAATGCTACAACTAAATTGGTAATAGTAGTATCGTTGCTGTAATTAGGAATAGTAAAAAAATTACTTACCATACCAACTTCACTTTTTTTTTTCTTTCTTTCTTCTTCTTCTTTTTTTTTATAATTGTTTCTATTCCTTATATTAGTTTATGTTCATTTATGTTTTTCTTGTATTTTATTTGAGTGTGTATATTATTATATGTAAACATCTATGTATGATGAACATTGTAATTGGGCTTCCAAGCCTGTTATGTTCATAAGAATAAATACATAAATAAATAAATAGGCTCTCATAGGCTGCACCAGATGTGTATATAAGAATAGGCTGAGGACATGGGCTAGTATAGGCTCACATAGGCTCCACCAGATGTGTATATAAGAACAGACTGAGGACATAGGCTAGTATAGGCTCACATAGGCTACACCAGATGTGTATATAAGAATAAACTGAGGACATAGGCTAGTATAGGCTCATATAGGCTACACCAGATCTCTAAATAAGAATAGACTGAGGACATAGGCTAGTATAGGCTCACATAGGCTACACCAGACGTGTATATAAGAATAGACTGAGGACATAGGCAAGTATAGGCTCACATAGGCTGCACCAGATGTGTATATAAGAATAGGCTGAGGACATAGGCTAGTATAGGCTCACATAGGCTACACCAGATCTCTAAATAAGAATACACTGAGCACATAGGCTAGTATAGGCTCACAAAGGTCAACCAGATGTGTATATAAGAATAGACTGAGGACATAGGCTAGTATAGGCTCACATAGGCTCCACCAGATGTGTATATAAGAATAGGCTGAGGACATGGGCTAGTATAGGCTCACATAGGCTCCACCAGATGTGTATATAAGAATAGACTGAGGACATAGGCTAGTATAGGCTCACATAGGCTACACCAGATGTGTATATAAGAATAAACTGAGGACATAGGCTAGTATAGGCTCATATAGGCTACACAAGATCTCTAAATAAGAATAGACTGAGGAAATAGGCTAGTATAGGCTCACATAGGCTACACCAGACGTGTATACAAGAATAGACTGAGGACATAGGCAAGTATAGGCTCACATAGGCTGCACCAGATGTGTATATAAGAATAGGCTGAGGACATAGGCTAGTATAGGCTCACATAGGCTACACCAGATCTCTAAATAAGAATACACTGAGCACATAGGCTAGTATAGGCTCACAAAGGTCAACCAGATGTGTATATAAGAATAGACTGAGGACATAGGCTAGTATAGGCTCACATAGGCTACACCAGATCTCTAAATAAGAATAGACTGAGCACACAGGCTAGTATAGGCTGACATACGCTACACCAGATCTCTTAATAATAATAGACTGAGCACATAGGCTAGTATAGGCTAACATAGGCTACAGCAGATGTGTATATAAGAATAGACTGAGGACATAGGCTAGTATAGGCTCACATAGGCTACACCAGATCTCTAAATAAGAATAGACTGAGGACATAGGCTAGTATAGGCTCACATGGGCTACACAAGATGCGTATATAAGAATAGACTGAGGACATAGGCTAGTATAGGCTCACATAGGCTACACCAGATGCGTATATAAGAATAGACTGAGGACATAGGCTAGTATAGGCTCACATAGGCTACACCAGATGCGAATATAAGAATAGACTGAGGACATAGGCTAGTATAGGCTCACATAGGCTACACAAGATGTGTATATAAGAATTGACTGAGCACATAGGCTATTATAGGCTCACATAGGGTACACCAGATCTCTAAATAGGTACAGACTGGGGAGATAAGCTAGTATAGGCTCACATAGGCTACACCAGATCTCTAAATAAGAACAGACTGAGGACATAGGCTAGTATAGGCTCACATAGGCTACACCACATGCGTATATAAGAATAGACTGAGGACATAGGCTAGCATATGCTCACATAGGCTACACCAGATATGTATATAAGAATAGACTGAGCACATAGGCTAGTATACGCTCAAATAAGCTACACCAGATCTCTAAATAAGAATAGACTGAGGACATAGGCTAGTATAGAGTCACATAGGCTACACCAGATGTGTATATAAGAATAGACTGAGGACATAGGCTAGTATAGGCTCACATAGGCTACACCAGATGTGTATATAAGAATAGACTGAGGACATAGGCTAGTATAGGCTCACACAGGCTACACCAGATGTGTATATAAGAATAGACTGAGGACATAAGCTAGTATAGGCTCAGATAGGCCACACCAGATGTTTATATAAGAATAGACTGAGCACATAGGCTAATATAGGCTCACATAGGCTACACCACATCTCTAAATAAGAATAGACTGAGGACATAGGCTAGTATAGGCTCACATAGGCTACACCAGATGTGTATATAAGAATAGACTGAGGACATAGGTTAGTATAGGCTCACATAGGCTACACCAGATCTCTAAATAAGAATAGACCGAGGACATAGGCTAGTATAGGCTCACATAGGCTACACCAGATCTCTAAATAAGTATAGACGGAGGACATAGGCTAGTATAGGCTCACATAGGCTACACCAGATCTCTAAATAAGAATAGACTGAGGACATAGGCTAGTATAGGCTCACATAGGCTACACCAGATGCGTACATAAGAATAGACTGAGGACATCGGCTAGTATAGGCTCACATAGGCTACACCAGATGTGTTATAAGAATAGACTGAGGACATAGGTTAGTATGGGCTCACATAGGCTACACCAGATCTCTAAATAAGAATAGACTGAGGACATCGGCTAGTATAGGCTCACATAGGCTACACCAGATCTCCAAATAAGAATAGACTGAGGACATAGGCTAGTATAGGCTCACATAGGCTACACCAGTTGTGTATATAAGAATAGACTGAGGACATAGGCTAGTATAGGCTCACATAGGCTACACCAGATGCGTATATAAGAATAGACTGAGGACATAGGCTAGTGTAGGCTCACATAGTTTACACCAGATGAGTATATAAGAATAGACTGAGCACATAGGCTAGTATAGGCTCACATGGGCTACACCAGATGTGTATATAACAATATTCTGAGGACATAGGCTAGTATAGGCTCAGATAGGCTACACCAGATGTGTATATAAGAATAGACTGAGCACACAGGCTAGTATAGGCTCAGACAGGCTGCAACAGATGTGTATATAAGAATAGACTGGGGACATAGGCTAGTATAGGCTCACATAGGCTGCACCGGATGTGTATATAAGAATAGACTGAGGACATAGGCTAGTATAGGCTCAAATACGCTACACCAGATGTGTATATAAGAATTGACTGAGGACATAGGCTAGTATAGGCTCAGATAGGCTACACCAGATGTGTATATAAGAATAGACTGAGCACATAGGCTAGTATAGGCATGCATAGGCTACACCAGATCTCTAAATAAGTATAGACTGAGGACATAGGCTAGTATAGGCTCACATAGGCTACACCAGATCTCTAAATAAGAATAGACTGAGGACATAGGTTAGTATAGGCTCACATAGGGTACACCAGATCTCTAAATAGGTACAGACTGGGGAGATAAGCTAGTATAGGCTCACATAGGCTACACCAGATCTCTAAATAAGAATAGACTGAGGATATAGGCTAGTGTAGGCTCACATAGGCTGCACCAGATGTGTATATAAGAATAGACTGAGGACATAGGCCAGTATAGGCTCATATAGGCTACACCAGATCTCTAAATAAGAATAGACCGAGGACATAGGCTAGTATAGGCTCACATAGGCTACACCAGATGTGTATATAAGAATAAACTGAGCACATAGGCTAGTATAGGCTCATATAGGCTACACCAGATCTCTAAATAAGAATAGACTGAGGACAGGGGCTAGTATAGGCTCACATAGGCTACACCAGATGTGTATATAAGAATAGACTGAGGACATAGGCTAGTATAGGCTCACATAGGCTGCACCAGATGTGTATATAAGAATAAACTTAGGACGTAGGCTAGTATAGGCTACACCAGATCTCTAAATAAGAATAGACTGAGGACATAGGCTAGTATAGTCTCACATAGGCTGCACCAGATGTGTATATAAGAATAGGCTGAGGACATAGGCTAGTATAGGCTCACATAGGCTACACCAGATGTGTATATAAGAATAGACTGAGGACATAGGCTAGTATAGGCTCACATAGGCTGCACCGGATGTGTATATAAGAATAGACTGAGGACATAGGCTAGTATAGGCTCACATAGGCTACACCAGATCTCTAAATAAGAATAGACTGAGGACATAGGCTAGTATAGGCTCACATAGGCTACACCAGATCTCTAAATAAGAATAGACTGAGCACACAGGCTAGTATAGGCTCACATAGGCTGCACCGGATGTGTATATAAGAATAGACTGAGGACATACGCTAGTATAGGCTCACATAGGCTACACCAGATCTCTAAATAAGAATAGACTGAGGACATAGGCTAGTGTAGGCTCACATAGGCTGCACCGGATGTGTATATAAGAATAGACTGAGGACATACGCTAGTATAGGCTCACATAGGCTACACCAGATCTCTAAATAAGAATAGACTGAGCACATAGGCTAGTATAGGCTCACATAGGCTACACCAGATCTCTAAATAAGAATAGACTGAGCACACAGGCTAGTATAGGCTCACATACGCCACACCAGATCTCTAAATAAGAACAGACTGAGCACATAGGCTAGTATAGGCTCACATAGGCTACACCACATGTGTATATAAGAATAGACTGAGGACATAGGCTAGTATAGGCTCACATAGGCTACACCAGATCTCTAAATAAGAATAGACTGAGGACATAGGCTAGTATAGGCTCACATAGGCTACACCAGATGTGTATATAAGAATAGACTGAGGACATAGGCTAGTATAGGCTCACATAGGCTGCACCAGATGTGTATATAAGAATAGACTGAGGACATAGGCTAGTAAAGGCTCACATAGGCTGCACCAGATGTGTATATAAAAATAGACTGAGGACATAGGCTAGTATAGGCACACATGGGCTACAACAGATGTGTATAAAACAATATACTGAGGACATAGGCTAGTATAGGCTCACATAGGCTGCACCAGATGTGTATATAAGAATAGACTGAGCACATAGGCTAGTATAGGCTCAAATAGGCTACACCAGATGTGTATATAAGAATAGACTGAGGACATAGGCTAGTGTAGGCTCACATAGGCTACACCAGATGTGTATATAAGAATAGACTGAGGACATAGGCTAGTATAGGCTCACATAGGCTACACCAGATGTGTATATAAGAATAGACTGAGGACATAGGCTAGTATAGGCTCACATAGGCTGCACCAGATGTGTATATAAGAATAGACTGAGGACATAGGCTAGTATAGGCTCACATAGGCTGCACCAGATGTGTATATAAAAATAGACTGAGGACATAGGCTAGTATAGGCACACATGGGCTACAACAGATGTGTATAAAACAATATACTGAGGACATAGGCTAGTATAGGCTCACATAGGCTACACCAGATCTCTAAATAAGAATAGACTGATGACATAGGCTAGTGTAGGCTCACATAGGCTGCACCAGATGTGTATATAAGAATAGACTGAGGACATAGGCTAGTATAGGCTCATATAGGCTACACCAGATCTCTATATAAGAATAGACTCAGGACATAGGCTAGTATAGGCTCAGACAGGCTGCACCTGATGTGTATATAACAATAGACTGAGGACATAGGCTAGTATAGGCTCACATAGGCTGCACCGGATGTGTATATAAGAATAGACTGAGGACATAGGCTACTAGAGGCTCACATAGGCTACACCAGATGTGTATATAAGAATAAACTGAGGACATAGGCTAGTATAGGCTCATATAGGCTACACCAGATCTCTAAATAAGAATAGACTGAGGACATAGGCTAGTATAGGCTCACATAGGCTACACCAGATCTCTAAATAAGAATAGACTGAGGACACAGGCTAGTATAGGCTCACATAGGCTGCACCAGTTGTGTGTATATAAGAATAGACTGAGGTCATAGGCTAGTATAGGCTCACATAGGCTCCACCAGATCTCTAAATAAGAATAGACTGAGCACATAGGCTAGTATAGGCTCACATAGGGTACACCAGATCTCTAAATAGGTACAGACTGGGGAGATAAGCTAGTATAGGCTCACATAGGCTACACCAGATCTCTAAATAGGTACAGACTGGGGAGACAAGCTAGTATAGGCTCACATAGGCTACACCAGATCTCTAAATAAGAATAGACTGAGGACATAGGCTAGTATACGCTCGCATAGGCTACACAAGATGCGTATATAAGAATAGACTGAGGACATAGGCTAGTATAGGCTCACATAGGCTACACCAGATGCGAATATAAGAATAGACTGAGGACATAGGCTAGTATAGGCTCACATAGGCTACACAAGATGTGTATAAAAGAATTGACTGAGCACATAGGCTAGTATAGGCTCACACAGGCTACACCAGATCTCTAAATAAGAATAGACTGAGGACATAGGCTAGTATAGGCTCACATAGGCTACACCAGATGTGTATATATGAACAGACTGAGCACATAGGCTAGTATAGGCTCAAATAGGCTACACCAGATCTCTAAATAAGAATAGACTGAGCACATAGGCTAGTATAGGCTCACATAGGCTACACCAGATGTGTATATAAGAACAGACTGAGGACATAGGCTAGTATAGGCTCACATAGGCTACACCAGATGTGTATATAAGAATAGACTGAGGACATAGGCTAGTATAGGCTCACATAGGCTACACCACATATGTATATAAGAATAGACTGAGCACGTAGGCTAGTATAGGCTTACATAGGCCACACCAGATCTCTAAATAAGAACAGACTGAGGACATAGGTTAGTATAGGCTTACATAGGGTACACCAGATCTCTAAATAGCTACAGACTGGGGAGATAAGCTAGTATAGGCTCACATAGGCTACACCAGATCTCTAAATAAGAATAGACTGAGGACATAGGCTAGTGTAGGCTCACATAGGCTGCACTAGATGTGTATATAAGAATAGACTGAGGACATAGGCTAGTATAGGCTCACATAGGCTACACCAGATCTCTAAATAAGAATAGACTGAGGACATAGGCTAGTATAGGCTCACATAGGCTGCACCAGGTGTTTATATAAGAATAGACTGAGGACATAGGCTAGTATAGGCTCACATAGGCTGCACCAGATGTGTATATAAAAATAGACTGAGGACATAGGCTAGTATAGGCTCACATAGGCTACACCAGATGTGTATATAAGAATAGACTGAGGCCATAGGCTAGTGTAGGCGCACATAGGCTGCACCAGATTTGTATATAAGAATAGACTGAGGACATAGGCTAGTATAGGCTCAGATAGGCCGCACCAGATGTGTATTTAAGAATAGACTGAGGACATAGGCTAGTATAGGCTCACATAGGCTGCACCAGATGTGTATATAAGAATAGACCGAGGACATAGGCTAGTATAGGGTCACATAGGCTGCACCAGATTTGTATATAAGAATAGACTGAGGACATAGGCTAGTATAGGCTCAGATAGGCTGCACCAGATGTGTATTTAAGAATAGACTGAGGACATAGGCTAGTATAGGCTCACATAGGCTACACCTGATGTGTATATAAGAATAGACTGAGGCCATAGGCTAGTGTAGGCGCACATAGGCTGCACCAGATTTGTATATAAGAATAGACTGAAGACATAGGCTAGTATAGGCTAAGATAGGCTGCACCAGATGTGTATTTAAGAATAGACTGAGGACATAGGCTAGTATAGGCTCAGATAGGCTGCACCAGATGTGTATTTAAGAATAGACTGAGGACATAGGCTAGTATAGGCTCAGATAGGCTGCACCAGATGTGTATATAAGAATAGACTGAGGATATAGGCTAGTATAGGCTCACATAGGGTATACCAGATCTCTAAATAAGAATTGACTGAGCACATAGGCTAGTATAGGCTCACATAGGCTGCACCAGATGTGTATATAAGAATAGACTGAGGACATAGGCTAGTATAGGCTCACATAGGGTACACCAGATCTCTAAATAAGAATAGACTGAGCACATAGGCTAGTATAGGCTCACATAGGCTGCACCAGATGTGTATATAAGAATAGACTGAGGACATAGGCTAGTATAGGCTCACATAGGGTACACCAGATCTCTAAATAAGAATAGACTGAGGACAAGGGCTAGTATAGGCTCACATAGGCTACACCATATGTGTATATAAGAATAGACTGAGGCCATAGGCTAGTGTAGGCGCACATAGGCTGCACCAGATTTGTATATAAGAATAGACTGAGGACATAGGCTAGTATAGGCTCAGATAGGCTGCACCAGATGTGTATTTAAGAATAGACTGAGGACATAGGCTAGTATAGGCTCAGATAGGCTGCACCAGATGTGTATTTAAGAATAGACTGAGGACATAGGCTAGTATAGGCTCAGATAGGCTGCACCAGATGTGTATATAAGAATAGACTGAGGACATAGGCTAGTATAGGCTCACATAGGGTACACCAGATCTCTAAATAAGAATAGACTGATGACATAGGCTAGTATAGGCTCATATAGGCTACACCAGATGTGTATATAAGAATAGACTGAGGACATAGGCTAGTATAGGCTCACATATGCTGCACCAGATGTGTATATAAGAATAGACTGAGGACATAGACTAGTATAGGCTCACATAGGCTACACCAGATCTCTAAAGAAGAATAGGCTGAGGACATAGGCTAGTATAGGCTCACATAGGCTACACCAGATGTGTATATAAGAATAGACTGAGGACCTAGGCTAGTATAGGCTCACATAGGTTGCACCAGATGTGTATATAGGAATAGACTGAGGACATAGGCTAGTATAGGCTCACATAGGCTGCACCAGATGTGTATATAAGAATAGACTGAGGACATAGGCTAGTATAGGCTCACATAGGCTGCACTAGATGTGTATATAAGAATAGACCGAGGTCATAGGCTAGTATAGGCTCACATAGGCTCCACCAGATCTCTAAATAAGCATAGACTGAGCACATAGGCTAGTATAGGCTCACATAGGCTACAGCAGATCTCTAAATAAGAATAGACTGAGGACATAGGCTAGTATAGGCTCACATAGGCTACACCAGATGTGTATATAAGAATAGACTGAGGACATAGGCTAGTATTTGCTCACATAGGCTACACCAGATCTCTAAATAAGAATAGATTGAGGACATAGGCTAGTATAGGCTCACATAGGGTACACCAGATCTCTAAATAGGTACAGACTGGGGAGATAAGCTAGTATAGGCTCACATAGGCTACACCAGATCTCTAAATAAGAATAGACTGAGGACATAGGCTAGTATAGGCTCGCATAGGCTACACAAGATGCGTATATAAGAATAGACTGAGGACATAGGCTAGTATAGTCTCACATAGGCTGCACCAGATGTGTATATAAGAATAGGCTGAGGACATAGGCTAGTATAGGCTCACATAGGCTACACCAGATGTGTATATAAGAATAGACTGAGGACATAGGCTAGTATAGGCTCACATAGGCTGCACCGGATGTGTATATAAGAATAGACTGAGGACATAGGCTAGTATAGGCTCACATAGGCTACACCAGATCTCTAAATAAGAATAGACTGAGGACATAGGCTAGTATAGGCTCACATAGGCTACACCAGATCTCTAAATAAGAATAGACTGAGCACACAGGCTAGTATAGGCTCACATAGGCTGCACCGGATGTGTATATAAGAATAGACTGAGGACATACGCTAGTATAGGCTCACATAGGCTACACCAGATCTCTAAATAAGAATAGACTGAGGACATAGGCTAGTGTAGGCTCACATAGGCTGCACCGGATGTGTATATAAGAATAGACTGAGGACATACGCTAGTATAGGCTCACATAGGCTACACCAGATCTCTAAATAAGAATAGACTGAGGACATAGGCTAGTATAGGCTCACATAGGCTACACCAGATCTCTAAATAAGAATAGACTGAGCACACAGGCTAGTATAGGCTCACATACGCTACACCAGATCTCTAAATAAGAACAGACTGAGCACATAGGCTAGTATAGGCTCACATAGGCTACACCACATGTGTATATAAGAATAGACTGAGGACATAGGCTAGTATAGGCTCACATAGGCTACACCAGATCTCTAAATAAGAATAGACTGAGGACATAGGCTAGTATAGGCTCACATAGGCTACACCAGATGTGTATATAAGAATAGACTGAGGACATAGGCTAGTATAGGCTCACATAGGCTGCACCAGATGTGTATATAAGAATAGACTGAGGACATAGGCTAGTAAAGGCTCACATAGGCTGCACCAGATGTGTATATAAAAATAGACTGAGGACATAGGCTAGTATAGGCACACATGGGCTACAACAGATGTGTATAAAACAATATACTGAGGACATAGGCTAGTATAGGCTCACATAGGCTGCACCAGATGTGTATATAAGAATAGACTGAGCACATAGGCTAGTATAGGCTCAAATAGGCTACACCAGATGTGTATATAAGAATGGACTGAGGACATAGGCTAGTGTAGGCTCACATAGGCTACACCAGATGTGTATATAAGAATAGACTGAGGACATAGGCTAGTATAGGCTCACATAGGCTACACCAGATGTGTATATAAGAATAGACTGAGGACATAGGCTAGTATAGGCTCACATAGGCTGCACCAGATGTGTATATAAGAATAGACTGAGGACATAGGCTAGTATAGGCTCACATAGGCTGCACCAGATGTGTATATAAAAATAGACTGAGGACATAGGCTAGTATAGGCACACATGGGCTACAACAGATGTGTATAAAACAATATACTGAGGACATAGGCTAGTATAGGCTCACATAGGCTACACCAGATCTCTAAATAAGAATAGACTGATGACATAGGCTAGTGTAGGCTCACATAGGCTGCACCAGATGTGTATATAAGAATAGACTGAGGACATAGGCTAGTATAGGCTCATATAGGCTACACCAGATCTCTAAATAAGAATAGACTGAGGACATAGGCTAGTATAGGCTCAGACAGGCTGCACCTGATGTGTATATAACAATAGACTGAGGACATAGGCTAGTATAGGCTCACATAGGCTGCACCGGATGTGTATATAAGAATAGACTGAGGACATAGGCTACTAGAGGCTCACATAGGCTACACCAGATGTGTATATAAGAATAAACTGAGGACATAGGCTAGTATAGGCTCATATAGGCTACACCAGATCTCTAAATAAGAATAGACTGAGGACATAGGCTAGTATAGGCTCACATAGGCTACACCAGATCTCTAAATAAGAATAGACTGAGGACACAGGCTAGTATAGGCTCACATAGGCTGCACCAGTTGTGTGTATATAAGAATAGACTGAGGTCATAGGCTAGTATAGGCTCACATAGGCTCCACCAGATCTCTAAATAAGAATAGACTGAGCACATAGGCTAGTATAGGCTCACATAGGGTACACCAGATCTCTAAATAGGTACAGACTGGGGAGATAAGCTAGTATAGGCTCACATAGGCTACACCAGATCTCTAAATAGGTACAGACTGGGGAGACAAGCTAGTATAGGCTCACATAGGCTACACCAGATCTCTAAATAAGAATAGACTGAGGACATAGGCTAGTATACGCTCGCATAGGCTACACAAGATGCGTATATAAGAATAGACTGAGGACATAGGCTAGTATAGGCTCACATAGGCTACACCAGATGCGAATATAAGAATAGACTGAGGACATAGGCTAGTATAGGCTCACATAGGCTACACAAGATGTGTATAAAAGAATTGACTGAGCACATAGGCTAGTATAGGCTCACACAGGCTACACCAGATCTCTAAATAAGAATAGACTGAGGACATAGGCTAGTATGGGCTCACATAGGCTACACCAGATGTGTATATATGAACAGACTGAGCACATAGGCTAGTATAGGCTCAAATAGGCTACACCAGATCTCTAAATAAGAATAGACTGAGCACATAGGCTAGTATAGGCTCACATAGGCTACACCAGATGTGTATATAAGAACAGACTGAGGACATAGGCTAGTATAGGCTCACATAGGCTACACCAGATGTGTATATAAGAATAGACTGAGGACATAGGCTAGTATAGGCTCACATAGGCTACACCACATATGTATATAAGAATAGACTGAGCACGTAGGCTAGTATAGGCTTACATAGGCCACACCAGATCTCTAAATAAGAACAGACTGAGGACATAGGTTAGTATAGGCTTACATAGGGTACACCAGATCTCTAAATAGGTACAGACTGGGGAGATAAGCTAGTATAGGCTCACATAGGCTACACCAGATCTCTAAATAAGAATAGACTGAGGACATAGGCTAGTGTAGGCTCACATAGGCTGCACTAGATGTGTATATAAGAATAGACTGAGGACATAGGCTAGTATAGGCTCACATAGGCTACACCAGATCTCTAAATAAGAATAGACTGAGGACATAGGCTAGTATAGGCTCACATAGGCTGCACCAGGTGTTTATATAAGAATAGACTGAGGACATAGGCTAGTATAGGCTCACATAGGCTGCACCAGATGTGTATATAAAAATAGACTGAGGACATAGGCTAGTGTAGGCGCACATAGGCTGCACCAGATTTGTATATAAGAATAGACTGAGGACATAGGCTAGTATAGGCTCAGATAGGCCGCACCAGATGTGTATTTAAGAATAGACTGAGGACATAGGCTAGTATAGGCTCACATAGGCTGCACCAGATGTGTATATAAGAATAGACTGAGGACATAGGCTAGTATAGGCTCACATAGGCTGCACCAGATTTGTATATAAGAATAGACTGAGGACATAGGCTAGTATAGGCTCAGATAGGCTGCACCAGATGTGTATTTAAGAATAGACTGAGGACATAGGCTAGTATAGGCTCACATAGGCTACACCTGATGTGTATATAAGAATAGACTGAGGCCATAGGCTAGTGTAGGCGCACATAGGCTGCACCAGATTTGTATATAAGAATAGACTGAGGACATAGGCTAGTATAGGCTAAGATAGGCTGCACCAGATGTGTATTTAAGAATAGACTGAGGACATAGGCTAGTATAGGCTCAGATAGGCTGCACCAGATGTGTATTTAAGAATAGACTGAGGACATAGGCTAGTATAGGCTCAGATAGGCTGCACCAGATGTGTATATAAGAATAGACTGAGGACATAGGCTAGTATAGGCTCACATAGGGTATACCAGATCTCTAAATAAGAATTGACTGAGCACATAGGCTAGTATAGGCTCACATAGGCTGCACCAGATGTGTATATAAGAATAGACTGAGGACATAGGCTAGTATAGGCTCACATAGGGTACACCAGATCTCTAAATAAGAATAGACTGAGCACATAGGCTAGTATAGGCTCACATAGGCTGCACCAGATGTGTATATAAGAATAGACTGAGGACATAGGCTAGTATAGGCTCACATAGGGTACACCAGATCTCTAAATAAGAATAGACTGAGGACATAGGCTAGTATAGGCTCACATAGGCTACACCAGATGTGTATATAAGAATAGACTGAGGCCATAGGCTAGTGTAGGCGCACATAGGCTGCACCAGATTTGTATATAAGAATAGACTGAGGACATAGGCTAGTATAGGCTCAGATAGGCTGCACCAGATGTGTATTTAAGAATAGACTGAGGACATAGGCTAGTATAGGCTCAGATAGGCTGCACCAGATGTGTATTTAAGAATAGACTGAGGACATAGGCTAGTATAGGCTCAGATAGGCTGCACCAGATGTGTATATAAGAATAGACTGAGGACATAGGCTAGTATAGGCTCACATAGGGTACACCAGATCTCTAAATAAGAATAGACTGATGACATAGGCTAGTATAGGCTCACATAGGCTACACCAGATGTGTATATAAGAATAGACTGAGGACATAGGCTAGTATAGGCTCACATAGGCTACACCAGATGTGTATATAAGAATAAACTAAGGACATAGGCTAGTATAGGCTCACATAGGCTCCACCAGATCTCTAAATAAGTATAGACTAAGGACATAGGCTAGTATAGGCTCACATATGCTGCACCAGATGTGTATATAAGAATAGACTGAGGACATAGACTAGTATAGGCTCACATAGGCTACACCAGATCTCTAAAGAAGAATAGGCTGAGGACATAGGCTAGTATAGGCTCACATAGGCTACACCAGATGTGTATATAAGAATAGACTGAGGACCTAGGCTAGTATAGGCTCACATAGGTTGCACCAGATGTGTATATAGGAATAGACTGAGGACATAGGCTACTATAGGCTCACATAGGCTGCACCAGATGTGTATATAAGAATAGACTGAGGACATAGGCTAGTATAGGCTCACATAGGCTGCACTAGATGTGTATATAAGAATAGACCGAGGTCATAGGCTAGTATAGGCTCACATAGGCTCCACCAGATCTCTAAATAAGCATAGACTGAGCACATAGGCTAGTATAGGCTCACATAGGCTACAGCAGATCTCTAAATAAGAATAGACTGAGGACATAGGCTAGTATAGGCTCACATAGGCTACACCAGATGTGTATATAAGAATAGACTGAGGACATAGGCTAGTATTTGCTCACATAGGCTACACCAGATCTCTAAATAAGAATAGACTGAGGACATAGGCTAGTATAGGCTCACATAGGGTACACCAGATCTCTAAATAGGTACAGACTGGGGAGATAAGCTAGTATAGGCTCACATAGGCTACACCAGATCTCTAAATAAGAATAGACTGAGGACATAGGCTAGTATAGGCTCGCATAGGCTACACAAGATGCGTATATAAGAATAGACTGAGGACATAGGCTAGTATAGGCTCACATAGGCTACACCAGATGCGTACATAAGAATAGACTGAGGACATAGGCCAGTATAGGCTCACATAGGCTACACCAGATGCGAATATAAGAATAGACTGAGGACATAGGCTAGTATAGGCTCACATAGGCTACACAAGATGTGTATATAAGAATTGACTGAGCACATAGGCTAGTATAGGCTCACATAGGGTACACCAGATCTCTAAATAGGTACAGACTGGGGAGACAAGCTAGTATAGGCTCACATAGGCTACACCAGATCTCTAAATAAGAATAGACTGAGGACATAGGCTAGTATAGGCTCACATAGGCTGCACCAGATGTTTATATAAGAATAGACTGAGGACATAGGCTAGTATAGGCTCACATAGGCTGCACCAGATGTGTATATAAAAATAGACTGAGGACATAGGCTAGTATACGCTCACATAGGCTACACCAGATGTGTATATAAGAATAGACTGAGGACATAGGCTAGTATAGGCTCTCATAGGCTGCACCAGATGTGTATATAAGAATAGGCTGAGGACATGGGCTAGTATAGGCTCACATAGGCTACACCAGATGTGTATATAAGAATAGACTGAGGACATAGGCTAGTATAGGCTCACATAGGCTCCACTGGATGTGTATATAAGAATAGACTGAGGACATAGGCTAGTATAGGCTCACATAGGCTACACCAGATCTCTAAATAAGAATAGACTGAGGACATAGGCCAGTATAGGCTCACAAAGGCTACACCAGATGTGTATATAAGAATAGACTGAAGACCTAGGCTAGTATAGGCTCACATAGGCTGCACCAGATGTGTATATAAGAATAGACTGAGGACATAGGCTAGTATAGGCTCACATAGGCTACACCAGACGTGTATATAAGAATAGACTGAGGACATAAGCAAGTATAGGCTCACATAGGCTGCACCAGATGTGTATATAAGAATAGGCTGAGGACATAGGCTAGTATAGGCTCACATAGGCTACACCAGATCTCTAAATAAGAATAGACTGAGCACATAGGCTAGTATAGGCTCACACAGGTTACACCAGATGTGTATATAAGAATAGACTGAGGACATAGGCTAGTATAGGCTCACATACGCTACACCATATCTCTAAATAATAATAGACTGAGCACATAGGCTAGTATAGGCTAACATAGGCTTCAGCAGATGTGTATATAAGAATAGACTGAGGACATAGGCTAGTATAGGCTCACATAGGCTACACCAGATCTCTAAATAAGAATAGACTGAGGACATAGGCTAGTATAGGCTCACTTAGGCTGCACCAGATGTTTATATAAGAATAGACTGAGGACATAGGCTAGTATAGGCTCACATAGGCTGCACCAGATGTGTATATAAAAATAGACTGAGGACATAGGCTAGTATAGGCTCACATAGGCTACACCAGATGTGTATATAAGAATAGACTGAGGCCATAGGCTAGTGTAGGCGCACATAGGCTGCACCAGATTTGTATATAAGAATAGACTGAGGACATAGGCTAGTATAGGCTCAGATAGGCTGCACCAGATGTGTATTTAAGAATAGACTGAGGACATAGGCTAGTATAGGCTCACATAGGCTGCACGCAGGTGGGTATATAAGAATAGACTGAGGACATAGGCTAGTATAGGCTCACATAGGCTGCACCAGATGTGTATATAAGAATAGACTGAGGACCTAGGCTTGTATAGGCTCACATAGGCTAGAGCAGATCTCTAAATAAGAATAGACTGAGGACATAGGCTAGTATAGGCTCACATAGGCTACACCAGATGTGTATATAAGAATAGACTGAGGACCTAGGCTTGTATAGGCTCACATAGGCTACAGCAGATCTCTAAATAAGAATAGTCTGAGGACATAGGCTAGTATAGGCTCACATAGGCTACACCAGATGCGTATATAAGAATAGACTGAGGACATAGGCTAGTATAGGCTCACATAGGCTACACGAGATGTGTATATAAGAATAGACTGAGGACATAGGCTAGTATACGCTCACATAGGCTACACCAGATCTCTAAATAAGAATAGACTGAGGACATAGGCTAGTATAGGCTCACATAGGCTACACCAGATGTGTATATAAGAATAAACTAAGGACATAGGCTAGTATAGGCTCACATAGGCTCCACCAGATCTCTAAATAAGTATAGACTAAGGACATAGGCTAGTATAGGCTCACATATGCTGCACCAGATGTGTATATAAGAATAGACTGAGGACATAGACTAGTATAGGCTCACATAGGCTACATCAGATCTCTAAAGAAGAATAGACTGAGGACATAGGCTAGTATAGGCTCACATAGGCTACACCAGATGTGTATATAAGAATAGACTGAGGACCTAGGCTAGTATAGGCTCACATAGGTTGCACCAGATGTGTATATAGGAATAGACTGAGGACATAGGCTAGTATAGGCTCACATAGGCTACACTAGATGTGTATATTAGAATAGACTGAGGACATAGGCTAGTATAGGCTCACATAGGCTGCACCAGATGTGTATATAAGAATAGACTGAGGACATAGGCTAGTATAGGCTCACATAGGCTGCACCAGATGTGTATATAAGAATAGACTGAAGTCATAGGCTAGTATAGGCTCACATAGGCTCCACCAGATCTCTAAATAAGAATAGACTGAGCACATAGGCTAGTATAGGCTCACATAGGCTGCACCAGATGTGTATATAAGAATAGACTGAGGACATAGGCTTGTATAGGCTCACATAGGCTACACCAGACGTGTATATAAGAATAGACTGAGGACATAAGCAAGTATAGGCTCACATAGGCTGCACCAGATGTGTATATAAGAATAGGCTGAGGACATAGGCTAGTATAGGCTCACATAGGCTACACCAGATCTCTAAATAAGAATAGACTGAGCACATAGGCTAGTATAGGCTCACACAGGTTACACCAGATGTGTATATAAGAATAGACTGAGGACATAGGCTAGTATAGGCTCACATAGGGTATACCAGATCTCTAAATAAGAATTGACTGAGCAAATAGGCTAGTATAGGCTCACATAGGCTGCACCAGATGTGTATATAAGAATAGACTGAGGACATAGGCTAGTATAGGCTCACATAGGGTACACCAGATCTCTAAATAAGAATAGACTGAGCACATAGGCTAGTATAGGCTCACATAGGCTGCACCAGATGTGTATATAAGAATAGACTGAGGACATAGGCTAGTATAGGCTCACATAGGGTACACCAGATCTCTAAATAAGAATAGACTGAGGACATAGGCTAGTATAGGCTCACATAGGCTACACCAGATGTGTATATAAGAATAGACTGAGGCCATAGGCTAGTGTAGGCGCACATAGGCTGCACCAGATTTGTATATAAGAATAGACTGAGGACATAGGCTAGTATAGGCTCAGATAGGCTGCACCAGATGTGTATTTAAGAATAGACTGAGGACATAGGCTAGTATAGGCTCAGATAGGCTGCACCAGATGTGTATTTAAGAATAGACTGAGGACATAGGCTAGTATAGGCTCAGATAGGCTGCACCAGATGTGTATATAAGAATAGACTGAGGACATAGGCTAGTATAGGCTCACATAGGGTACACCAGATCTCTAAATAAGAATAGACTGATGACATAGGCTAGTATAGGCTCACATAGGCTACACCAGATGTGTATATAAGAATAGACTGAGGACATAGGCTAGTATAGGCTCACATAGGCTACACCAGATGTGTATATAAGAATAAACTAAGGACATAGGCTAGTATAGGCTCACATAGGCTCCACCAGATCTCTAAATAAGTATAGACTAAGGACATAGGCTAGTATAGGCTCACATATGCTGCACCAGATGTGTATATAAGAATAGACTGAGGACATAGACTAGTATAGGCTCACATAGGCTACACCAGATCTCTAAAGAAGAATAGGCTGAGGACATAGGCTAGTATAGGCTCACATAGGCTACACCAGATGTGTATATAAGAATAGACTGAGGACCTAGGCTAGTATAGGCTCACATAGGTTGCACCAGATGTGTATATAGGAATAGACTGAGGACATAGGCTAGTATAGGCTCACATAGGCTGCACCAGATGTGTATATAAGAATAGACTGAGGACATAGGCTAGTATAGGCTCACATAGGCTGCACTAGATGTGTATATAAGAATAGACCGAGGTCATAGGCTAGTATAGGCTCACATAGGCTCCACCAGATCTCTAAATAAGCATAGACTGAGCACATAGGCTAGTATAGGCTCACATAGGCTACAGCAGATCTCTAAATAAGAATAGACTGAGGACATAGGCTAGTATAGGCTCACATAGGCTACACCAGATGTGTATATAAGAATAGACTGAGGACATAGGCTAGTATTTGCTCACATAGGCTACACCAGATCTCTAAATAAGAATAGACTGAGGACATAGGCTAGTATAGGCTCACATAGGGTACACCAGATCTCTAAATAGGTACAGACTGGGGAGATAAGCTAGTATAGGCTCACATAGGCTACACCAGATCTCTAAATAAGAATAGACTGAGGACATAGGCTAGTATAGGCTCGCATAGGCTACACAAGATGCGTATATAAGAATAGACTGAGGACATAGGCTAGTATAGGCTCACATAGGCTACACCAGATGCGTACATAAGAATAGACTGAGGACATAGGCCAGTATAGGCTCACATAGGCTACACCAGATGCGAATATAAGAATAGACTGAGGACATAGGCTAGTATAGGCTCACATAGGCTACACAAGATGTGTATATAAGAATTGACTGAGCACATAGGCTAGTATAGGCTCACATAGGGTACACCAGATCTCTAAATAGGTACAGACTGGGGAGACAAGCTAGTATAGGCTCACATAGGCTACACCAGATCTCTAAATAAGAATAGACTGAGGACATAGGCTAGTATAGGCTCACATAGGCTGCACCAGATGTTTATATAAGAATAGACTGAGGACATAGGCTAGTATAGGCTCACATAGGCTGCACCAGATGTGTATATAAAAATAGACTGAGGACATAGGCTAGTATACGCTCACATAGGCTACACCAGATGTGTATATAAGAATAGACTGAGGACATAGGCTAGTATAGGCTCTCATAGGCTGCACCAGATGTGTATATAAGAATAGGCTGAGGACATGGGCTAGTATAGGCTCACATAGGCTACACCAGATGTGTATATAAGAATAGACTGAGGACATAGGCTAGTATAGGCTCACATAGGCTCCACTGGATGTGTATATAAGAATAGACTGAGGACATAGGCTAGTATAGGCTCACATAGGCTACACCAGATCTCTAAATAAGAATAGACTGAGGACATAGGCCAGTATAGGCTCACAAAGGCTACACCAGATGTGTATATAAGAATAGACTGAAGACCTAGGCTAGTATAGGCTCACATAGGCTGCACCAGATGTGTATATAAGAATAGACTGAGGACATAGGCTAGTATAGGCTCACATAGGCTACACCAGACGTGTATATAAGAATAGACTGAGGACATAAGCAAGTATAGGCTCACATAGGCTGCACCAGATGTGTATATAAGAATAGGCTGAGGACATAGGCTAGTATAGGCTCACATAGGCTACACCAGATCTCTAAATAAGAATAGACTGAGCACATAGGCTAGTATAGGCTCACACAGGTTACACCAGATGTGTATATAAGAATAGACTGAGGACATAGGCTAGTATAGGCTCACATACGCTACACCATATCTCTAAATAATAATAGACTGAGCACATAGGCTAGTATAGGCTAACATAGGCTTCAGCAGATGTGTATATAAGAATAGACTGAGGACATAGGCTAGTATAGGCTCACATAGGCTACACCAGATCTCTAAATAAGAATAGACTGAGGACATAGGCTAGTATAGGCTCACTTAGGCTGCACCAGATGTTTATATAAGAATAGACTGAGGACATAGGCTAGTATAGGCTCACATAGGCTGCACCAGATGTGTATATAAAAATAGACTGAGGACATAGGCTAGTATAGGCTCACATAGGCTACACCAGATGTGTATATAAGAATAGACTGAGGCCATAGGCTAGTGTAGGCGCACATAGGCTGCACCAGATTTGTATATAAGAATAGACTGAGGACATAGGCTAGTATAGGCTCAGATAGGCTGCACCAGATGTGTATTTAAGAATAGACTGAGGACATAGGCTAGTATAGGCTCACATAGGCTGCACGCAGGTGGGTATATAAGAATAGACTGAGGACATAGGCTAGTATAGGCTCACATAGGCTGCACCAGATGTGTATATAAGAATAGACTGAGGACCTAGGCTTGTATAGGCTCACATAGGCTAGAGCAGATCTCTAAATAAGAATAGACTGAGGACATAGGCTAGTATAGGCTCACATAGGCTACACCAGATGTGTATATAAGAATAGACTGAGGACCTAGGCTTGTATAGGCTCACATAGGCTACAGCAGATCTCTAAATAAGAATAGTCTGAGGACATAGGCTAGTATAGGCTCACATAGGCTACACCAGATGCGTATATAAGAATAGACTGAGGACATAGGCTAGTATAGGCTCACATAGGCTACACGAGATGTGTATATAAGAATAGACTGAGGACATAGGCTAGTATACGCTCACATAGGCTACACCAGATCTCTAAATAAGAATAGACTGAGGACATAGGCTAGTATAGGCTCACATAGGCTACACCAGATGTGTATATAAGAATAAACTAAGGACATAGGCTAGTATAGGCTCACATAGGCTCCACCAGATCTCTAAATAAGTATAGACTAAGGACATAGGCTAGTATAGGCTCACATATGCTGCACCAGATGTGTATATAAGAATAGACTGAGGACATAGACTAGTATAGGCTCACATAGGCTACATCAGATCTCTAAAGAAGAATAGACTGAGGACATAGGCTAGTATAGGCTCACATAGGCTACACCAGATGTGTATATAAGAATAGACTGAGGACCTAGGCTAGTATAGGCTCACATAGGTTGCACCAGATGTGTATATAGGAATAGACTGAGGACATAGGCTAGTATAGGCTCACATAGGCTACACTAGATGTGTATATTAGAATAGACTGAGGACATAGGCTAGTATAGGCTCACATAGGCTGCACCAGATGTGTATATAAGAATAGACTGAGGACATAGGCTAGTATAGGCTCACATAGGCTGCACCAGATGTGTATATAAGAATAGACTGAAGTCATAGGCTAGTATAGGCTCACATAGGCTCCACCAGATCTCTAAATAAGAATAGACTGAGCACATAGGCTAGTATAGGCTCACATAGGCTGCACCAGATGTGTATATAAGAATAGACTGAGGACATAGGCTTGTATAGGCTCACATAGGCTACACCAGACGTGTATATAAGAATAGACTGAGGACATAAGCAAGTATAGGCTCACATAGGCTGCACCAGATGTGTATATAAGAATAGGCTGAGGACATAGGCTAGTATAGGCTCACATAGGCTACACCAGATCTCTAAATAAGAATAGACTGAGCACATAGGCTAGTATAGGCTCACACAGGTTACACCAGATGTGTATATAAGAATAGACTGAGGACATAGGCTAGTATAGGCTCACATAGGCTACACCAGATCTCTAAATAAGAATAGACTGAGCACACAGGCTAGTATAGGCTAACATAGGCTTCAGCAGATGTGTATATAAGAATAGACTGAGGACATAGGCTAGTATAGGCTCACATAGGCTACACCAGATCTCTAAATAAGAATAGACTGAGGACATAGGCTAGTATAGGCTCACATAGGCTGCACCAGATGTTTATATAAGAATAGACCTAGGACATAGGCTAGTATAGGCTCACATAGGCTGCACCAGATGTGTATATAAAAATAGACTGAGGACATAGGCTAGTATAGGCTCACATAGGCTACACCAGATGTGTATATAAGAATAGACTGAGGCCATAGGCTAGCGTAGGCGCACATAGGCTGCACCAGATTTGTATATAAGAATAGACTGAGGACATAGGCTAGTATAGGCTCAGATAGGCTGCACCAGATGTGTATTTAAGAATAGACTGAGGACATAGGCTAGTATAGGCTCACATAGGCTGCACGCAGGTGTGTATATAAGAATAGACTGAGGACATAGGCTAGTATAGGCTCACATAGGGTACACCAGATCTCTAAATAAGAATAGACTGAGGACATAGGCTAGTATAGGCTCACATAGGCTACACCAGATCTGTATATAAGAATAAACTAAGGACATAGGCTAGTATAGGCCCACATAGGCTCCACCAGATCTCTAAATAAGTATAGACTAAGGACATAGGCTAGTATAGGCTCACATAGGCTGCACCAGATGTGTATATAAGAATAGACTGAGGACATAGGCTAGTATAGGCTCACATAGGCTACACCAGATCTCTAAAGAAGAATAGACTGAGGACATAGGCTAGTATAGGGTCACATAGGCTACACCAGATGTGTATATAAGAATAGACTGAGGACCTAGGCTACTATAGGCTCACATAGGTTGCACCAGATGTGTATATAGGAATAGACTGAGGACATAGGCTAGTATAGGCTCACATAGGCTACACTAGATGTGTATATTAGAATAGACTGAGGACATAGGCTAGTATAGGCTCACATAGGCTGCACCAGATGTGTATATAAGAATAGACTGAGGACATAGGCTAGTATAGGCTCACATAGGCTGCACCAGATGTGTATATAAGAATAGACTGAGGTCATAGGCTAGTATAGGCTCACATAGGCTCCACCAGATCTCTAAATAAGAATAGACTGAGCACATAGGCTAGTATAGGCTCACATAGGCTACAGCAGATCTCTAAATAAGAATAGACTGAGGACATAGGCTAGTATAGGCTCACATAGGCTACACCAGATGTGTATATAAGAATAGACTGAGGACGTAGGCTAGTATAGGCTCTCATAGGCTGCACCAGATGTGTATATAAGAATAAACTGAGGACATAGGCTAGTATAGGCTACACCAGATCTCTAAATAAGAATAGACTGAGGACATAGGCTAGTATACGCTCACATAGGCTACACCAGATGTGTATATAAGAATAGACTGAGGACATAGGCTAGTATAGGCTCACATAGGCTACACCAGATCTCTAAATAAGAATAGACTGAGGACATAGGCTAGTATAGGCTCACAAAGGCTACACCAGATGTGTATATAAGAATAGACTGAGGACGTAGGCTAGTATAGGCTCTCATAGGCTGCACCAGATGTGTATATAAGAATAGACTGAGGACATAGGCTAGTATAGGCTCACATAGGCTACACCAGATGTGTATATAAGAATAGACTGAGGACATAGGCTAGTATAGGCTCACATAGGCTCCACTGGATGTGTATATAAGAATAGACTGAGGACATAGGCTAGTATAGGCTCACATAGGCTACACCAGATCTCTAAATAAGAATAGACTGAGGACATAGGCTAGTATAGGCTCACATAGGCTACACCAGATGTGTATATAAGAACAGACTGAGGACATAGGCTAGTATAGGCTCACATAGGCTACACCAGATGTGTATATAAGAATAGACTGAGGACATAGGCTAGTATAGGCTCACATAGGCTACACCAGATATGTATATAAGAATAGACTGAGCACATAGGCTAGTATAGGCTTACATAGGCTACACCAGATCTCTAAATAAGTATAGACGGAGGACATAGGCTAGTAAAGGCTCACATAGGCCACACCAGATCTCTAAATAAGAACAGACTGAGGACATAGGTTAGTATAGGCTCACATTGGGTACACCAGATCTCTAAATAGGTACAGACTGGGGAGATAGGCTAGTATAGGCTCACATAGGCTACACCAGATCTCTAAATAAGAATAGACTGAGGACATAGGCTAGTGTAGGCTCACATAGGCTGCACCAGATGTGTATATAAGAATAGACTGAGGACATAGGCTAGTATAGGCTCATATAGGCTACACCAGATCTCCAAATAAGAATAGACTGATGACATAGGCTAGTATAGGCTCTCATAGGCTACACCAGATGTGTATATAAGAATAAACTGAGGACATAGGCTAGTATAGGCTCATATAGGCTACACCAGATCTCTAAATAAGAATAGACTGAGGACATAGGCTAGTATAGGCTCACATAGGCTACACCAGATGTGTATATAAGAATAGACTGAGGACATAGGCTAGTATAGGCTCACATAGGCTGCACCAGATGTGTATATAAGAATAAACTGAGGACATAGGCTAGCATAGGCTACACCACATCTCTAAATAAGCATAGACTGAGGACATAGGCTAGTATACGCTCACATAGGCTACACCAGATGTGTATATAAGAATAGACTGAGGACGTAGGCTAGTATAGGCTCTCATAGGCTGCACCAGATGTGTATATAAGAATAGGCTGAGGACATGGGCTAGTATAGGCTCACATAGGCTACACCAGATGTGTATATAAGAATAGACTGAGGACATAGGCTAGTATAGGCTCACATAGGCTCCACTGGGTGTGTATATAAGAATAGACTGAGGACATAGGCTAGTATAGGCTCACATAGGCTACATCAGATCTCTAAATAAGAATAGACTGAGGACATAGACTAGTATAGGCTCACAAAGGCTACACCAGATGTGTATATAAGAATAGACTGATAACCTAGGCTAGTATAGGCTCACATAGGCTGCACCAGATGTGTATATAAGAATAGACTGAGGACATAGGCTAGTATAGGCTCACATAGGCTACACCAGACGTGTATATAAGAATAGACTGAGGACATAGGCAAGTATAGGCTCACATAGGCTGCACCATATGTGTATATAAGAATAGACTGAGGACATAGGCAAGTATAGGCTCACATAGGCTGCACCAGATGTGTATATAAGAATAGGCTGAGGACATAGGCAAGTATAGGCTCACATAGGCTGCACCAGATGTGTATATAAGAATAGACTGAGGACATAGGCAAGCATAGGCTCACATAGGCTGCACCATATGTGTATATAAGAATAGACTGAGGACATAGGCTAGTATAGGCTCACATAGGCTGCACCAGATGTGTATATAAGAATAGACTGAGGACATAGGCTAGTATAGGCTCACATAGGCTGCACCAGATGTGTATATAAGAATAGACTGAGGACATAGGCAAGTATAGGCTCACATAGGCTGCACCAGATGTGTATATAAGAATAGGCTGAGGACATAGGCTAGTATAGGCTCACATAGGCTACACCAGATCTCTAAATAAGAATAGACTGAGCACATAGGCTAGTATAGGCTCACACAGGTTACACCAGATGTGTATATAAGAATAGACTGAGGACATAGGCTAGTATAGGCTCACATAGGCTACACCAGATCTCTAAATAAGAATAGACTGAGCACACAGGCTAGTATAGGCTCACATACGCTACACCATATCTCTAAATAATAATAGACTGAGCACATAGGCTAGTATAGGCTAACATAGGCTTCAGCAGATCTGTATATAAGAATAGACTGAGGACATAGGCTAGTATAGGCTCACATAGGCTACACCAGATCTCTACATAAGAATAGACTGAGGACATAGGCTAGTATAGGCTCACATAGGCTGCACCAGATGTTTATATAAGAATAGACCGAGGAAATAGGCTAGTATAGGCTCACATAGGCTGCACCAGATGTGTATATAAAAATAGACTGAGGACATAGGCTAGTATAGGCTCACATAGGCTACACCAGATGTGTATATAAGAATAGACTGAGGCCATAGGCTAGTATAGGCTCACATAGGCTGCACCAGATGTGTATATAAAAATAGACTGAGGACATAGGCTAGTATAGGCTCACATAGGCTACACCAGATGTGTATATAAGAATAGACTGAGGCCATAGGCTAGTGTAGGCGCACATAGGCTGCACCAGATGTGTATATAAGAATAAACTGAGGACATAGGCTAGTATAGGCTACACCAGATCTCTAAATAAGAATAGACTGAGGACATAGGCTAGTATACGCTCACATAGGCTACACCAGATGTGTATATAAGAATAGACTGAGGACGTAGGCTAGTATAGGCTCTCATAGGCTGCACCAGATGTGTATATAAGAATAGACTGAGGACATAGGCTAGTATAGGCTCACATAGGCTACACCAGATGTGTATATAAGAATAGACTGAGGACATAGGCTAGTATAGGCTCACATAGGCTCCACTGGATGTGTATATAAGAATAGACTGAGGACATAGGCTAGTATACGCTCACATAGGCTACACCAGATCTCTAAATAAGAATAGACTGAGGACATAGGCTAGTATAGGCTCACATAGGCTACACCAGATGTGTATATAAGAATAAACTAAGGACATAGGCTAGTATAGGCTCACATAGGCTCCACCAGATCTCTAAATAAGTATAGACTAAGGACATAGGCTAGTATAGGCTCACATACGCTGCACCAGATGTGTACATAAGAATAGACTGAGGACATAGACTAGTATAGGCTCACATAGGCTACATCAGATCTCTAAAGAAGAATAGACTGAGGACATAGGCTAGTATAGGCTCACATAGGCTACACCAGATGTGTATATAAGAATAGACTGAGGACCTAGGCTAGTATAGGCTCACATAGGTTGCACCAGATGTGTATATAGGAATAGACTGAGGACATAGGCTAGTATAGGCTCACATAGGCTACACTAGATGTGTATATTAGAATAGACTGAGGACATAGGCTAGTATAGGCTCACATAGGCTGCACCAGATGTGTATATAAGAATAGACTGAGGACATAGGCTAGTATAGGCTCACATAGGCTGCACCAGATGTGTATATAAGAATAGACTGAAGTCATAGGCTAGTATAGGCTCAGATAGGCTCCACCAGATCTCTAAATAAGAATAGACTGAGCACATAGGCTAGTATAGGCTCACATAGGCTGCACCAGATGTGTATATAAGAATAGACTGAGGACATAGGCTTGTATAGGCTCACATAGGCTACACCAGACGTGTATATAAGAATAGACTGAGGACATAAGCAAGTATAGGCTCACATAGGCTGCACCAGATGTGTATATAAGAATAGGCTGAGGACATAGGCTAGTATAGGCTCACATAGGCTACACCAGATCTCTAAATAAGAATAGACTGAGCACATAGGCTAGTATAGGCTCACACAGGTTACACCAGATGTGTATATAAGAATAGACTGAGGACATAAGCTAGTATAGGCTCACATAGGCTACACCAGATCTCTAAATAAGAATAGACTGAGCACACAGGTTAGTATAGGCTAACATAGGCTTCAGCAGATGTGTATATAAGAATAGACTGAGGACATAGGCTAGTATAGGCTCACATAGACTACACCAGATCTCTAAATAAGAATAGACTGAGGACATAGGCTAGTATAGGCTCACATAGGCTGCACCAGATGTTTATATAAGAATAGACCTAGGACATAGGCTAGTATAGGCTCACATAGGCTGCACCAGATGTGTATATAAAAATAGACTGAGGACATAGGCTAGTATAGGCTCACATAGGCTACACCAGATGTGTATATAAGAATAGACTGAGGCCATAGGCTAGCGTAGGCGCACATAGGCTGCACCAGATTTGTATATAAGAATAGACTGAGGACATAGGCTAGTACAGGCTCAGATAGGCTGCACCAGATGTGTATTTAAGAATAGACTGAGGACATAGGCTAGTATAGGCTCACATAGGCTGCACGCAGGTGTGTATATAAGAATAGACTGAGGACATAGGCTAGTATAGGCTCACATAGGGTACACCAGATCTCTAAATAAGAATAGACTGAGGACATAGGCTAGTATAGGCTCACATAGGCTACACCAGATGTGTATATAAGAATAAACTAAGGACATAGGCTAGTATAGGCCCACATAGGCTCCACCAGATCTCTAAATAAGTATAGACTAAGGACATAGGCTAGTATAGGCTCACATAGGCTGCACCAGATGTGTATATAAGAATAGACTGAGGACATAGGCTAGTATAGGCTCACATAGGCTACACCAGATCTCTAAAGAAGAATAGACTGAGGACATAGGCTAGTATAGGCTCACATAGGCTACACCAGATGTGTATATAAGAATAGACTGAGGACCTAGGCTACTATAGGCTCACATAGGTTGCACCAGATGTGTATATAGGAATAGACTGAGGACATAGGCTAGTATAGGCTCACATAGGCTACACTAGATGTGTATATTAGAATAGACTGAGGACATAGGCTAGTATAGGCTCACATAGGCTGCACCAGATGTGTATATAAGAATAGACTGAGGACATAGGCTAGTATAGGCTCACATAGGCTGCACCAGATGTGTATATAAGAATAGACTGAGGTCATAGGCTAGTATAGGCTCACATAGGCTCCACCAGATCTCTAAATAAGAATAGACTGAGCACATAGGCTAGTATAGGCTCACATAGGCTACAGCAGATCTCTAAATAAGAATAGACTGAGGACATAGGCTAGTATAGGCTCACATAGGCTACACCAGATGTGTATATAAGAATAGACTGAGGACGTAGGCTAGTATAGGCTCTCATAGGCTGCACCAGATGTGTATATAAGAATAAACTGAGGACATAGGCTAGTATAGGCTACACCAGATCTCTAAATAAGAATAGACTGAGGACATAGGCTAGTATACGCTCACATAGGCTACACCAGATGTGTATATAAGAATAGACTGAGGACGTAGGCTAGTATAGGCTCTCATAGGCTGCACCAGATGTGTATATAAGAATAGACTGAGGACATAGGCTAGTATAGGCTCACATAGGCTACACCAGATCTCTAAAGAAGAATAGACTGAGGACATAGGCTAGTATAGGGTCACATAGGCTACACCAGATGTGTATATAAGAATAGACTGAGGACCTAGGCTACTATAGGCTCACATAGGTTGCACCAGATGTGTATATAGGAATAGACTGAGGACATAGGCTAGTATAGGCTCACATAGGCTACACTAGATGTGTATATTAGAATAGACTGAGGACATAGGCTAGTATAGGCTCACATAGGCTGCACCAGATGTGTATATAAGAATAGACTGAGGACATAGGCTAGTATAGGCTCACATAGGCTGCACCAGATGTGTATATAAGAATAGACTGAGGTCATAGGCTAGTATAGGCTCACATAGGCTCCACCAGATCTCTAAATAAGAATAGACTGAGCACATAGGCTAGTATAGGCTCACATAGGCTACAGCAGATCTCTAAATAAGAATAGACTGAGGACATAGGCTAGTATAGGCTCACATAGGCTACACCAGATGTGTATATAAGAATAGACTGAGGACGTAGGCTAGTATAGGCTCTCATAGGCTGCACCAGATGTGTATATAAGAATAAACTGAGGACATAGGCTAGTATAGGCTACACCAGATCTCTAAATAAGAATAGACTGAGGACATAGGCTAGTATACGCTCACATAGGCTACACCAGATGTGTATATAAGAATAGACTGAGGACATAGGCTAGTATAGGCTCACATAGGCTACACCAGATCTCTAAATAAGAATAGACTGAGGACATAGGCTAGTATAGGCTCACAAAGGCTACACCAGATGTGTATATAAGAATAGACTGAGGACGTAGGCTAGTATAGGCTCTCATAGGCTGCACCAGATGTGTATATAAGAATAGACTGAGGACATGGGCTAGTATAGGCTCACATAGGCTACACCAGATGTGTATATAAGAATAGACTGAGGACATAGGCTAGTATAGGGTCACATAGGCTCCACTGGATGTGTATATAAGAATAGACTGAGGACATAGGCTAGTATAGGCTCACATAGGCTACACCAGATCTCTAAATAAGAATAGACTGAGGACATAGGCTAGTATAGGCTCACATAGGCTACACCAGATGTGTATATAAGAACAGACTGAGGACATAGGCTAGTATAGGCTCACATAGGCTACACCAGATGTGTATATAAGAATAGACTGAGGACATAGGCTAGTATAGGCTCACATAGGCTACACCAGATATGTATATAAGAATAGACTGAGCACATAGGCTAGTATAGGCTTACATAGGCTACACCAGATCTCTAAATAAGTATAGACGGAGGACATAGGCTAGTAAAGGCTCACATAGGCCACACCAGATCTCTAAATAAGAACAGACTGAGGACATAGGTTAGTATAGGCTCACATTGGGTACACCAGATCTCTAAATAGGTACAGACTGGGGAGATAAGCTAGTATAGGCTCACATAGGCTACACCAGATCTCTAAATAAGAATAGACTGAGGACATAGGCTAGTGTAGGCTCACATAGGCTGCACCAGATGTGTATATAAGAATAGACTGAGGACATAGGCTAGTATAGTCTCATATAGGCTACACCAGATCTCCAAATAAGAATAGACTGATGACATAGGCTAGTATAGGCTCTCATAGGCTACACCAGATGTGTATATAAGAATAAACTGAGGACATAGGCTAGTATAGGCTCATATAGGCTACACCAGATCTCTAAATAAGAATAGACTGAGGACATAGGCTAGTATAGGCTCACATAGGCTACACCAGATGTGTATATAAGAATAGACTGAGGACATAGGCTAGTATAGGCTCACATAGGCTGCACCAGATGTGTATATAAGAATAAACTGAGGACATAGGCTAGCATAGGCTACACCAGATCTCTAAATAAGCATAGACTGAGGACATAGGCTAGTATACGCTCACATAGGCTACACCAGATGTGTATATAAGAATAGACTGAGGACGTAGGCTAGTATAGGCTCTCATAGGCTGCACCAGATGTGTATATAAGAATAGGCTGAGGACATGGGCTAGTATAGGCTCACATAGGCTACACCAGATGTGTATATAAGAATAGACTGAGGACATAGGCTAGTATAGGCTCACATAGGCTCCACTGGGTGTGTATATAAGAATAGACTGAGGACATAGGCTAGTATAGGCTCACATAGGCTACATCAGATCTCTAAATAAGAATAGACTGAGGACATAGACTAGTATAGGCTCACAAAGGCTACACCAGATGTGTATATAAGAATAGACTGATAACCTAGGCTAGTATAGGCTCACATAGGCTGCACCAGATGTGTATATAAGAATAGACTGAGGACATAGGCTAGTATAGGCTCACATAGGCTACACCAGACGTGTATATAAGAATAGACTGAGGACATAGGCAAGTATAGGCTCACATAGGCTGCACCATATGTGTATATAAGAATAGACTGAGGACATAGGCAAGTATAGGCTCACATAGGCTGCACCAGATGTGTATATAAGAATAGGCTGAGGACATAGGCAAGTATAGGCTCACATAGGCTGCACCAGATGTGTATATAAGAATAGACTGAGGACATAGGCAAGCATAGGCTCACATAGGCTGCACCATATGTGTATATAAGAATAGACTGAGGACATAGGCTAGTATAGGCTCACATAGGCTGCACCAGATGTGTATATAAGAATAGACTGAGGACATAGGCTAGTATAGGCTCACATAGGCTGCACCAGATGTGTATATAAGAATAGACTGAGGACATAGGCAAGTATAGGCTCACATAGGCTGCACCAGATGTGTATATAAGAATAGGCTGAGGACATAGGCTAGTATAGGCTCACATAGGCTACACCAGATCTCTAAATAAGAATAGACTGAGCACATAGGCTAGTATAGGCTCACACAGGTTACACCAGATGTGTATATAAGAATAGACTGAGGACATAGGCTAGTATAGGCTCACATAGGCTACACCAGATCTCTAAATAAGAATAGACTGAGCACACAGGCTAGTATAGGCTCACATACGCTACACCATATCTCTAAATAATAATAGACTGAGCACATAGGCTAGTATAGGCTAACATAGGCTTCAGCAGATCTGTATATAAGAATAGACTGAGGACATAGGCTAGTATAGGCTCACATAGGCTACACCAGATCTCTACATAAGAATAGACTGAGGACATAGGCTAGTATAGGCTCACATAGGCTGCACCAGATGTTTATATAAGAATAGACCGAGGAAATAGGCTAGTATAGGCTCACATAGGCTGCACCAGATGTGTATATAAAAATAGACTGAGGACATAGGCTAGTATAGGCTCACATAGGCTACACCAGATGTGTATATAAGAATAGACTGAGACCATAGGCTAGTATAGGCTCACATAGGCTGCACCAGATGTGTATATAAAAATAGACTGAGGACATAGGCTAGTATAGGCTCACATAGGCTACACCAGATGTGTATATAAGAATAGACTGAGGCCATAGGCTAGTGTAGGCGCACATAGGCTGCACCAGATGTGTATATAAGAATAAACTGAGGACATAGGCTAGTATAGGCTACACCAGATCTCTAAATAAGAATAGACTGAGGACATAGGCTAGTATACGCTCACATAGGCTACACCAGATGTGTATATAAGAATAGACTGAGGACGTAGGCTAGTATAGGCTCTCATAGGCTGCACCAGATGTGTATATAAGAATAGACTGAGGACATAGGCTAGTATAGGCTCACATAGGCTACACCAGATGTGTATATAAGAATAGACTGAGGACATAGGCTAGTATAGGCTCACATAGGCTCCACTGGATGTGTATATAAGAATAGACTGAGGACATAGGCTAGTATACGCTCACATAGGCTACACCAGATCTCTAAATAAGAATAGACTGAGGACATAGGCTAGTATAGGCTCACATAGGCTACACCAGATGTGTATATAAGAATAAACTAAGGACATAGGCTAGTATAGGCTCACATAGGCTCCACCAGATCTCTAAATAAGTATAGACTAAGGACATAGGCTAGTATAGGCTCACATATGCTGCACCAGATGTGTACATAAGAATAGACTGAGGACATAGACTAGTATAGGCTCACATAGGCTACATCAGATCTCTAAAGAAGAATAGACTGAGGACATAGGCTAGTATAGGCTCACATAGGCTACACCAGATGTGTATATAAGAATAGACTGAGGACCTAGGCTAGTATAGGCTCACATAGGTTGCACCAGATGTGTATATAGGAATAGACTGAGGACATAGGCTAGTATAGGCTCACATAGGCTACACTAGATGTGTATATTAGAATAGACTGAGGACATAGGCTAGTATAGGCTCACATAGGCTGCACCAGATGTGTATATAAGAATAGACTGAGGACATAGGCTAGTATAGGCTGCACCAGATGTGTATATAAGAATAGACTGAAGTCATAGGCTAGTATAGGCTCAGATAGGCTCCACCAGATCTCTAAATAAGAATAGACTGAGCACATAGGCTAGTATAGGCTCACATAGGCTGCACCAGATGTGTATATAAGAATAGACTGAGGACATAGGCTTGTATAGGCTCACATAGGCTACACCAGACGTGTATATAAGAATAGACTGAGGACATAAGCAAGTATAGGCTCACATAGGCTGCACCAGATGTGTATATAAGAATAGGCTGAGGACATAGGCTAGTATAGGCTCACATAGGCTACACCAGATCTCTAAATAAGAATAGACTGAGCACATAGGCTAGTATAGGCTCACACAGGTTACACCAGATGTGTATATAAGAATAGACTGAGGACATAAGCTAGTATAGGCTCACATAGGCTACACCAGATCTCTAAATAAGAATAGACTGAGCACACAGGTTAGTACAGGCTAACATAGGCTTCAGCAGATGTGTATATAAGAATAGACTGAGGACATAGGCTAGTATAGGCTCACATAGACTACACCAGATCTCTAAATAAGAATAGACTGAGGACATAGGCTAGTATAGGCTCACATAGGCTGCACCAGATGTTTATATAAGAATAGACCTAGGACATAGGCTAGTATAGGCTCACATAGGCTGCACCAGATGTGTATATAAAAATAGACTGAGGACATAGGCTAGTATAGGCTCACATAGGCTACACCAGATGTGTATATAAGAATAGACTGAGGCCATAGGCTAGCGTAGGCGCACATAGGCTGCACCAGATTTGTATATAAGAATAGACTGAGGACATAGGCTAGTACAGGCTCAGATAGGCTGCACCAGATGTGTATTTAAGAATAGACTGAGGACATAGGCTAGTATAGGCTCACATAGGCTGCACGCAGGTGTGTATATAAGAATAGACTGAGGACATAGGCTAGTATAGGCTCACATAGGGTACACCAGATCTCTAAATAAGAATAGACTGAGGACATAGGCTAGTATAGGCTCACATAGGCTACACCAGATGTGTATATAAGAATAAACTAAGGACATAGGCTAGTATAGGCCCACATAGGCTCCACCAGATCTCTAAATAAGTATAGACTAAGGACATAGGCTAGTATAGGCTCACATAGGCTGCACCAGATGTGTATATAAGAATAGACTGAGGACATAGGCTAGTATAGGCTCACATAGGCTACACCAGATCTCTAAAGAAGAATAGACTGAGGACATAGGCTAGTATAGGCTCACATAGGCTACACCAGATGTGTATATAAGAATAGACTGAGGACCTAGGCTACTATAGGCTCACATAGGTTGCACCAGATGTGTATATAGGAATAGACTGAGGACATAGACTAGTATAGGCTCACATAGGCTACACTAGATGTGTATATTAGAATAGACTGAGGACATAGGCTAGTATAGGCTCACATAGGCTGCACCAGATGTGTATATAAGAATAGACTGAGGACATAGGCTAGTATAGGCTCACATAGGCTGCACCAGATGTGTATATAAGAATAGACTGAGGTCATAGGCTAGTATAGGCTCACATAGGCTCCACCAGATCTCTAAATAAGAATAGACTGAGCACATAGGCTAGTATAGGCTCACATAGGCTACAGCAGATCTCTAAATAAGAATAGACTGAGGACATAGGCTAGTATAGGCTCACATAGGCTACACCAGATGTGTATATAAGAATAGACTGAGGACGTAGGCTAGTATAGGCTCTCATAGGCTGCACCAGATGTGTATATAAGAATAAACTGAGGACATAGGCTAGTATAGGCTACACCAGATCTCTAAATAAGAATAGACTGAGGACATAGGCTAGTATACGCTCACATAGGCTACACCAGATGTGTATATAAGAATAGACTGAGGACGTAGGCTAGTATAGGCTCTCATAGGCTGCACCAGATGTGTATATAAGAATAGACTGAGGACATAGGCTGGTATAGGCTCACATAGGCTACACCAGATGTGTATATAAGAATAGACTGAGGACATAGGCTAGTATAGGCTCACATAGGCTCCACTGGATGTGTATATAAGAATAGACTGAGGACATAGGCTAGTATAGGCTCACATAGGCTACACCAGATCTCTAAATAAGAATAGACTGAGGACATAGGCTAGTATAGGCTCACAAAGGCTACACCAGATGTGTATATAAGAATAGACTGGTAACCTAGGCTAGTATAGGCTCACATAGGCTGCACCAGATGTGTATATAAGAATAGACTGAGGACATAGGCTAGTATTTGCTCACATAGGCTACACCAGATCTCTAAATAAGAATAGACTGAGGACATAGGCTAGTATAGGCTCACATAGGGTACACCAGATCTCTAAATAGGTACAGACTGGGGAGATAAGCTAGTATAGGCTCACATAGGCTACACCAGATCTCTAAATAAGAACAGACTGAGGACATAGGCTAGTATAGGCTCACATACGCTACACCAGATGCGTATATAAGAATAGACTGAGGACATAGGCTAGTATAGGCTCACATAGGCTACACCAGATGCGAATATAAGAATAGACTTAGGACATAGGCTAGTATAGGCTCACATAGGCTACACAAGATGTGTATATAAGAATTGACTGAGCACATAGGCTAGTATAGGCTCACATAGGGTACACCAGATCTCTAAATAGGTACAGACTGGGGAGACAAGCTAGTATAGGCTCACACAGGCTACACCAGATCTATAAATAAGAATAGACTGTGGACATAGGCTAGTATAGGCTCACATAGGCTACACCAGATGTGTATATAAGAACAGACTGAGCACATAGGCTAGTATAGGCTCAAATAGGCTACACCAGATCTCTAAATAAGAACAGACTGAGGACATAGGCTAGTATAGGCTCACATAGGCTACACCAGATGTGTATATAAGAATAGACTGAGGACATAGGCTAGTATAGGCTCACATAGGCTACACCAGATATGTATATAAGAATAGACTGAGCACATAGGCTAGTATAGGCTTACATAGGCTACACCAGATCTCTAAATAAGTATAGACGGAGGACATAGGCTAGTAAAGGCTCACATAGGCCACACCAGATCTCTAAATAAGAACAGACTGAGGACATAGGTTAGTATAGGCTCACATAGGGTACACCAGATCTCTAAATAGGTACAGACTGGGGAGATAAGCTAGTATAGGCTCACATAGGCTACAACAGATCTCTAAATAAGAATAGACTGAGGACATAGGCTAGTGTAGGCTCACATAGGCTGCACCAGATGTGTATATAAGAATAGACTGAGGACATAGGCTAGTATAGGCTCATATAGGCTACACCAGATCTCCAAATAAGAATAGACTGATGACATAGGCTAGTATAGGCTCTCATAGGCTACACCAGATGTGTATATAAGAATAAACTGAGGACATAGGCTAGTATAGGCTCATATAGGCTACACCAGATCTCTAAATAAGAATAGACTGAGGACATAGGCTAGTATAGGCTCACATAGGCTACACCAGATGTGTATATAAGAATAGACTGAGGACATAGGCTAGTATAGGCTCACATAGGCTGCACCAGATGTGTATATAAGAATAAACTGAGGACATAGGCTAGCATAGGCTACACCAGATCTCTAAATAAGCATAGACTGAGGACATAGACTAGTATACGCTCACATAGGCTACACCAGATGTGTATATAAGAATAGACTGAGGACGTAGGCTAGTATAGGCTCTCATAGGCTGCACCAGATGTGTATATAAGAATAGGCTGAGGACATGGGCTAGTATAGGCTCACATAGGCTACACCAGATGTGTATATAAGAATAGACTGAGGACATAGGCTAGTATAGGCTCACATAGGCTCCACTGGATGTGTATATAAGAATAGACTGAGGACATAGGCTAGTATAGGCTCACATAGGCTACATCAGATCTCTAAATAAGAATAGACTGAGGACATAGACCAGTATAGGCTCACAAAGGCTACACCAGATGTGTATATAAGAATAGACTGATAACCTAGGCTAGTATAGGCTCACATAGGCTGCACCAGATGTGTATATAAGAATAGACTGAGGACATAGGCTAGTATAGGCTCACATAGGCTACACCAGACGTGTATATAAGAATAGACTGAGGACATAGGCAAGTATAGGCTCACATAGGCTGCACCATATGTGTATATAAGAATAGACTGAGGACATAGGCAAGAATAGGCTCACATAGGCTGCACCAGATGTGTATATAAGAATAGGCTGAGGACATAGGCTAGTATAGGCTCACATAGGCTGCACCAGATGTGTATATAAGAATAGGCTGAGGACATAGGCAAGTATAGGCTCACATAGGCTGCACCAGATGTGTATATAAGAATAGACTGAGGACATAGGCAAGTATAGGCTCACATAGGCTGCACCAGATGTGTATATAAGAATAGACTGAGGACATAGGCTAGTATAGGCTCACATAGGCTGCACCAGATGTGTATATAAGAATAGACTGAGGACATAGGCTAGTATAGGCTCACATAGGCTGCACCAGATGTGTATATAAGAATAGACTGAGGACATAGGCAAGTATAGGCTCACATAGGCTGCACCAGATGTGAATATAAGAATAGGCTGAGGACATAGGCTAGTATAGGCTCACATAGGCTACACCAGATCTCTAAATAAGAATAGACTGAGCACATAGGCTAGTATAGGCTCACACAGGTTACACCAGATGTGTATATAAGAATAGACTGAGGACATAGGCTAGTATAGGCTCACATAGGCTACACCAGATCTCTAACTAAGAATAGACTGAGCACACAGGCTAGTATAGGCTCACATACGCTACACCATATCTCTAAATAATAATAGACTGAGCACATAGGCTAGTATAGGCTAACATAGGCTTCAGCAGATCTGTATATAAGAATAGACTGAGGACATAGGCTAGTATAGGCTCACATAGGCTACACCAGATCTCTACATAAGAACAGACTGAGGACATAGGCTAGTATAGGCTCACATAGGCTGCACCAGATGTTTATATAAGAATAGACCGAGGACATAGGCTAGTATAGGCTCACATAGGCTGCACCAGATGTGTATATAAAAATAGACTGAGGACATAGGCTAGTATAGGCTCACATAGGCTACACCAGATGTGTATATAAGAATAGACTGAGGCCATAGGCTAGTATAGGCTCACATAGGCTGCACCAGATGTGTATATAAAAATAGACTGAGGACATAGGCTAGTATAGGCTCACATAGGCTACACCAGATGTGTATATAAGAATAGACTGAGGCCATAGGCTAGTGTAGGCGCACATAGGCTGCACCAGATTTGTATATAAGAATAGACTGAGGACATAGGCTAGTATAGGCTCAGATAGGCTGCACCAGATGTGTATTTAAGAATAGACTGAGGACATAGGCTAGTATAGGCTCACATAGGCTGCACGCAGGTGTGTATATAAGAATAGACTGAGGACATAGGCTAGTATAGGCTCACATAGGGTACACCAGATCTCTAAATAAGAATAGACTGAGGACATAGGCTAGTATAGGCTCACATAGGCTACACCAGATGTGTATATAAGAATAAACTAAGGACATAGGCTAGTATAGGCTCACATAGGCTCCACCAGATCTCTAAATAAGTATAGACTAAGGACATAGGCTAGTATAGGCTCACATAGGCTGCACCAGATGTGTATATAAGAATAGACTGAGGACATAGGCTAGTATAGGCTCACATAGGCTACACCAGATCTCTAAAGAAGAATAGACTGAGGACATAGGCTAGTATAGGCTCACATAGGCTACACCAGATGTGTATATTAGAATAGACTGAGGACATAGGCTAGTATAGGCTCACATAGGCTGCACCAGATGTGTATATAAGAATAGACTGAGGACATAGGCTAGTATAGGCTCACATAGGCTACACCAGATGTGTATATTAGAATAGACTGAGGACATAGGCTAGTATAGGCTCACATAGGCTGCACCAGATGTGTATATAATAATAGACTGAGGACATAGGCTAGTATAGGCTCACATAGGCTACACCAGATGTGTATATAAGCATAGAGTGGGGACATAAGCTAGTATAGGCTCACATAGGCTGCACCAGATGTGTATATAAGAATAGACTGAGGACATAGGCTAGTATAGGCTCAGATAGGTTGCACCAGATGTGTATATAACAATAGACTGAGCACATAGGCTAGTATAGGCTCACTTAGGCTGCACCGGATGTGTATATAAGAATAGACTGAGGACATAGGCTAGTATAGGCTCACATAGGCTACACCAGCTGTGTATATAGGAATAGACTGAGGACATAGGCTAGCATAGGCTCACATAGGCTGCACCGGATGTGTATATAAGAATAGACTGAGGACATAGGCTAGTACAGGCTCACATAGGCTACACCAGATGTGTTAATAAGAATAGACTGAGGACATAGGCTAGTATAGGCTCACATAGACTGCACCAGATGGGTATATAAGAATAGACTGAGGACATAGGTTAGTATAGGCTCACATAGGCTGCACTAGATGTGTATATAAGAACAGACTGAGGACATAGGCTAGTATAGGCTCACATAGGCTACACCAGATGTGTACATAAGAATAGACTGAGGACATAGGCTAGTGTAGGCTCACATAGGCTGCACCAGTTGTGTATATCAGAATAGACTGAGGACATAGGCTAGTATAGGCTCTCATAGGCTGCACCAGATGTGTATATAAGACTAGACTGAGGACATAGGCTAGTATAGGCTCACATAGGCTACACCAGATGTGTATATAAGAATAGACTGAGGATATAGGCTAGTATAGGCTCACATAGGCTGCACCAGATGTGTATATAGGCATAGACTGAGGACATAAGCTAGTATAGGCTCAGATAGGCTACACCAGATGTGTATATAGGAATAGACTGAGGACATAAGCTAGTATAGGCTCACATAGGCTACAAGAGATCTCTAAATAAGAATAGACTGAGCACATAGGCTAGTATAGGCTCACATAGGCTACACCAGATGTGTATATGAGAACAGACTGAGGACATAGGCTAGTATAGGCTCACATAGGCTACACCAGATGTGTATATAAGAATAGACTGAGGACATAGGCTAGTATAGGCTCACATAGGCTATACCAGATATGTATATAAGAATAGACTGAGCACATAGGCTAGTATAGGCTTACATAGGCTACACCAGATCTCTAAATAAGTATAGACGGAGGACACAGGCTAGTAAAGGCTCACATAGGCCACACCAGATCTCTAAATAAGAACAGACTGAGGACATAGGTTAGTATAGGCTCACATAGGGTACACCAGATCTCTAAATAGATACAGACTGGGGAGATAAGCTAGTATAGGCTCACATAGGCTACACCAGATCTCTAAATAAGAATAGACTGAGGACATAGGCTAGTGTAGGCTCACATAGGCTGCACCAGATGTGTATATAAGAATAGACTGAGGACATAGGCTAGTATAGGCTCATATAGGCTACACCAGATCTCCAAATAAGAATAGACTGATGACATAGGCTAGTATAGGCTCTCATAGGCTACACCAGATGTGTATATAAGAATAAACTGAGGACATAGGCTAGTATAGGCTCATATAGGCTACACCAGATCTCTAAATAAGAATAGACTGAGGACATAGGCTAGTATAGGCTCACATAGGCTACACCAGATGTGTATATAAGAATGGACTGAGCACATAGGCTAGTATAGGCTCAAATAGGCTACACCAGATCCCTAATAAGAATAGACTGAGGACATAGGCTAGTATAGGCTCACAAAGGCTACACCAGATCTCTAAATAAGTATAGACTCAGGACATAGGCTAGTATAGGCTCACATAGGCTACACCAGATGTGTATATAAGAATAGACTGAGGACATAGGCTAGTATAGGCTCACACAGGCTACACCAGATGTGTATATAAGAATAGACTGAGGACATAAGCTAGTATAGGCTCAGATAGGCTACACCAGATCTCTAAATAAGAATAGACTGAGGACATAGGCTAGTATAGGCTCACATAGGCTACACCAGATGTGTATATATGAATGGACTGAGCACATAGGCTAGTATAGGCTCACATAGGCTACACCACAACTCTAAATAAGAATAGACTGAGGACTTAGGCTAGTATAGGCTCACATAGGCTACACCAGATGTGTATATAAGAATAGACTGAGGACATAGGTTAGTATAGGCTCACATAGGTTACACCAGATCTCTAAATAAGAATAGACTGAGGACATAGGCTAGTATAGGCTCACATAGGCTACACCAGATCTCTAAATAAGTATAGACTGAGGACATAGGCTAGTATAGGCTCACATAGGCTGCACCAGATGTGTATATAAGAATAGGCTGAGGACATAGGCTAGTATAGGCTCAAATAGGCTACACCAGATCTCTAAATAAGAATAGACTGAGGACATAGGCTAGTATAGGCTCACATAGGCTACACCAGATGTGTATATAAGAATAGACTGACGACATAGGCTAGTATAGGCTCACATAGGCTACACCAGATGCGTATATAAGACTAGACTGAGGACATAGGCTAGTATAGGCTCACATAGGCTACACCAGATGTGTATATAAGAATAGACTGAACACATAGGCTAGTATAGGCTCACATGGGCTACACCTAATGTGTATATAACAATATACTGAGGACATAGGCTAGTATAGGCTAAGATAGGCTGCACCAGATGTGTATATAAGAATAGACTGAGGACATAGGCTAGTATAGGCTCACATAGGCTACACCAGATGTGTATATAAGAATAGACTGAGCACATAGGCTAGTATAGGCTTACATAGGCTACACCAGATCTCTAAATAAGTATAGACGGAGGACATAGGCTAGTAAAGGCTCACATAGGCCACACCAGATCTCTAAATAAGAACAGACTGAGGACATAGGTTAGTATAGGCTCACATAGGGTACACCAGATCTCTAAATAGGTACAGACTGGGGAGATAAGCTAGTATAGGCTCACATAGGCTACACCAGATCTCTAAATAAGAATAGACTGAGGACATAGGCTAGTGTAGGCTCACATAGGCTGCACCAGATGTGTATATAAGAATAGACTGAGGACATAGGCTAGTATAGGCTCATATAGGCTACACCAGATCTCCAAATAAGAATAGACTGATGACATAGGCTAGTATAGGCTCTCATAGGCTACACCAGATGTGTATATAAGAATAAACTGAGGACATAGGCTAGTATAGGCTCATATAGGCTACACCAGATCTCTAAATAAGAATAGACTGAGGACATAGGCTAGTATAGGCTCACATAGGCTACACCAGATGTGTATATAAGAATAGACTGAGGACATAGGCTAGTATAGGCTCACATAGGCTGCACCAGATGTGTATATAAGAATAAACTGAGGACATAGGCTAGCATAGGCTACACCAGATCTCTAAATAAGCATAGACTGAGGACATAGACTAGTATACGCTCACATAGGCTACACCAGATGTGTATATAAGAATAGACTGAGGACGTAGGCTAGTATAGGCTCTCATAGGCTGCACCAGATGTGTATATAAGAATAGGCCTAGGACATGGGCTAGTATAGGCTCACATAGGCTACACCAGATGTGTATATAAGAATAGACTGAGGACATAGGCTAGTATAGGCTCACATAGGCTCCACTGGATGTGTATATAAGAATAGACTGAGGACATAGGCTAGTATAGGCTCACATAGGCTACATCAGATCTCTAAATAAGAATAGACTGAGGACATAGACCAGTATAGGCTCACAAAGGCTACACCAGATGTGTATATAAGAATAGACTGATAACCTAGGCTAGTATAGGCTCACATAGGCTGCACCAGATGTGTATATAAGAATAGACTGAGGACATAGGCTAGTATAGGCTCACATAGGCTACACCAGACGTGTATATAAGAATAGACTGAGGACATAGGCAAGTATAGGCTCACATAGGCTGCACCATATGTGTATATAAGAATAGACTGAGGACATAGGCAAGAATAGGCTCACATAGGCTGCACCAGATGTGTATATAAGAATAGGCTGAGGACATAGGCTAGTATAGGCTCACATAGGCTGCACCAGATGTGTATATAAGAATAGGCTGAGGACATAGGCAAGTATAGGCTCACATAGGCTGCACCAGATGTGTATATAAGAATAGACTGAGGACATAGGCAAGTATAGGCTCACATAGGCTGCACCAGATGTGTATATAAGAATAGACTGAGGACATAGGCTAGTATAGGCTCACATAGGCTGCACCAGATGTGTATATAAGAATAGACTGAGGACATAGGCTAGTATAGGCTCACATAGGCTGCACCAGATGTGTATATAAGAATAGACTGAGGACATAGGCAAGTATAGGCTCACATAGGCTGCACCAGATGTGAATATAAGAATAGGCTGAGGACATAGGCTAGTATAGGCTCACATAGGCTACACCAGATCTCTAAATAAGAATAGACTGAGCACATAGGCTAGTATAGGCTCACACAGGTTACACCAGATGTGTATATAAGAATAGACTGAGGACATAGGCTAGTATAGGCTCACATAGGCTACACCAGATCTCTAAATAAGAATAGACTGAGCACACAGGCTAGTATAGGCTCACATACGCTACACCATATCTCTAAATAATAATAGACTGAGCACATAGGCTAGTATAGGCTAACATAGGCTTCAGCAGATCTGTATATAAGAATAGACTGAGGACATAGGCTAGTATAGGCTCACATAGGCTACACCAGATCTCTACATAAGAATAGACTGAGGACATAGGCTAGTATAGGCTCACATAGGCTGCACCAGATGTTTATATAAGAATAGACCGAGGACATAGGCTAGTATAGGCTCACATAGGCTGCACCAGATGTGTATATAAAAATAGACTGAGGACATAGGCTAGTATAGGCTCACATAGGCTACACCAGATGTGTATATAAGAATAGACTGAGGCCATAGGCTAGTATAGGCTCACATAGGCTGCACCAGATGTGTATATAAAAATAGACTGAGGACATAGGCTAGTATAGGCTCACATAGGCTACACCAGATGTGTATATAAGAATAGACTGAGGCCATAGGCTAGTGTAGGCGCACATAGGCTGCACCAGATTTGTATATAAGAATAGACTGAGGACATAGGCTAGTATAGGCTCAGATAGGCTGCACCAGATGTGTATTTAAGAATAGACTGAGGACATAGGCTAGTATAGGCTCACATAGGCTGCACGCAGGTGTGTATATAAGAATAGACTGAGGACATAGGCTAGTATAGGCTCACATAGGGTACACCAGATCTCTAAATAAGAATAGACTGAGGACATAGGCTAGTATAGGCTCACATAGGCTACACCAGATGTGTATATAAGAATAAACTAAGGACATAGGCTAGTATAGGCTCACATAGGCTCCACCAGATCTCTAAATAAGTATAGACTAAGGACATAGGCTAGTATAGGCTCACATAGGCTGCACCAGATGTGTATATAAGAATAGACTGAGGACATAGGCTAGTATAGGCTCACATAGGCTACACCAGATCTCTAAAGAAGAATAGACTGAGGACATAGGCTAGTATAGGCTCACATAGGCTACACCAGATGTGTATATTAGAATAGACTGAGGACATAGGCTAGTATAGGCTCACATAGGCTGCACCAGATGTGTATATAAGAATAGACTGAGGACATAGGCTAGTATAGGCTCACATAGGCTACACCAGATGTGTATATTAGAATAGACTGAGGACATAGGCTAGTATAGGCTCACATAGGCTGCACCAGATGTGTATATAAGAATAGACTGAGGACATAGGCTAGTATAGGCTCACATAGGCTACACCAGATGTGTATATAAGCATAGAGTGGGGACATAAGCTAGTATAGGCTCACATAGGCTGCACCAGATGTGTATATAAGAATAGACTGAGGACATAGGCTAGTATAGGCTCAGATAGGTTGCACCAGATGTGTATATAACAATAGACTGAGCACATAGGCTAGTATAGGCTCACTTAGGCTGCACCGGATGTGTATATAAGAATAGACTGAGGACATAGGCTAGTATAGGCTCACATAGGCTACACCAGCTGTGTATATAGGAATAGACTGAGGACATAGGCGAGCATAGGCTCACATAGGCTGCACCGGATGTGTATATAAGAATAGACTGAGGACATAGGCTAGTACAGGCTCACATAGGCTACACCAGATGTGTTAATAAGAATAGACTGAGGACATAGGCTAGTATAGGCTCACATAGACTGCACCAGATGGGTATATAAGAATAGACTGAGGACATAGGTTAGTATAGGCTCACATAGGCTGCACTAGATGTGTATATAAGAACAGACTGAGGACATAGGCTAGTATAGGCTCACATAGGCTACACCAGATGTGTACATAAGAATAGACTGAGGACATAGGCTAGTGTAGGCTCACATAGGCTGCACCAGTTGTGTATATCAGAATAGACTGAGGACATAGGCTAGTATAGGCTCTCATAGGCTGCACCAGATGTGTATATAAGACTAGACTGAGGACATAGGCTAGTATAGGCTCACATAGGCTACACCAGATGTGTATATAAGAATAGACTGAGGATATAGGCTAGTATAGGCTCACATAGGCTGCACCAGATGTGTATATAGGCATAGACTGAGGACATAAGCTAGTATAGGCTCAGATAGGCTACACCAGATGTGTATATAGGAATAGACTGAGGACATAAGCTAGTATAGGCTCACATAGGCTACAAGAGATCTCTAAATAAGAATAGACTGAGCACATAGGCTAGTATAGGCTCACATAGGCTACACCAGATGTGTATATGAGAACAGACTGAGGACATAGGCTAGTATAGGCTCACATAGGCTACACCAGATGTGTATATAAGAATAGACTGAGGACATAGGCTAGTATAGGCTCACATAGGCTACACCAGATATGTATATAAGAATAGACTGAGCACATAGGCTAGTATAGGCTTACATAGGCTACACCAGATCTCTAAATAAGTATAGACGGAGGACACAGGCTAGTAAAGGCTCACATAGGCCACACCAGATCTCTAAATAAGAACAGACTGAGGACATAGGTTAGTATAGGCTCACATAGGGTACACCAGATCTCTAAATAGATACAGACTGGGGAGATAAGCTAGCATAGGCTCACATAGGCTACACCAGATCTCTAAATAAGAATAGACTGAGGACATAGGCTAGTGTAGGCTCACATAGGCTGCACCAGATGTGTATATAAGAATAGACTGAGGACATAGGCTAGTATAGGCTCATATAGGCTACACCAGATCTCCAAATAAGAATAGACTGATGACATAGGCTAGTATAGGCTCTCATAGGCTACACCAGATGTGTATATAAGAATAAACTGAGGACATAGGCTAGTATAGGCTCATATAGGCTACACCAGATCTCTAAATAAGAATAGACTGAGGACATAGGCTAGTATAGGCTCACATAGGCTACACCAGATGTGTATATAAGAATGGACTGAGCACATAGGCTAGTATAGGCTCAAATAGGCTACACCAGATCCCTAATAAGAATAGACTGAGGACATAGGCTAGTATAGGCTCACAAAGGCTACACCAGATCTCAAAATAGGTATAGACTCAGGACATAGGCTAGTATAGGCTCACATAGGCTACACCAGATGTGTATATAAGAATAGACTGAGGACATAGGCTAGTATAGGCTCACACAGGCTACACCAGATGTGTATATAAGAATAGACTGAGGACATAAGCTAGTATAGGCTCAGATAGGCTACACCAGATCTCTAAATAAGAATAGACTGAGGACATAGGCTAGTATAGGCTCACATAGGCTACACCAGATGTGTATATATGAATGGACTGAGCACATAGGCTAGTATAGGCTCACATAGGCTACACCACAACTCTAAATAAGAATAGACTGAGGACTTAGGCTAGTATAGGCTCACATAGGCTACACCAGATGTGTATATAAGAATAGACTGAGGACATAGGTTAGTATAGGCTCACATAGGTTACACCAGATCTCTAAATAAGAATAGACTGAGGACATAGTCTAGTATAGGCTCACATAGGCTACACCAGATCTCTAAATAAGTATAGACTGAGGACATAGGCTAGTATAGGCTCACATAGGCTGCACCAGATGTGTATATAAGAATAGGCTGAGGACATAGGCTAGTATAGGCTCACATAGGCTATACCAGATCTCTAAATAAGAATAGACTGAGGACATAGGCTAGTATAGGCTCACATAGGCTACACCAGATGTGTATATAAGAATAGACTGACGACATAGGCTAGTATAGGCTCACATAGGCTACACCAGATGCGTATATAAGACTAGACTGAGGACATAGGCTAGTATAGGCTCACATAGGCTACACCAGATGTGTATATAAGAATAGACTGAACACATAGGCTAGTATAGGCTCACATGGGCTACACCTAATGTGTATATAACAATATACTGAGGACATAGGCTAGTATAGGCTAAGATAGGCTGCACCAGATGTGTATATAAGAATAGACTGAGGACATAGGCTAGTATAGGCTCACATAGGCTACACCAGATGTGTATATAAGAATAGACTGAGGACATAGGCTAGTATAGGCTCACATAGGCTGCACCAGATGTGTATATAGGAATAGACTGAGGACATAAGCTAGTATAGGCTCAGATAGGCTACACCAGATGTGTATATAGGAATAGACTGAGGACATAAGTTAGTATAGGCTCACATAGGCTACAAGAGATCTCTAAATAACAATAGACTGAGCACATAGGCTAGCATAGGCTCACATAGGCTACACCAGGTCTCTAAATAAGATTCCACTGAGCACATAGGCTAGCATAGGCTCACATAGGCTACACCAGATCTCTAAATAAGAATAGACTGAGCACATACGCTAGTATAGGTTCACATAGGCTACACCAGATCTCTAAATAAGAATAGCCTGAGGACATAGGCTAGTATAGGCTCACATAGGCTACACCAGATCTCTAAATAAGAATAGACTGAGCACATAGGCCAGTATAGGCTCACATAGGCTACACCAGATCTCTAAATAAGAACAGACTGAGGACATAGACTAGTATAGGCTCACATAGGCTACACCAGATCTCTAAATAAGAATAGACTGAGCACATAGGCCAGTATAGGCTCACATAGGCTACACCAGATCTCTAAATAAGAATAGACTGAGGACATAGACTAGTATAGGCTCACATAGGCTACACCAGATGTGTATATAAGAATAGACTGAGGACATAGGCTAGTATAGGCTCACATAGGCTACACCAGATTCGTATATAAGAATAGACTGAGGACATAGGCTAGTATAGGCTCACATAGGCTACACCAGATGTGTATATAAGAATTGACTGCGCACATAGGCTAGTATAGGCTCACATAGGGTACACCAGATCTCTAAATAGGTACAGACTGGGGAGATAAGCTAGTATAGGCTCACATAGGCTACACCAGATGCGTATATAAGAATAGACTGAGGACATAGGCCAGTATAGGCTCACACAGGCTACACCAAATGTGTATATAAGAATAGACTGAGGACATAAGGTAGTATTGGCTCAGATAGGCTACACCAGATGTGTATATAAGAATAGACTGAGCACATAGGCTAGTATAGGCTCACATAGGCTACACCACATCTCTAAATAAGAATAGACTGAGGACATAGGCTAGTACAGGCTCACATAGGCTACACCAGATGTGTATATAAGAATAGACTGAGGACATAGGCTAGTATAGGCTCACATAGGCTACACCAGATGTGTATATAAGAATAGACTGACGACAAAGGCTAGTATGGGCTCACATAGGCTACACCAGATCTCTAAATAAGAATAGACTGAGGACATAGGCTAGTATAGGCTCACATAGGCTACACCAGATCTCTAAATAAGTATAGACTGAGGACATAGGCTAGTATAGGCTCACATAGGCTGCACCAGATGTGTATATAAGAATAGACTGAGGACATAGGCTAGTATAGGCTCAGATAGGCTGCACCAGATGTGTATATAAAAATAGACTGGGGACATAGGCTAGTATAGGCTCACATAGGCTGCACCGGATGTGTATATAAGAGTAGACTGAGGACATAGGCTAGTATAGGCTCACATAGGCTACACCAGATCTCTAAATAAGTATAGACTGAGGACATAGGCTAGTATAGGCTCACATAGGCTGCACCGGATGTGTATATAAGAGTAGACTGAGGACATAGGCTAGTATAGGCTCACATAGGCTACACCAGATATGTATATAAGAATAAACTGAGGACATAGGCTAGTATAGGCTCATATAGGCTACACCAGATCTCTAAATAAGAATAGACTGAGGACATAGGCTAGTATAGGCTCACATAGGCTACACCAGATGTGTATATAAGAATAAACTGAGGACATAGGCAAGTATAGGCTCACATAGGCTGAACCAGATGCGTATATAAGAATAGGCTGAGGACATAGGCTAGTATAGGCTCACATAGGCTACACAAGATGTGTATATAAGAATAGACTGAGCACATAGGCTAGTATAGGCTCACATAGGCTGCACCAGATGTGTATATAAGAATACACTGAGGACATAGGCTAGTATAGCCTCACATAGGCTACACCTGATGTGTATATAGGAATAGACTGAGGGCATAGGCTAGTATAGGCTCACATAGGATGAACCAGATGTGTATATAAGAATAGACTGAGTACATAGGCTAGTATAGGCTCACATAAGCTACACCAGATGTTTTATAAGCATAGAATGAGGACATAGGCTAGTATAGGCTCACATAGGCTGCACCAGATGTGTATATAAGAATAGACTGAGGACATAGGCTAGTATAGGCTCACATAGGCAACACCAGATCTCTAAATAAGACTAGACTGAGGACATAGACTAGTACAGGCTCACATAGGGTACACCAGATCTCTAAATAAGAATTGACTGAGGACATAGGCTAGTATAGGCTCAAATAGGCTACACAAGATGCGTATATAAGAATAGACTGAGGACATAGCCTAGTATAGGCTCACATAGGCTACACCAGATTCGTATATAAGAATAGACTGAGGACATAGGATATTATAGGCTCACAAAGGCTACACCAGATGTGTATATAAGAATTGACTGAGCACATAGGCTAGTATAGGCTCACATAGGGTACACCAGATCTCTAAATAGGTACAGACTGGGGAGGTAAGTTAGTATAGGCTCACATAGGCTACACCAGATCTCTAAATAAGAATAGACTGAGGACATAGGCTAGTATAGGCTCAACTAGGCTACACCAGATGCGTATATAAGAATAGACTGAGGACATAGGCTAGTATAGCCTCACATAGGCTACACCAGATGTGTATATAAGAATAGACTGAGCACATAGGCTAGTATATGCTCACATAGGCTACACCAGATGTGTATATAAGAATAGACTGAGCACATAGGCTAGTATAGGCTCAAATAGGCTACACCAGATCTCTAAATAAGAATAGACTGAGGACATAGGCTAGTATAGGCTCACAAAGGCTACACCAGATCTCTAAATAAGTATAGACTCAGGACATAGGCTAGTATAGGCTCACATAGGCTACACCAGATGTGTATATAAGAATAGACTGAGGACATAGGCTAGTATAGGCTCACACAGGCTACACCAGATGTGTATATAAGAATAGACTGAGGACATAAGCTAGTATAGGCTCAGATAGGCTACACCAGATGTGTATATAAGAATAGACTGAGCACATAGGCTAGTATAGGCTCACATAGGCTACACCACATCTCTAAATAAGAATAGACTGAGGACATAGGCTAGTATAGGCTCACATAGGCTACACCAGATGTGTATATAAGAATAGACTGAGGACATAGGCTAGTATAGGCTCACATAGGCTGCACCAGATGTGTATATAAGAATAAACTGAGGACATAGGCTAGTATAGGCTACACCAGATCTCTAAATAAGAATAGACTGAGGACATAGGCTAGTATACGCTCACATAGGATACACCAGATGTGTATATAAGAATAGACTGAGGACATAGGCTAGTATAGGCTCTCATAGGCTGCACCAGATGTGTATATAAGAATAGGCTGAGGACATAGGCTAGTATAGGCTCACATAGGCTACACCAGATGTGTATATAAGAATTGACTGAGCACATAGGCTAGTATAGGCTCACATAGGGTACACCAGATCTCTAAATATGTACTGACTGGGGAGATAAGCTAGTATAGGCTCACATAGGCTACATCAGATCTCTAAATAAGAATAGACTGAGGACATAGGCTAGTATAGGCTCACATAGGCTACACCAGATGCGTATATAAGAATAGACTGAGGACATAGGCCAGTATAGGCTCCACAGGCTACACCAGATGTGTATATAAGAATAGACTGAGGAAATAAGCTAGTATTGGCTCAGATAGGCTACACCAGATGTGTATATAAGAATAGACTGAGCACATAGGCTAGTATAGGCTCACATAGGCTACACCACATCTCTAAATAAGAATAGACTGAGGACATAGGCTAGTACAGGCTCACATAGGCTACACCAGATGTGTATATAAGAATAGACTGAGGACATAGGTTAGTATAGGCTCACATAGGATACACCAGATCTCTAAATAAGAATAGACTGAGGACATAGGCTAGTATAGGCTCACATAGGCTACACCAGATGTGTATATAAGAATAGACTGAGGACATAGGCTAGTATAGGCTCACATAGGATACACCACATCTCTAAATAAGAATAGACTGAGGACATAGGCTAGTATAGGCTCACATAGGCTACACCAGATGTGTATATAAGAATAGACTGACGACATAGGCTAGTATAGGCTCACATAGGCTACACCAGATGCGTATATAAGACTAGACTGAGGACATAGGCTAGTATAGGCTCACATAGGCTACACCAGATGTGTATATAAGAATAGACTGAACACATAGGCTAGTATAGGCTCACATGGGCTACACCAGATGTGTATATAACAATATACTGAGGACATAGGCTAGTATAGGCTAAGATAGGCTACACCAGATGTGGATATAAGAATAGACTGAGCACATAGGCTAGTATAGGCTCAAATAGGCTACACCAGATCTCTAAATAGGAATAGACTGAGGACATAGGCTAGTATAGAGTCACATAGGCTACACCAGATGTGTATATAAGAATAGGCTGAGCACATAGGCTAGAATAGGCTCACATAGGCTACACCAGATGTGTATATAAGAATAGACTGAGGACATAGACTAGTATAGGCTCACATAGGATACACCAGATGTGTATATAAGAATAGACTGAGGACATAGGCTAGTATAGGCTCAGATAGGCTACACCAGGTGTGTATATAAGAATAGACTGAGCACATAGGCTAGTATAAGCTTACATAGGCTACACCAGATCTCTAAATAAGTATAGACTGAGGACATAGGCTAGTATAGGCTCACATAGGCTACACCAGATCTCTAAATAAGAATAGACTGAGGACATAGGTTAGTATAGGCTCACATAGGGTACACCAGATCTCTAAATAGGTACAGACTGGGGAGATAAGCTAGTATAGGCTCACATAGGCTACACCAGATCTCTAAATAAGAATAGACTGAGGACATAGCCTAGTATAGGCTCACATAGGCTGCACCAGATTTCTATATAAGAATAGACTGAGGACATAGGCTAGTATAGGCTCATATAGGCTGCACCAGATGTGTATATAAGAATAGACTGCGGACATAGGCTAGTATAGGCTCACATAGGCTGCACCGGATGTGTATATAAGAGTAGACTGAGGACATAGGCTAGTATAGGCTCACATAGGCTACACCAGATATGTATATAAGAATAAACTGAGGACATAGGCTAGTATAGGCTCATATAGGCTACACCAGATCTCTAAATAAGAATAGACTGAGGACATAGGCTAGTATAGGCTCACATAGGCTACACCAGATGTGTATATAAGAATAAACTGAGGACATAGGCTAGTATAGGCTCACATAGGCTGAACCAGATGTGTATATAAGAATAGGCTGAGGACATAGGCTAGTATAGGCTCACATAGGCTACACAAAATGTGTATATAAGAATAGACTGAGCACATAGGCTAGTATAGGCTCACATAGGCTGCACCGGATGTGTATATAAGAATAGACTGAGGACATAGGCTAGTATAGGCTCACATGGGCTACACCAGATCTCTAAATAAGAATAGACTGAGGACATAGGCTAGTATAGGCTCACATAGGCTGCACATATGTGTATATAAGAATAGACTGAGGACATAGGCTAGTATAGCTTCACATAGGCTACACCAGATGTGTATATAGGAATAGACTGAGGGCATAGGCTAGTATAGGCTCACATAGGATGAACCAGATGTGTATATAAGAATAGACTGAGGACATAGGCTAGTATAGAATCACATAAGCTACACCAGATGTTTTATAAGCATAGAGTGAGGACATAGGCTAGTATAGGGTCACATAGGCTGCACCAGATGTGTATATAAGAATAGACTCAGGACATAGGCTAGTATAGGCTCACATAGGCTACACCAGATCTCTAAATAAGACTAGACTGAGGACATAGGCTAGTACAGGCTCACATAGGGTACACCAGATCTCTAAATAAGAACTGACTGAGGACATAGGCTAGTATAGGCTCAAATAGGCTACACAAGATGCGTATATAAGAATAGACTGAGGACATAGCCTAGAATAGGCTCACATAGGCTACACCAGATTCGTATATAAGAATAGACTGAGGACATAGGATATTATAGGCTCACAAAGGCTACACCAGATGTGTATATAAGAATTGACTGAGCACATAGGCTAGTATAGGCTCACATAGGGTACACCAGATCTCTAAATAGGTACAGAATGGGGAGGTAAGTTAGTATAGGCTCACATAGGCTACACCAGATCTCTAAATAAGAATAGACTGAGGACATAGGCTAGTATAGGCTCATCTAGGCTACACCAGATGCGTATATAAGAATAGACTGAGGACATAGGCTAGTATAGCCTCACATAGGCTACACCAGATGTGTATATAAGAATAGACTGAGCACATAGGCTAGTATATGCTCGCATAGGCTACACCAGATGTGTATATAAGAATAGACTGAGCACATAGGCTAGTATAGGCTCAAATAGGCTACACCAGATATCTAAATAAGAATAGACTGAGGACATAGGCTAGTATAGGCTCACAAAGGCTACACCAGATCTCTAAATAAGTATAGACTCAGGACATAGGCTAGTATAGGCTCACATAGGCTACACCTGATGTGTATATAAGAATAGACTGAGGACATAGGCTAGTATAGGCTCACACAGGCTACACCAGATGTGTATATAAGAATAGACTGAGGACATAAGCTAGTATAGGCTCACACAGGCTACACCAGATGTGTATATAAGAATAGACTGAGGACATAAGCTAGTATAGGCTCACACAGGCTACACCAGATGTGTATATAAGAATAGACTGAGGACATAAGCTAGTATAGGCTCAGATAGGCTACACCAGATGTGTATATAAGAATAGACTGAGCACATAGGCTAGTATAGGCTCACATAGGCTACACCACATCTCTAAATAAGAATAGACTGGGGACATAGGCTAGTATAGGCTCACATAGGCTACACCAGATGTGTATATAAGAATAGACTGAGGACATAGACTAGTATAGGCTCACATAGGCTGCACCAGATGTGTATATAAGAATAAACTGAGGACATAGGCTAGTATAGGCTACACCAGAACCCTAAATAAGAATAGACTGAGGACATAGGCTAGTATACGCTCACATAGGCTACACCAGATGTGTATATAAGAATAGACTGAGGACATAGGCTAGTATAGGCTCTCATAGGCTGCACCAGATGTGTATATAAGAATAGGCTGAGGACATGGGCTAGTATAGGCTCACATAGGCTACACCAGATGTGTATATAAGAATAGACTGAGGACATAGGCTAGTATAGGCTCACATAGGCTCCACTGGATGTGTATATAAGAATAGACTGAGGACATAGGCTAGTATAGGCTCACATAGGCTACACCAGATCTCTAAATAAGAATAGACTGAGGACATAGGCTAGTATAGGCTCTCATAGGCTACACCAGACGTGTATATAAGAATAGACTGAGGACATAGGCAAGTATAGGCTCACATAGGCTGAACCAGATGTGTATATAAGAATAGGCTGAGGACATAGGCTAGTATAGGCTCACATAGACTACACCAGATGTGTATATAGGAATAGACTGAGGACATAGGCTAGCATAGGCTCACATAGGCTGCACCGGATATGTATATAAGAATAGACTGAGGACATAGGCTAGTACAGGCTCACATAGGCTACACCAGATGTGTTAATAAGAATAGGCTGAGGACATAGGCTAGTATAGGCTCACATAGGCTGCACCAGATGTGTATATAAGAATAGACTGAGGACATAGGCTAGTATAGGCTCACATAGGCTGCACTAGATGTGTATATAAGAATAGACTGAGGACATAGGCTAGTATAGGCTCACATAGGCTACACCAGATGTGTATATAAGAATAGACTGAGGACATAGGCTAGTGTAGGCTCACATAGGCTGCACCAGTTGTGTATATCAGAATAGACTGAGGACATAGGCTAGTATAGGCTCTCATAGGCTGCACCAGATGTGTATATAAGAATAGACTGAGGACATAGGCTAGTATAGGCTCACATAGGCTACACCAGATGTGTATATAAGAATAGACTGAGGACATAGGCTAGTATAGGCTCACATAGGCTGCACCAGATGTGTATATAGGAATAGACTGAGGACATAAGATAGTATAGGCTCAGATAGGCTACACCAGATGTGTATATAGGAATAGACTGAGGACATAAGCTAGTATAGGCTCACATAGGCTACAAGAGATCTCTAAATAAGAATAGACTGAGCACATAGGCTAGCATAGGCTCACATAGGCTACACCAGGTCTCTAAATAAGATTCCACTGAGCACATAGGCTAGCATAGGCTCACATAGGCTACACCAGATCTCTAAATAAGAATAGACTGAGCACATACGCTAGTATAGGTTCACATAGGCTACACCAGATCTCTAAATAAGAATAGCCTGAGGACATAGGCTAGTATAGGCTCAAATAGGCTACACCAGATCTCTAAATAAGAATAGACTGAGCACATAGGCCAGTATAGGCTCACATAGGCTACACCAGATGTATATATAAGAATAGACTGAGGACATAGGTTAGTATAGGCTCACATAGGCTACACCAGATCTCTAAATAAGAATAGACTGAGGACATAGTCTAGTATAGGCTCACATAGGCTACACCAGATCTCTAAATAAGAATAGACTGAACACATAGGCCAGTATAGGCTCACATAGGCTACACCAGATCTCTAAATAAGAATAGACTGAGCACATAGGCTAGTATAGGCTCACATAGGGTACACCAGATCTCTAAATAGGTACAGACTGGGGACATAGGCTAGTATAGGCTCACATAGGCTACACCAGATGTATATATAAGAATAGACTGAGGACATAGGTTAGTATAGGCTCACATAGGCTACACCAGATCTCTAAATCAGAATAGACTGAGGACATAGGCTAGTATAGGCTCACATAGGCTACACCAGATGTGTATATAAGAATAGACTGAGGACATAGGCTAGTATAGACTCACATAGGCTACACCAGATCTCTAAATAAGAATAGACTGAGGACATAGGCTAGTATAGACTCACATAGGCTACACCAGATCTCTAAATAAGTATAGACTGAGGACATAGGCTAGTATAGGCTCACATAGGCTGCACCAGATGATATAAGAATAGACTGAGGACATAGGCTAGTATAGGCTCACATAGGCTACACCAGATCTCTAAATAAGAATAGACTGAGGGCATAGGCTAGTATAGGCTCACATAGGCTACACCAGATCTCTAAATAAGAATAGACTGAGGACATAGGCTAGTATAGGCTCACATAGGCTACACCAGATGTGTATATAAGAATAGACTGACGACTTAGGCTAGTATAGGCTCACATAGGCTACACCAGATGCGTATATAAGACTAGACCGAGGACATAGGCTAGTATAGGCTCACATAGGCTACAACAGATGTGTATATAAGAATAGACTGAACACATAGGCTAGTATAGGCTCACATGGGCTACACCAGATGTGTATATAACAATATACTGAGGACATAGGCTAGTATAGGCTAAGATAGGCTACACCAGATGTGTATATAAGAATAGACTGAGCACATAGGCTAGTATAGGCTCACATAGGCTACACCAGATCTCTAAATAAGACTAGACTGAAGACATAGGCTAGTACAGGCTCACATAGGGTACAACAGATGTGTATATTAGAATAGATTGAACACATAGGCTAGTATAGGCTCACATAGGCTACAAGAGATGTGTATATAAGAATAGACTGAACACATAGGCTAGTATAGGCTCAAATAGGCTACAGCAGATCTCTAAATAGGAATAGACTGAGGACATAGGCTAGTATAGAGTCACATAGGCTACACCAGATGTGTATATAAGAATAGGCTGAGCACATAGGCTAGTATAGGCTCACATAGGCTACACCAGATGTGTATATAAGAATAGACTGAGGACATAGACTAGTATAGGCTCACATAGGATACACCAGATGTGTATATAAGAATAGACTGAGGACATAGGCTAGTATAGGCTCAGATAGGCTACACCAGATGTGTATATAAGAAGAGACTGAGCACATAGGCTAGTATAAGCTTACATAGGCTACACCAGATCTCTAAATAAGTATAGACTGAGGACATAGGCTAGTATAGGCTCACATAGGCTACACCGGATCTCTAAATAAGAATAGACTGAGGACATAGGTTAGTATAGGCTCACATAGGGTACACCAGATCTCTAAATAGGTACAGACTGGGGAGATAAGCTAGTATAGGCTCACATAGGCTACACCAGATCTCTAAATAAGAATAGACTGAGGACATAGGCTAGTGTAGGCTCACATAGGCTGCACCAGATGTGTATATAAGAATAGACTGAGGACATAGGCTAGTATAGGCTCAGATAGGCTGCACCAGATGTGTATATAAGAATAGACTGGGGACATAGGCTAGTATAGGCTCACATAGGCTGCACCGGATGTGTATATAAGAGTAGACTGAGGACATAGGCTAGTATAGGCTCACATAGGCTACACCAGATATGTATATAAGAATAAACTGAGGACATAGGCTAGTATAGGCTCATATAGGCTACACCAGATCTCTAAATAAGAATAGACTGAGGACATAGGCTAGTATAGGCTCACATAGGCTACACCAGATGTGTATATAAGAATAAACTGAGGACATAGGCTAGTATAGGCTCACATAGGCTGAACCAGATGTGTATATAAGAATAGGCTGAGGACATAGGCTAGTATAGGCTCACATAGGCTACACAAGATGTGTATATAAGAATAGACTGAGCACATAGGCTAGTATAGGCTCACATAGGGTACACCAGATCTCTAAATAAGAATTGACTGAGGACATAGGCTAGTATAGGCTCAAATAGGCTACACAAGATGTGTATATAAGAATAGACTGAAGACATAGGCTAGTATAGGCTCACATAGGCTGCACCAGATGTGTATATAGGAATAGACTGAGGGCATAGGCTAGTATAGGCTCACATAGGATGAACCAGATGTGTATATAAGAATAGACTGAGCACATAGGCTAGTATAGGCTCACATAAGCTACACCAGATGTGTATATAAGCATAGAGTGAGGACATAGGCTAGTATAGGCTCACATAGGCTGCACCAGATGTGTATATAAGAATAGACTGAGGACATAGGCTAGTATAGGCTCACATAGGCTACACCAGATCTCTAAATAAGACTAGACTGAGGACATAGGCTAGTACAGGCTCACATAGGGTACACCAGATCTCTAAATAAGAATTGACTGAGGACATAGGCTAGTATAGGCTCAAATAGGCTACACAAGATGCGTATATAAGAATAGACTGAGGACATAGCCTAGTATAGGCTCACATAGGCTACACCAGATTCGTATATAAGAATAGACTGAGGACATAGGATATTATAGGCTCACAAAGGCTATACCAGATGTGTATATAAGAATTGACTGAGCACATAGGCTAGTATAGGCTCACATAGGGTACACCAGATCTCTAAATAGGTACAGACTGGGGAGGTAAGTTAGTATAGGCTCACATAGGCTGAACCAGATGTGTATATAAGAATAGGCTGAGGACATAGGCCAGTATAGGCTCACATAGGCTACACCAGATGTGTATATAAGAATAGACTGAGGACATAGGCTAGTATAGGCTCACATAGGCTACACCAGATCTCTAAATAAGAATAGACTGAGGACATAGGCTAGTATAGGCTCAACTAGGCTACACCAGATGCGTATATAAGAATAGACTGAGGACATAGGCTAGTATAGGCTCACATAGGCTGCACCAGATGTGTATATAAGAATAGACTGAGCACATAGGCTAGTATATGCTCACATAGGCTACACCAGATGTGTATATAAGAATAGACTGAGCACATAGGCTAGTATAGGCTCAAATAGGCTACACCAGATCTCTAAATAAGAATAGACTGAGGACATAGGCTAGTATAGGCTCACAAAGGCTACACCAGATCTCTATATAAGTATAGACTCAGGACATAGGCTAGTATAGGCTCACATAGGCTACACCAGATGTGTATATAAGAATAGACTGAGGACATAGGCTAGTATAGGCTCACACAGGCTACACCAGATGTGTATATAAGAATAGACTGAGGACATAAGCTAGTATAGGCTCAGATAGGCTACACCAGATGTGTATATAAGAATAGACTGAGCACATAGGCTAGTATAGGCTCACATAGGCTACACCACATCTCTAAATAAGAATAGACTGAGGACATAGCCTAGTATAGGCTCACATAGGCTACACCAGATGTGTATATAAGAATAGACTGAGGACATAGGTCAGTATAGGCTCACATGGGCTACACCAGATGTGTATATAACAATATACAGAGGACATAGGCTAGTATAGGCTCAGATAGGCTACACCAGATGTGTATATAAGAATAGACTGAGCACATAGGCTAGTATAGGCTCACATAGGCTACACCAGATGTGTATATAAGAATAGACTGAGGACATAGGCTAGTATAGGCTCACATAGGCTACACCAGATGTGTATATAAGAATAGACTGAGGACATAGGCTGGTATAGGCTCAGATAGGCTACACCAGGTGTATATAAGAATAGACTGAGCACATAGGCTAATATAGGCTTATATAGGCTACACCAGATCTCTAAATAGGTATAGACTGTGGACATAGGCTAGTATAGGCTCACATAGGCTACACCAGATCTCTAAATAAGAATAGACTGAGGACATAGGCTAGTATAGGCTCACACAGGCTGCACTAGATGTATATATAAGAATAGACTGAGGACATAGGCTAGTATAGGCTCACATAGGCTGCACTAGATGTGTATATAAGAATAGACTGAGGACATAGGCTAGTATAGGCTCACATAGGCTACACCAGATGTGTATATAAGAATAGACTGGGGACATAGGCTAGTGTAGGCTCACATAGGCTGCACCAGATGTGTATATAAGAATTGACTGAGGACATAGGCTAGTATAGGCTCAGATAGGCTGCACCAGATGTGTATATAAGAATAGACTGAGGACATAGGCTATTATAGGCTCACATAGGCTGCACCGGATGTGTATATAACAATAGACTGAGGACATAGGCTAGTATAGGCTCACATAGGCTACACCAGATGTGTATATAAGAATAAACTGAGGACATAGGCTAGTATAGGCTCATATAGGCTACACCAGATCTCTAAATAAGAATAGACTGAGGACATAGGCTAGTATACGCTCACATAGGCTACACCAGATGTGTATATAAGAATAAACTGAGGACATAGGCTAGTATAGGCTCCCATAGGCTACACCAGATCTCTAAATAAGAATAGACTGAGGACATAGCCTAGTATAGGCTCACAAAGGCTGCACCAGATGTGTAGATAAGAATAGACTGAGGACATAGGCTACTATAGGCTGACATAGGCTCCACCAGATCTCTAAATAAGGATAGACTGAGCACTTAGGCTAGTATAGGCTCACATAGGCTACAGCAGATCTCTCAATAAGAATAGACTGAGGACATAGGCTAGTATAGGCTCACATAGGCTACACCAGATGTGTATATAAGAATAGACTGAGGACATAGCCTAGTATTTGCTCACATAGGCTACACCAGATCTCTAAATAAGACTAGACTGAGGACATAGGCTAGTATAGGCTCACATAGGGTACACCAGATCTCTAAATAAGAATTGACTGAGGACATAGGCTAGTATAGGCTCACATAGGCTACACCAGATATGTACATAAGAATAAACTGAGGACATAGGCTAGTATAGGCTCATATAGGCTACACCAGATCTCTTAATAAGAATAGACTGAGGACATAGGCTAGTATAGGCTCACATAGGCTACACCAGATGTGTATATAAGAATAAACTGAGGATATAGGCTAGTATAGGCTCACATAGGCTGAACCAGATGTGTATATAAGAATAGGCTGAGGACATAGGCCAGTATAGGCTCACATAGGCTACACCAGATGTGTATATAAGAATAGACTGAGGACATAGGCTAGTATAGGCTCACATAGGCTGCACCGGATGTGTATATAAGAATAGACTGAGGACATAGGCTAGTATAGGCTCACATGGGCTACACCAGATCTCTAAATAAGAATAGACTGAGGACATAGGCTAGTACAGGCTCACATAGGGTACACCAGATCTCTAAATAAGAATTGACTGAGGACATAGGCTAGTATAGGCTCAAATAGGCTACACAAGATGCGTATATATGAATAGACTGAGGACATAGCCTAGTATAGGCTCACATAGGATGAACCAGATGTGTATATAAGAATAGACTGAGGACATAGGCTAGTATAGGCTCACATAAGCTACACCAGATGTGTATATAAGCATAGAGCGAGGACATAGGCTAGTATAGGCTCACATAGGCTGCACCAGATGTGTATATAAGAATAGACTGAGGACATAGGCTAGTATAGGCTCACATAGGCTACACCAGATCTCTAAATAAGAATAGACTGAGGACATAGGCTAGTATTTGCTCACATAGGCTACACCAGATCTCTAAATAAGACTAGACTTAGGACATAGGCTAGTACAGGCTCACATAGGCTACACCAGATCTCTAAATAAGACTAGACTTAGGACATAGGCTAGTACAGGCTCACATAGGGTACACCAGATCTCTAAATAAGAATAGACTGAGGACATAGGCTAGTATAGGCTCAAATAGGCTACACAAGATGCGTATATAAGAATAGACCGAGGACATAGCCTAGCATAGGCTCACATAGGCTACACCAGATGTGTATATAAGAATAGACTGAGGACATAGGTTAGTATAGGCTCACATTGGCTACACCAGATTCGTATATAAGAATAGACTGAGGACATAGGATATTATAGGCTCACATAGGCTACACCAGATGTGTATATAAGAATTGACTGAGCACATAGGCTAGTATAGGCTCACATAGGGTACACCAGATCTCTAAATAGGTACAGACTGGGGAGATAAGTTAGTATAGGCTCACATAGGCTGAACCAGATGTGTATATAAGAATAGGCTGAGGACATAGGCCAGTATAGGCTCACATAGGCTACACCAGATGTGTATATAAGAATAGACTGAGGACATAGGCTAGTATAGGCTCACATAGGCTGCACCGGATGTGTATATAAGAATAGACTGAGGACATAGGCTAGTATAGGCTCACATGGGCTACACCAGATCTCTAAATAAGAATAGACTGAGGACATAGGCTAGTACAGGCTCACATAGGGTACACCAGATCTCTAAATAAGAATTGACTGAGGACATAGGCTAGTATAGGCTCAAATAGGCTACACAAGATGCGTATATAAGAATAGACTGAGGACATAGCCTAGTATAGGCTCACATAGGATGAACCAGATGTGTATATAAGAATAGACTGAGGACATAGGCTAGTATAGGCTCACATAAGCTACACCAGATGTGTATATAAGCATAGAGCGAGGACATAGGCTAGTATAGGCTCACATAGGATGAACCAGATGTGTATATAAGAATAGACTGAGGACATAGGCTAGTATAGGCTCACATAAGCTACACCAGATGTGTATATAAGCATAGAGCGAGGACATAGGATATTATAGGCTCACATAGGCTACACCAGATGTGTATATAAGAATTGACTGAGCACATAGGCTAGTATATGCTCATATAGGCTACACCAGATGTGTATATAGGAATAGACTGAGGGCATAGGCTAGTATAGGCTCACATAGGATGAACCAGATGTGTATATAAGAATAGACTGAGGACATAGGCTAGTATAGGCTCACATAAGCTACACCAGATGTGTATATAAGCATAGAGCGAGGACATAGGCTAGTATAGGCTCACATAGGCTGCACCAGATGTGTATATAAGAATAGACTGAGGACATAGGCTAGTATAGGCTCACATAGGCTACACCAGATCTCTAAATAAGAATAGACTGAGGACATAGGCTAGTATTTGCTCACATAGGCTACACCAGATCTCTAAATAAGACTAGACTTAGGACATAGGCTAGTACAGGCTCACATAGGGTACACCAGATCTCTAAATAAGAATAGACTGAGGACATAGGCTAGTATTTGCTCACATAGGCTACACCAGATCTCTAAATAAGACTAGACTTAGGACATAGGCTAGTACAGGCTCACATAGGGTACACCAGATCTCTAAATAAGAATAGACTGAGGACATAGGCTAGTATAGGCTCAAATAGGCTACACAAGATGCGTATATAAGAATAGACTGAGGACATAGCCTAGCATAGGCTCACATAGGCTACACCAGATGTGTATATAAGAATAGACTGAGGACATAGGCTAGTATAGGCTCACATTGGCTACACCAGATTCGTATATAAGAATAGACTGAGGACATAGGATATTATAGGCTCACATAGGCTACACCAGATGTGTATATAAGAATTGACTGAGCACATAGGCTAGTATAGGCTCACATAGGGTACACCAGATCTCTAAATAGGTACAGACTGGGGAGATAAGTTAGTATAGGCTCACATAGGCTACACCAGATCTCTAAATAAGAATAGACTGAGGACATAGGCTAGTATAGGCTCACATAGGCTGCACCGGATGTGTATATAAGAATAGACTGAGGACATAGGCTAGTATAGGCTCACATAGGCTACACCAAATGTGTATATAAGAATAGACTGAGGACATAGGCTAGTATAGGCTCACATAGGCTACACCAAATGTGTATATAAGAATAGACTGAGGACATAGGCTAGTATAGGCTCACATAGGCTACACCAGATGTGTATATAAGAATAGACTGAGGACATAGGCTAGTATAGGCTCACATAGGCTACACCAAATGTGTATATAAGAATAGACTGAGGACATAGGCTAGTATAGGCTCACATAGGCTACACCAAATGTGTATATAAGAATAGACTGAGGACATAGGCTAGCATAGGCTCACATAGGCTACACCAAATGTGTATATAAGAATAGACTGAGGACATAGGCTAGTATAGGCTCACATAGGCTACACCAGATGTGTATATAAGAATAGACTGAGGACATAGGCTAGTATAGGCTCACATAGGCTACACCAGATCTCTAAATAAGAATAGACTGATGACATAGGCTAGTATAGGCTCACATAGGCTGCACCGGATGTGTATATAAGAATAGACTGAGGACATATGCTAGTATAGGCTCACATAGGCTACACCAGATCTCAAAATAAGAATAGACTGAGGACATAGGCTAGTATAGGCTCACATAGGCTACACCAAATGTGTATATAAGAATAGACTGAGGACATAGGCTAGTATAGGCTCACATAGGCTGCACCGGATGTGTATATAAGAATAGACTGAGGACATAGGCTAGTATAGGCTCACATAGGCTACACCAGATCTCAAAATAAGAATATACTGAGGACATAGGCTAGTATAGGCTCACATAGGCTACACCAAATGTGTATATAAGAATAGACTGAGGACATAGGCTAGTATAGGCTCACATAGGCTGCACCAGATGTGTATATAAGAATAGACTGAGGACATAGGCTAGTATAGGCTCACATAGGCTACACCAGATATGTATATAAGAATAGACTGAGGACATAGGCTAGTATAGGCTCCCATAGGCTGCACCAAATCTCTAAAATAATATAGTCTGAGGACATAGGCCAATATAGGCTCCCGTAGGCTATACCAAATCTCTATATAAGTATAACTGAGGACATAGGCTACTATAGGCTCACATAGGCTATACCAAATCTCTATATAAGTATAGACTGGGGACATACGCTACTATAGACTCACATAGGCTACACCAGATCTGTATATAAGCATAGACTGAGGACATAGGCTAGTACAGGCTACACCAGAACTGCATATAAGTACAGACGTCGGACATAGGCTAGTGTAGGCCACACCAGATCTGTATATAAGTATAGATTGAAGACATAGGCTACACCAGATCTGTACATAAGAATAAACTGAGGACATAGGCTAGTATAGGCTCACATAGGAAACACCAGATGTGTATATAAGAATAAACTGAGGACATAGGCTAGTATAGGCTCACATAGGCTACACCAGATGTGTATATGAGAATAAACTGAGGACATAGGCTAGTATAGGCTCACATAGGCTACACCAGATCTCTAAATAAGAATAGACTGAGCACATAGGCTAGTATAGGCTCACATAGGCTGCACCAGATGTGTATATAGGAATAAACTTAGGAAATAGGCTAGTATAGGCTCACATAGGCTACACCAGATCTCTAAATAAGAATAGACTGAGCACATAGGCTAGTATAGGCTCACATAGGTTACACCAGATCTCTAAATAAGTATAGACTGAGGACATAGGCTAGTATAGGCTTACATAGGCTGCACCAGATGTGTATATAAGAATAGACTGAGGTCATAGGCTAGCATAGGCTCACATAGGCTACACCAGATCTCGAAATAAGAATAGACTGAGGACATAGGTTAGTATAGGCTCACATAGGCTACACCAGATGTGTATATAAGAATAGACTGAGGACCTAGGCTAGTATAGGCTCACATAGGCTGCAGCAGATGTGTATATAAGAATAGACTGAATACATAGGCTACTATAGGCTTGCATAGGCTGCACCAGATGTGTATATAAGAATACACTGAGGACATAGGCTAGTATAGGCTCACATAGGCTACACCAGATGTGTATATAGAATAGACTGAGGACATAGGCTACTGTAGGCTCACATAGGCTGCACCAGATGTGTATATAAGAATAGACTGAGGACATAGGCTAGTATAGGCTCAGATAGGCTGCACCAGATGTGTATATAAGAATAGACTGAGGACATAGGCTAGTATAGGCTCACATAGGCTGCACCGGATGTGTATATAAGAATAGACTGAGGACATAGGCTAGCATAGGCTCACATAGGGAACACCAGATCTCTAAATAAGAATAGACTGAGGATATAGGCTAGTATAGGCTCACATAGGCTACACCAGATGTGTATATAAGAATAAACTGAGGACATAGGCTAGTATAGGCTCACATAGGCTACACCAGATCTCTAAATAAGAATAGACTGAGGACATAGGCTAGTATAGGCTCACATAGGCTACACCAGGTGTGTATATAAGAATAAACTGCGGACATAGGCTAGTATAGGCTCACATAGGCTGCACCAGATGTGTATATAAGAATAGACTGAGGACATAGGCTAGTATAGGCTCACATAGGCTACACCAGATCTCTAAATAAGAATAGACTGAGGGCATAGGCTAGTATAGGCTCACATAGGCTACACCAGATCTCTAAATAAGTATAGACTGAGGACATAGGCTAGTATAGGCTCACATAGGCTACACCAGATGTGTATATAAGAATAGACTGAGGACATAGGCTAGTATAGGCTCACATAGGCTACACCAGATCTCTAAATAAGAATAGACTGATGACATAGGCTAGTATATGCTCACATAGGCTGCACCGGGGTAGTATATAAGAATAGACTGAGGACATAGGCTAGTATAGGCTCACATAGGCTACACCAGATCTCTAAATAAGTATAGACTGAGGACATAGGCTAGTATAGGCTCACATAGGCTGCACCAGATGTGTATATAAGAATAGACTGAGGACAGAGGCTAGTATAGGCTCACATAGGTTACACCAGATCTCTAAATAAGTATAGACTGAGGACATAGGCTAGTATAGGCTTACACAGGCTGCACCACATGTGTCTATAAGAATAGACTGAGGACATAGGCTAGTAAAGGCTCACATAGGCTACACCAGATCTCTAAATAAGAATAGACTGATGACATAGGCTAGTATATGCTCACATAGGCTGCACCGGATGTGCATATAAGAATAGACTGAGGACATAGGCTAGTATAGGCTCACATAGGCTACGCCAGATCTCAAAATAAGAATAGACTGAGGACATAGGCTAGTATAGGCTCACTTAGGCTACACCAGATCTCTAAATAAGAATAGACTGAGGACATAGGCTAGTATAGGCTCACATAGGCTACACCAGATGTGTATATAAGAATAAACTGAGGACATAGGCTAGTATAGGCTCACATAGGCTGCACCAGATGTGCATATAAGAATAGACTCAGGACATAGGCTAGTATAGGCTCACTTAGGCTACACCAGATCTCTAAATAAGAATAGACTGAGGACATAGGCTAGTATAGGCTAACATAGGCTACACCAGATGTGTATATAAGAATAAACTGAGGACATAGGCTAGTATGGGCTCACATAGGCTGCACCAGATGTGTATATAGGAATAGACTGATGACATAGGCTAGTATAGGCTCACATAGGCTGCACCAGATGTGTATATAAGAATAGACTGATGACATAGGCTAGTATATGCTCACATAGGCTGCACCGGATGTGTATATAAGAATAGACTGAGGACATAGGCTAGTATAGGCTCACATAGGCTACACCAGATCTCAAAATAAGAATAGACTGAGGACATAGGCTAGTATAGGCTCACATAGGCTGCACCGTATGTGTATATAAGAATAGACTTAGGACATAGGCTAGACCAGGCTCACATAGGCTACACCAGATGTGTATATAAGAATAGACTGAGGATATAGGCTAGTATAGGCTCACATAGGCTACACCAGATGTGTTTATAAGAATAGACTGAGGACATAGGCTAGTATAGGCTCACATAGGCTACACCAGATCTCTAAATAAGAATAGACTGATGACATAGGCTAGCATAGGCTCACATAGGCTGCACCGGATGTGTATATAAAAATAGACTGAGGACATAGGCTAGTATAGGCTCACATAGGCTACACCAGATCTCAAAATAAGAATAGACTGAGGACATAGGCTAGTATAGGCTCACATAGGCTACACCAAATGTGTATATAACAATAGACTGAGGACATAGGCTAGTATAGGCTCACATAGGCTGCACCAGATGTGTATATAAGAATAGACTGAGGACATAGGCTAGTATAGGCTCACATAGGCTACACCAGATGTGTATATAAGAATAGACTGAGGACATAGGCTAGTATAGGCTCACATAGGCTACACCAGATATGTATATAAGAATAGACTGAGGACATAGGCTAGTATAGGCTCCCATAGGCTGCACCAAATCTTTAAATTAATATAGTCTGAGGACATAGGCCAATATAGGCTCACGTAGGCTATACCAAATCTCTATATAAGTATAACTGAGGACACACGCTACTATAGGCTCACATAGGCTGCACCAGATGTGTATATAAGAATAGACTGAGGACATAGGCTAGTATAGGCTCACATAGGCTACACCAGATGTGTATATAAGAATAGACTGAGGACATAGGCTAGTACAGGCTCACATAGGTTGCACCGTATGTGTATATAAGAATAGACTTAGGACATAGGCTAGAATAGGCTCACATAGGCTACACCAGATGTGTATATAAGAATAGATTGAGGATATAGGCTAGTATAGGCTCACATAGGCTACACCAGATGTGTATATAAGAATAGACTGAGGACATAAGCTAGTATAGGCTCACATAGGCTACACCAGATCTCTAAATAAGAATAGACTGATGACATAGGCTAGTATAGGCTCACATAGGCTGCACCGGATGTGTATATAAGCATAGACTGAGGACATAGGCTAGTATAGGCTACACCAGAACTGCATATAAGTACAGACGTCGGACATAGGCTAGTGTAGGCCACACCAGATCTGTATATAAGTATAGACTGAAGACATAGGCTACACCAGATCTGTATATAAGAATAAACTGAGGACATAGGCTAGTATATGCTCACATAGGAAACACCAGATGTGTATATAAGAATAAACTGAGGACATAGGCTAGTATAGGCTCACATAGGCTACACCAGATGTGTATATAAGAATAAACTAAGGACATAGGCTAGTATAGGCTCATATAGGCTACACCAGATCTCCAAATAAGAATAGACTGAGGACATAGGCTAGTATAGGCTCACATAGGCTACACCAGATGTGTATATAAGAATAAACTGAGGACATAGGCTAGTATATGCTCACATAGGCTGCACCAGATGTGCATATAAGAATAGACTGAGGACATAGGCTAGTATAGGCTCACATAGGCTACACCAGATCTCAAAATAAGAATAGACTGAGGACATAGGCTAGTATAGGCTCACTGAGGCCACACCAGATCTCTAAATAAGAATAGACTGAGGACATAGGCTAGTATAGGCTCACATAGGCTACACCAGATGTGTATATAAGAATAAACTGAGGACATAGGCTAGTATAGGCTCACATAGGCTGCACCAGATGTGCATATAAGAATAGACTGAGGCCATAGGCTAGTATAGGCTCACTTAGGCTACACCAGATCTCTAAATAAGAATAGACTGAGGACATAGGCTAGTATAGGCTAACATAGGCTACACCAGATCTCGAAATAAGAATAGACTGAAGACATAGGCTAGTATAGGCTCACATAGGCTACACCAGATGTGTATATAAGAATAGACTGAGGACATAGGCTAGTATAGGCTCACATAGGCTGCACCAGATGTGTATATAACAATAGACTGAGGACATAGGCTAGTATAGGCTCACATAGGCTGCACCAGATGTGTATATAAGAATAGACTGAGGACAAGGGCTAGTATAGGCTCACATAGGCTACACCAGATGTGTATATAAGAATAGACTGAGGACATAGGCTAGTGTGGGCTCACATAGGCTGCACCAGAGGTGTATATAAGAATAGACTGAGGACATCGGCTAGTATAGGATCAGATAGGCTACACCAGATGTGTATATAAGAATAGACCGAGCACATAGGCTAGTATAGGCTCAAATAGGCTACACCAGATCTCGAAATAAGAATAGACTGAGGACATAGGCTAGTATAGGCTCACATAGGCTACACCAGATGTGTATATAAGAATAGACTGAGGACATAGGCTAGTATAGGCTCACATCGGCTGCACCAGATGTGTATATAACAATAGACTGAGGACATAGGCTAGTATAGGCTCACATAGGCTGCACCAGATGTGTATATAAGAACAGACTGAGGACATAGCCTACTATAGGCTCACATAGGCTACACCAGATGTGTATATAAGATTAGACTGAGGACATAGGCTAGTGTGGGCTCACATAGGCTGCACCAGATATGTATATAAGAATAGACTGAGGACATAGGCTAGTATAGGCTCAGATAGGCTGCACCAGATGTGTATATAAGAATAGACTGAGGACATAGGCTAGTATAGGCTCACATAGGCTGCACCGGATGTGTATATAAGAATAGGCTGAGGACATAGGCTAGTATAGGCTCACATAGGGTACACCAGATCTCTAAATAAGAATAGACTGAGGACATAGGCTAGTATAGGCTCACATAGGCTACACCAGATGTGTATATAAGAATAAACTGAGGACATAGGCTGGTATAGGCTCACTGAGGCTACACCAGATCTCTAAATAAGAATAGACTGAGGACATAGGCTAGTATAGGCTCACATAGGCCACACCAGATGTGTATATAAGAATAAACTGAGGACATAGGCTAATATAGGCTCACATAGGCTGCACCAGATGTGTATATAAGAATAGACTGAGGGCATAGGCTAGTATAGGCTCACATAGGCTACACCAGATGTGTATATAAGAATAGACTGAGGACATTGGCTAGTATAGGCTCACATAGGCTACACTAGATCTCTAAATAAGTATAGACTGAGGACATAGGCTAGTATAGGCTCACATAGGCTGCACCCGATGTGTATATAAGAATAGACTGAGGACATAGGCTAGTATAGGCTCACATAGGTTACACCAGATCTCTAAATAAGTATAGACTGAGGACATAGGCTAGTATAGGCTTACACAGGCTGCACCAGATGTGTCTATAAGAATACACTGAGGACATAGGCTAGTATAGGCTCACATAGGCTACACCAGATCTCTAAATAAGAATAGACTGATGACATAGGCTAGTATATGCTCACATAGGCTGCACCGGATGTGCATATAAGAATAGACTGAGGACATAGGCTAGTATAGGCTCACATAGGCTACACCAGATCTCAAAATAAGAATAACCTGAGGACATAGGCTAGTATAGGCTCACATAGGCTACACCAGATCTCTAAATAAGAATAGACTGAGGACATAGGCTAGTATAGGCTCACATAGGCTACACCAGATGTGTATATAAGAATAGACTGAGGACATAGGCTAGTATAGGCTCACATAGGCTACACCAGATGTGTATATAAGAATAGACTGAGGACATAGGCTAGTATAGGCTCACATAGGCTACACCAGATCTCTAAATAAGAATAGACTGAGGACATAGGCTAGTATAGGCTCACATAGGCTACACCAGATGTGTATATAAGAATAAACTGAGGACATAGGCTAGTATAGGCTCACATAGGCTGCACCAGATGTGCATATAAGAATAGACTGATGACATAGGCTAGTATATGCTCACATAGGCTGCACCGGATGTGCATATAAGAATAGACTGAGGACATAGGCTAGTATAGGCTCACATAGGCTACGCCAGATCTCAAAATAAGAATAGACTGAGGACATAGGCTAGTATAGGCTCACTTAGGCTACACCAGATCTCTAAATAAGAATAGACTGAGGACATAGACTAGTATAGGCTCACATAGGCTACACCAGATGTGTATATAAGAATAAACTGAGGACATAGGCTAGTATAGGCTCACATAGGCTGCACCAGATGTGCATATAAGAATAGACTCAGGACATAGGCTAGTATAGGCTCACTTAGGCTACACCAGATCTCTAAATAAGAATAGACTGAGGACATAGGCTAGTATAGGCTAACATAGGCTACACCAGATGTGTATATAAGAATAAACTGAGGACATAGGCTAGTATGGGCTCACATAGGCTGCACCAGATGTGTATATAGGAATAGACTGATGACATAGGCTAGTATAGGCTCACATAGGCTGCACCAGATGTGTATATAAGAATAGACTGATGACATAGGCTAGTATATGCTCACATAGGCTGCACCGGATGTGTATATAAGAATAGACTGAGGACATAGGCTAGTATAGGCTCACATAGGCTACACCAGATCTCAAAATAAGAATAGACTGAGGACATAGGCTAGTATAGGCTCACATAGGCTGCACCGTATGTGTATATAAGAATAGACTTAGGACATAGGCTAGACCAGGCTCACATAGGCTACACCAGATGTGTATATAAGAATAGACTGAGGATATAGGCTAGTATAGGCTCACATAGGCTACACCAGATGTGTTTATAAGAATAGACTGAGGACATAGGCTAGTATAGGCTCACATAGGCTACACCAGATCTCTAAATAAGAATAGACTGATGACATAGGCTAGCATAGGCTCACATAGGCTGCACCGGATGTGTATATAAAAATAGACTGAGGACATAGGCTAGTATAGGCTCACATAGGCTACACCAGATCTCAAAATAAGAATAGACTGAGGACATAGGCTAGTATAGGCTCACATAGGCTACACCAAATGTGTATATAACAATAGACTGAGGACATAGGCTAGTATAGGCTCACATAGGCTGCACCAGATGTGTATATAAGAATAGACTGAGGACATAGGCTAGTATAGGCTCACATAGGCTACACCAGATGTGTATATAAGAATAGACTGAGGACATAGGCTAGTATAGGCTCACATCGGCTACACCAGATATGTATATAAGAATAGACTGAGGACATAGGCTAGTATAGGCTCCCATAGGCTGCACCAAATCTTTAAATTAATATAGTCTGAGGACATAGGCCAATATAGGCTCACGTAGGCTATACCAAATCTCTATATAAGTATAACTGAGGACACACGCTACTATAGGCTCACATAGGCTGCACCAGATGTGTATATAAGAATAGACTGAGGACATAGGCTAGTATAGGCTCACATAGGCTACACCAGATGTGTATATAAGAATAGACTGAGGACATAGGCTAGTATAGGCTCACATAGGTTGCACCGTATGTGTATATAAGAATAGACTTAGGACATAGGCTAGAATAGGCTCACATAGGCTACACCAGATGTGTATATAAGAATAGATTGAGGATATAGGCTAGTATAGGCTCACATAGGCTACACCAGATGTGTATATAAGAATAGACTGAGGACATAAGCTAGTATAGGCTCACATAGGCTACACCAGATCTCTAAATAAGAATAGACTGATGACATAGGCTAGTATAGGCTCACATAGGCTGCACCGGATGTGTATATAAGCATAGACTGAGGACATAGGCTAGTATAGGCTACACCAGAACTGCATATAAGTACAGACGTCGGACATAGGCTAGTGTAGGCCACACCAGATCTGTATATAAGTATAGACTGAAGACATAGGCTACACCAGATCTGTATATAAGAATAAACTGAGGACATAGGCTAGTATATGCTCACATAGGAAACACCAGATGTGTATATAAGAATAAACTGAGGACATAGGCTAGTATAGGCTCACATAGGCTACACCAGATGTGTATATAAGAATAAACTAAGGACATAGGCTAGTATAGGCTCATATAGGCTACACCAGATCTCCAAATAAGAATAGACTGAGGACATAGGCTAGTATAGGCTCACATAGGCTACACCAGATGTGTATATAAGAATAAACTGAGGACATAGGCTAGTATATGCTCACATAGGCTGCACCAGATGTGCATATAAGAATAGACTGAGGACATAGGCTAGTATAGGCTCACATAGGCTACACCAGATCTCAAAATAAGAATAGACTGAGGACATAGGCTAGTATAGGCTCACTGAGGCTACACCAGATCTCTAAATAAGAATAGACTGAGGACATAGGCTAGTATAGGCTCACATAGGCTACACCAGATGTGTATATAAGAATAAACTGAGGACATAGGCTAGTATAGGCTCACATAGGCTGCACCAGATGTGCATATAAGAATAGACTGAGGACATAGGCTAGTATAGGCTCACTTAGGCTACACCAGATCTCTAAATAAGAATAGACTGAGGACATAGGCTAGTATAGGCTAACATAGGCTACACCAGATCTCGAAATAAGAATAGACTGAAGACATAGGCTAGTATAGGCTCACATAGGCTACACCAGATGTGTATATAAGAATAGACTGAGGACATAGGCTAGTATAGGCTCACATAGGCTGCACCAGATGTGTATATAACAATAGACTGAGGACATAGGCTAGTATAGGCTCACATAGGCTGCACCAGATGTGTATATAAGAATAGACTGAGGACAAGGGCTAGTATAGGCTCACATAGGCTACACCAGATGTGTATATAAGAATAGACTGAGGACATAGGCTAGTGTGGGCTCACATAGGCTGCACCAGAGGTGTATATAAGAATAGACTGAGGACATCGGCTAGTATAGGAACAGATAGGCTACACCAGATGTGTATATAAGAATAGACCGAGCACATAGGCTAGTATAGGCTCAAATAGGCTACACCAGATCTCGAAATAAGAATAGACTGAGGACATAGGCTAGTATAGGCTCACATAGGCTACACCAGATGTGTATATAAGAATAGACTGAGGACATAGGCTAGTATAGGCTCACATCGGCTGCACCAGATGTGTATATAACAATAGACTGAGGACATAGGCTAGTATAGGCTCACATAGGCTGCACCAGATGTGTATATAAGAACAGACTGAGGACATAGCCTACTATAGGCTCACATAGGCTACACCAGATGTGTATATAAGATTAGACTGAGGACATAGGCTAGTGTGGGCTCACATAGGCTGCACCAGATATGTATATAAGAATAGACTGAGGACATAGGCTAGTATAGGCTCAGATAGGCTGCACCAGATGTGTATATAAGAATAGACTGAGGACATAGGCTAGTATAGGCTCACATAGGCTGCACCGGATGTGTATATAAGAATAGGCTGAGGACATAGGCTAGTATAGGCTCACATAGGGTACACCAGATCTCTAAATAAGAATAGACTGAGGACATAGGCTAGTATAGGCTCACATAGGCTACACCAGATGTGTATATAAGAATAAACTGAGGACATAGGCTGGTATAGGCTCACTTAGGCTACACCAGATCTCTAAATAAGAATAGACTGAGGACATAGGCTAGTATAGGCTCACATAGGCCACACCAGATGTGTATATAAGAATAAACTGAGGACATAGGCTAATATAGGCTCACATAGGCTGCACCAGATGTGTATATAAGAATAGACTGAGGGCATAGGCTAGTATAGGCTCACATAGGCTACACCAGATGTGTATATAAGAATAGACTGAGGACATTGGCTAGTATAGGCTCACATAGGCTACACTAGATCTCTAAATAAGTATAGACTGAGGACATAGGCTAGTATAGGCTCACATAGGCTGCACCCGATGTGTATATAAGAATAGACTGAGGACATAGGCTAGTATAGGCTCACATAGGTTACACCAGATCTCTAAATAAGTATAGACTGAGGACATAGGCTAGTATAGGCTTACACAGGCTGCACCAGATGTGTCTATAAGAATACACTGAGGACATAGGCTAGTATAGGCTCACATAGGCTACACCAGATCTCTAAATAAGAATAGACTGATGACATAGGCTAGTATATGCTCACATAGGCTGCACCGGATGTGCATATAAGAATAGACTGAGGACATAGGCTAGTATAGGCTCACATAGGCTACACCAGATCTCAAAATAAGAATAACCTGAGGACATAGGCTAGTATAGGCTCACATAGGCTACACCAGATCTCTAAATAAGAATAGACTGAGGACATAGGCTAGTATAGGCTCACATAGGCTACACCAGATGTGTATATAAGAATAGACTGAGGACATAGGCTAGTATAGGCTCACATAGGCTACACCAGATCTCTAAATAAGAATAGACTGAGGACATAGGCTAGTATAGGCTCACATAGGCTACACCAGATGTGTATATAAGAATAAACTGAGGACATAGGCTAGTATAGGCTCACATAGGCTGCACCAGATGTGCATATAAGAATAGACTGAGGACATAGGCTAGTATAGGCTCACTTAGGCTACACCAGATCTCTAAATAAGAATAGACTGAGGACATAGGCTAGTATAGGCTAACATAGGCTATACCAGATGTGTATATAAGAATAAACTGAGGACATAGGCTAGTATAGGCTCACATAGGCTGCACCAGATGTGTATATAAGAATAAACTGAGGACATACGCTAGTATAGGCTCACATAAGCTACACCAGATGTGTATATAAGAATAGACTGAGGACATAGGCTAGTATAGGCTCACATAGGCTACACCAGATCTCAAAATAAGAATAGACTGAGGACATAGGCTAGTATAGGCTCACATAGGCTGCACCGTATGTGTATATAAGAATAGACTGAGGATATAGGCTAGTATAGGCTCACATAGGCTACACCAGATGTGTATATAACAATAGACTGAGGACATAGGCTAGTATAGGCTCACATAGGCTGCACCAGATGTGTATATAAGAATAGACTGAGGACATAGGCTAGTATAGGCTCACATAGGCTACACCAGATGTGTATATAAGAATAGACTGAGGACATAGGCTAGTGTGGGCTCACATAGGCTGCACCAGATGTGTATATAAGAATAGACTGAGGACATAGGCTAGTATAGGCTCAGATAGGCTGCACCAGATGTGTATATAAGAATAGACTGAGGACATACGCTAGTATAGGCTCACATAGGCTGCACCGGATGTGTATATAAGAATAGGCTGAGGACATAGGCTAGTATAGGCCCACATAGGGTACACCAGATCTCTAAATAAGAATAGACTGAGGACATAGGCTAGTATAGGCTCACATAGGCTACACCAGATGTGTATATAAGAATAAACTGAGGACATAGGCTAATATAGGCTCACATAGGCTGCACCAGATGTGTATATAAGAATAGACTGAGGACATAGGCTAGTATAGGCTCACATAGGCTACACCAGATGTGTATATAAGAATAGACTGAGGATATTGGCTAGTATAGGCTCACATAGGCTACACCAGATCTCTAAATAAGTATAGACTGAGGACATAGGCTAGTATAGGCTCACATAGGCTGCACCAGATGTGTATATAAGAATAGACTGAGGACATAGGCTAGTATAGGCTCACATAGGTTACACCAGATCTCTAAATAAGTATAGACTGAGGACATAGGCTAGTATTGGCTTACACAGGCTGCACCAGATGTGTCTATAACAATACACTGAGGACATAGGCTAGGATAGGCTCACATAGGCTACACCAGACCTCTAAATAAGAATAGACTGATGACATAGGCTAGTATATGCTCACATAGGCTGCACCGGATGTGCATATAAGAATAGACTGAGGACATAGGCTAGTATAGGCTCACATAGGCTACACCAGATCTCAAAATAAGAATAACCTGAGGACATAGGCTAGTATAGGCTCACTTAGGCTACACCAGAACTCTAAATAAGAATAGACTGAGGACATAGGCTAGTATAGGCTCACATAGGCTACACCAGATGTGTATATAAGAATAAACTGAGGACATAGGCTAGTATAGGCTCACATAGGCTGCACCAGATGTGCATATAAGAATAGACTGAGGACATAGGCTAGTATAGGCTCACTTAGGCTACACCAGATCTCTAAATAAGAATAGACTGAGGACATAGGCTAGTATAGGCTAACATAGGCTACACCAGATGTGTATATAAGAATAAACTGAGGACATAGGCTAGTATAGGCTCAGATAGGCTGCACCAGATGTGTATATAAGAATAAAATGAGGACATAGGCTAGTATAGGTTCACATAAGCTACACCAGATGTGTATATAAGAATAGACTGAGGACATTGGCTAGTATAGGCTCACATAGGCTACACCAGATCTCTAAATAAGTATAGACTGAGGACATGGGCTAGTATAGGCTCACATGGGCTGCACCAGATGTGTATATAAGAATAGACTGAGGACATAGGCTAGTATAGGCTCACATAGGCTACACCAGATCTCTAAATAAGTATAGACTGAGGACATAGGCTAGTATGGGCTCACATAGGCTGCACCAGATGTGTATATAAGAATAGACTGATGACATAGGCTAGTATAGGCTCACATAGGCTGCACCAGATGTGTATATAATAATAGACTGAGGACATAGGCTAGTATAGGCTCACATAGGCTGCACCGTATGTGTATATAAGAATAGACTTAGGACATAGGCTAGAATAGGCTCACATAGGCTACACCAGATGTGTATATAAGAATAGACTGAGGATATAGGCTAGTATAGGCTCACATAGGCTGCACCGGATGTGTATATAAGAATAGACTGAGGACATAGGCTAGTATAGGCTCACATAGGCTACACCAGATGTGTATATAAGAATAGACTGAGGACATAGGCTAGTATAGGCTCACATAGGCTACACCAGATGTGTATATAATAGACTGACGACATAGGCTAGTATAGGCTCACATAGGCTACACCAGATCTCAAAATAAGAATAGACTGAGGACATAGGGTAGTATAGGTTCACATAGGCTACACCAGATGTGTATATAATAGACTGACGACATAGGCTAGTATAGGCTCACATAGGCTACAGCAAATCTCTAAATAAGAATAGAGTGAGCACATAGGCTAGTATAGGCTCACATAGGCTACACCAGATCTCATAATAAGAATAGACTGAGGACATAGGCTAGTATAGGCTCACATAGGCTGCACTAGATGTGTATATAAGAATAGACTGAGGACATAGGCTAGTATAGGCTCACATAGGTTACACCAGATCTCTAAATAAGTATAGACTGAGGACATAGGCTAGTATAGGCTTACATAGGCTGCACCAGATGTGTATATAAGAATAGACTGAGGACATAGGCTAGTATAGGCTCACATAGGCTGCACTAGATGTGTATATAAGAATAGACTGAGGACATAGGCTAGTATAGGCTCACATAGGCTGCACTAGATGTGTATATAAGAATAGACTGAGGACATAGGCTAGTATAGGCTCACATAGGTTACACCAGATCTCTAAATAAGTATAGACTGAGGACATAGGCTAGTATAGGCTTACATAGGCTGCACCAGATGTGTATATAAGAATAGACTGAGGTCATAGGCTAGTATAGGCTCACCTAGGCTACACCAGATCTCGAAATAAGAATAGACTGAGGACATAGGTTAGTATAGGCTCACATAGGCTACACCAGATGTGTATATAAGAATAGACTGAGGACATAGGCTAGTATAGGCTCACATAGGCTGCACCAGATGTGTATATAAGAATAGACTGAATACATAGGCCACTATAGGCTTGCATAGGCTGAAGCAGATGTGTATATAAGAATACACTGAGGACATAGGCTAGTATAAGCTCACAAAGGCTACACCAAATGTGTATATAAGAATAGACTGAGGACATAGGCTAGTGTAGGCTCACATAGGCTGCACCAGATCTGTATATAAGAATAGACTGAGGACATAGGCTAGTATAGGCCCAGATAGGCTGCACCAGATGTGTATATAAGAATAGACTGAGGACATAGGCTAGTATAGGCTCACATAGGCTGCACCGGATGTGTATATAAGAATAGACTGAGGACATAGGCTAGCATAGGCTCACATAGGCTGCACCAGATGTGTATATAAGAATAGACTGAGGACATAGGCTAGTATAGGCTCACATAGGCTACACCAGATCTCTAAATAAGAATAGACTGAGGACATAGGCTAGTATAGGCTCACATAGGCTACACCAGATGTGTATATTAGAATAAACTGAGGACATAGGCTAGTATAGGCTCACATAGGCTACACCAGATCTCTAAATAAGAATAGACTGAGGACATAGGCTAGTATAGGCTCACATAGGCTACACCAGATGTGTATATAAGAATAAACTGAGGACATAGGCTAGTATAGGCTCACATAGGCTACACCAGATCTCTAAATAAGAATGGACTGAGGACATAGGCTAGTATAGGCTCACATAGGCTACACCAGATGTGTATATAAGAATAAACTGAGGACATAGGCTAGTATAGGCTCACATAGGCTACACCAGATCTCTAAATAAGAATAGACTGAGGTCATAGGCTAGTATAGGCTCACATAGGCTACACCAGATGTGTATATAAGAATAAACTGCGGACATAGGCTAGTATAGGCTCACATAGGCTGCACCAGATGTGTATATAAGAATAGACTGAGGACATAGGCTAGTATAGGCTCACATAGGCTACACCAGATCTCTAAATAAGAATAGACTGAGGACATAGGCTAGTATAGGCTCACATAGGCTACACCAGATGTGTATATAAGAATAAACTGCGGACATAGGCTAGTATAGGCTCACATAGGCTGCACCAGATGTGTATATAAGAATAGACTGAGGACATAGGCTAGAATAGGCTCACATAGGCTACACCAGATCTCTAAATAAGAATAGACTGAGGACATAGGCTAGTATAGGCTCACATAGGCTACACCAGGTCTCTAAATAAGTATAGACTGAGGACATAGGCTAGTATAGGCTCACATAGGCTGCACCAGATGTGTATATAAGAATAGACTGAGGACATAGGCTAGTATAGGCTCACATAGGCTACACCAGGTCTCTAAATAAGAACAGACTGATGACATAGGCTAGTATATGCTCACATAGGCTGCACCGGGTGTGTATATAAGAATAGACTGAGGACATTGGCTAGTATAGGCTCACATAGGCTACACCAGATCTCTAAATAAGTATAGACTGAGGACATAGGCTAGTATAGGCTCACATAGGCTGCACCAGATGTGTATATAAGAATAGACTGAGGACATAGGCTAGTATAGGCTCACATAGGTTACACCAGATCTCTAAATAAGTATAGACTGAGGACATAGGCTAGTATAGGCTTACACAGGCTGCACCACATGTGTCTATAAGAACAGACTGAGGACATAGGCTAGTATAGGCTCACATAGGCTACACCAGATCTCTAAATAAGAATAGACTGATGACATAGGCTAGTATATGCTCACATAGGCTGCACCGGATGTGCATATAAGAATAGACTGAGGACATAGGCTAGTATAGGCTCACATAGGCTACACCAGATCTCTAAATAAGAATAGACTGAGGACATAGGCTAGTATAGGCTCACTTAGGCTACACCAGATCTCTAAATAAGAATAGACTGAGGACATAGGCTAGTATAGGCTCACATAGGCTACACCAGATGTGTATATAAGAATAAACTGAGGACATAGGCTAGTATAGGCTCACATAGGCTGCACCAGATGTGCATATAAGAATAGACTCAGGACATAGGCTAGTATAGGCTCACTTAGGCTACACCAGATCTCTAAATAAGAATATACTGAGGACATAGGCTAGTATAGGCTAACATAGGCTACACCAGATGTGTATATAAGAATAAACTGAGGACATAGGCTAGTATAGGCTCACATAGGCTGCACCAGATGTGTATATAAGAATAAACTGAGGACATAGGCTAGTATAGGCTCACATAAGCTACACCAGATGTGTATATAAGAATAGACTGAGGACATTGGCTAGTATAGGCTCACATAGGCTACACCAGATCTCTAAATAAGTATAGACTGAGGACATGGGCTAGTATAGGCTCACATGGGCTGCACCAGATGTGTATATAAGAATAGACTGAGGACATAGGCTAGTATAGGCTCACATAGGCTACACCAGATCTCTAAATAAGTATAGACTGAGGACATAGGCTAGTATGGGCTCACATAGGCTGCACCAGATGTGTATATAAGAATAGACTAATGACATAGGCTAGTATAGGCTCACATAGGCTGCACCAGATGTGTATATAATAATAGACTGAGGACATAGGCTAGTATAGGCTCACATAGGCTGCACCGTATGTGTATATAAGAATAGACTTAGGACATAGGCTAGAATAGGCTCACATAGGCTGCACCAGATGTGCATATAAGAATAGACTCAGGACATAGGCTAGTATAGGCTCACTTAGGCTACACCAGATCTCTAAATAAGAATATACTGAGGACATAGGCTAGTATAGGCTAACATAGGCTACACCAGATGTGTATATAAGAATAAACTGAGGACATAGGCTAGTATAGGCTCACATAGGCTGCACCAGATGTGTATATAAGAATAAACTGAGGACATAGGCTAGTATAGGCTCACATAAGCTACACCAGATGTGTATATAAGAATAGACTGAGGACATTGGCTAGTATAGGCTCACATAGGCTACACCAGATCTCTAAATAAGTATAGACTGAGGACATAGGCTAGTATAGGCTCACATGGGCTGCACCAGATGTGTATATAAGAATAGACTGAGGAAATAGGCTAGTATAGGCTCACATAGGCTACACCAGATCTCTAAATAAGAATAGACTGATGACATAGGGTAGTATAGGCTCACGTAGGCTGCACCGGATGTGTATATAAGAATAGACTGAGGACATAGGCTAGTATAGGCTCACATAGGCTACGCCAGATCTCAAAATAAGAATAGACTGAGGACATAGGCTAGTATAGGCTCACATAGGCTACACCAAATGTGTATATAAGAATAGACTGAGGACATAGGCTAGTATAGGCTCACATAGGCTGCACCAGATGTGTATATAAGAATAGACTGAGGACATAGGCTAGTATAGGCTCACATAGGCTACACCAGATGTGTATATAAGAATAGACTGAGGACATAGACTAGTATAGGCTCACATAGGCTACACCAGATATGTATATAAGAATAGACTGAGGACATAGGCTAGTATAGGCTCCCATAGGCTGCACCAAATCTTTAAATTAATATAGTCTGAGGACATAGGCCAATATAGGCTCACGTAGGCTATAGCAAATCTCTATAGAAGTATAACTGAGGACACACGCTACTATAGGCTCACATAGGCTATACCAAATCTCTATATAAGTATAGACTGGGGACGTACGCTACTATAGACTCACATAGGCTACACCAGATCTGTATATAAGCATAGACTGAGGACATAGGCTAGTATAGGCTACACCAGAACTGCATATAAGTACAGACGTCGGACATAGGCTAGTGTAGGCCACACCAGATCTGTATATAAGTATAGACTGAAGACATAGGCTACACCAGATCTGTATATAAGAATAAACTGAGGACATAGGCTAGTATAGGCTCACATAGGAAACACCAGATGTGTATATAAGAATAAACTGAGGACATAGGCTAGTATAGGCTCACATAGGCTGCACCAGATGTGTATATAAGAATAGACTGAGGACATAGGCTAGTATAGGCTCACATAGGCTACACCAGATGTGTATATAAGAATAGACTGAGCACATAGGCTAGTATAGGCTCACATAGGCTACACCAGATGTGTATATGAGAATAAACTGAGGACATAGACTAGTATAGGCTCACATAGGCTACACCAGATCTCTAAATAAGAATAGACTGAGGACATAGGCTAGTATAGGCTCACATAGGCTACACCAGAGGTGTATATAAGAATAAACTGAGGACATAGGCTAGTATAGGCTCACATAGGCTGCACCAGATGTGTATATAGGAATAGACTTAGGACATAGGCTAGTATAGGCTCACATAGGCTGCACCAGATCTCTAAATAAGAATAGACTGAGCACATAGGCTAGTATAGGCTCATATAGGCTACACCAGATCTCTAAATAAGAATAGAATGAGCACATAGGCTAGTATAGGCTCACATAGGCTACAAAAGATGTGTATATAAGAATAGACTGAGCACATAGGCTAGTATAGGCTCACATAGGCTACACCAGATTCGTATATAAGAATAGACTGAGGACATAGCCTAGTATAGGCTCACATAGGCTACACCAGATGTGTATATAAGAATTCACTGAGCACATAGGCTAGTATAGGCTCACATAGGGTACACCAGATCTCTAAATAGGTACAGACAGGGGAGATAAGCTAGTATAGGCTCACATAGGCTACATCAGATCTCTAAATAAGAATAGACTGAGGACATAGGCTAGTATAGGCTCACATAAGCTACACCAGATGCGTAAATAAGAATAGACTGAGGACATAGGCTAGTATATGCTCACATAGGCTACACCAGATGTGTATATAAGAATGGACTGAGCACATAGGCTAGTATAGGCTCAAATAGGCTACACAAGATCCCTAATAAGAATAGACTGAGGACATAGGCTAGTATAGGCTCACAAAGGCTACACCAGATCTCTAAATAAGTATAGACTCAGGACATAGGCTAGTATAGGCTCACATAGGCTACACCAGATGTGTATATAAGCATAGAGTGAGGACATAGGCTAGTATAGGCTCACATAGGCTGCACCAGATGTGTATATAAGAATAGACTGAGGACATACGCTAGTATTTGCTCACATAGGCTACACCAGATCTCTAAATAAGACTAGACTGAGGACATAGGCTAGTACAGGCTCACATAGGGTACACCAGATGTGTATATAAGAATAAACTAAGGACATAGGCTAGTATAGGCTCACATAGGCTCCACCAGATCTCTAAATAAGTATAGACTAAGGACATAGGCTAGTATAGGCTCACATAGGCTGCACCAGATGTGTATATATGAATAGACTGAGGACATAGGCTAGTATAGGCTCACATAGGCTACACCAGATCTCTAAAGAAGAATAGACTGAGGACATAGGCTAGTATAGGCTCACATAGGCTACACCAGATGTGTATATATGAATAGACTGAGGACATAGGCTAGTATAGGCTCACATAGGCTACACCAGATCTCTAAAGAAGAATAGACTGAGGACCTAGGCTAGTATAGGCTCACATAGGTTGCACCACATGTGTATATAGGAATAGACTGAGGACATAGGCTAGTATAAGCTCACATAGGCTACACCAGATGTGTATATTAGAATAGACTGAGGACATAGGCTAGTATAGGCTCACATAGGCTGAACCAGATGTGTATATAAGAATAGGCTGAGGACATAGGCTAGTATAGGCTCACATAGGCTACACAAGATGTGTATATAAGACTAGACTGAGCACATAGGCTAGTATAGGCTCACATAGGCTGCACCAGATGTGTATATAAGAATAGACTGAGGACATAGGCTAGTATAGGCTCAGATAGGCTGCACCAGATGTGTATATAAGAATAGACTGAGGACATAGGCTAGTATAGGCTCAAATAGGCTGCACCGGATGTGTATATAAGAATAGACTGAGGACATAGGCTAGTATAGGCTCACATAGGGTACACCAGATCTCTAAATAAAAATAGACTGAGGACATAGGCTAGTATAGGCTTACATAGGCTACACCAGATGTGTATATAAGAATAAACTGAGGACATAGGCTAGTATAGGCTCACATAGGCTGAACCAGATGTGTATATAAGAATAGGCTGGGGACATAGGCTAGTATAGGCTCACATAGGCTACACCAGATGTGTATATAGGAATAGACTGAGGACATAGGCTAGCATAGGCTCACATAGGCTGCACCGGATGTGTATATAAGAATAGACTGAGGACATAGGCTAGTACAGGCTCACATAGGCTACACCAGATGTGTTAATAAGAATAGACTGAGGACATAGGCTAGTATAGGCTCACATAGGCTGCACCAGATGTGTATATAAGAATAGACTGAGGACATAGGCTAGTATAGGCTCACATAGGCTGCACTAGATGTGTATATAAGAATATACTGAGGACATAGGCTAGTATAGGCTCACATAGGCTACACCAGATGTGTATATAAGAATAGACTGAGGACATAGGCTAGTGTAGGCTCACATAGGCTGCACCAGTTGTGTATATCAGAATAGACTGAGGACATAGGCTAGTATAGGCTCTCATAGGCTGCACCAGATCTGTATATAAGAATAGACTGAGGACATAGGCTAGTATAGGCTCACATAGGCTACACCAGATGTGTATATAAGAATAGACTGAGGACATAGGCTAGTATAGGCTCACATAGGCTGCACCAGATGTGTATATAAGAATAGACTGAGGACATAGGCTAGTATAGGCTCTCATAGGCTGCACCAGATCTGTATATAAGAATAGACTGAGGACATAGGCTAGTATAGGCTCACATAGGCTACACCAGATGTGTATATAAGAATAGACTGAGGACATAAGCTAGTATAGGCTCACATAAGCTACAAGAGATCTCTAAATAAGAATAGACTGAGCACATAGGCTAGCATAGGCTCACATAGGCTACACCAGGTCTCTAAATAAGATTCCACTGAGC